>UESW01004443.1:1135698-1235037 GCA_900491605.1 Calamus simplicifolius | reverse complement strand
AGTCCAGAGATCTTTGAGGGCGACAAGGGAGTTCAAGGCCTGGAAAAAAAATAATATAAAAAAGAAAAAGGGAAAGGAAAAGGACAATAGTAGCACAAAAACTCACCCAGAGGTGCGCCACCGAGGCTTCACGAAAGAAGGTGGCACCCTCGGCTTCGGAGGTACGTCTTGCATCTCCTCCACTGAAGCCTCCTCTATGACCCGCATAGCCCAGCGGCTATGGTTCGCCACAGTGACTGGAAGGAAGGATCGATGCTCCTCCCTTCCCTAGGCGCCGGACCCACGGAGGCTGACCCTGCCTCAGAGCCTGCCGCCTCCGGCTCTTTAGGGCAGAGGCGCTTCAGTTGCCCCCGTAGGGGCAAGGCAGCGGCTGGAGTCATCGCTATTGCCGCCGGAGCCCCTTCTCCTTAGAGACGCCTGTCCCTCAGGAGATAATCAAGTAAAATAATTGGAGGAGCCGGAGCTGGAGATTCTCCTTCCGGCGCTCCACCTCCTTGCCGGCCCGGCCTTCGCCGCGTCTTCCAGATTCTTCGGCTTGGGGCTGGGACCTCGCCTATGCGCGCGGACCCCACTGTTTGGCCTTCTGGGCGTCGGCCTCCTTTAGTGTCGGCCCTTTTGGGGCCGCCCTTCTTCAGGACTTGGTGCGTGGGGGCTTCACGACCGCTGTCCTCCTGGCGTCGGCCGCCTCAGCGTCGGTCTCTGCCCAACCCTCCCAGCGTCGGCCTCCTGGGAACCTTTGGCAGCCCTTCCCTTCGGCAGGGGATGCAGTCCCCGCGGCCTTCCTCTTCTTGGCAGCCACCTGTTTAAGTTTATGAATAGTCGGCGCCATCCCTACACAAGCAAAGAATAGTTAAAAAAAAAAAAAAAAAAAAAAAAAAAAGAGAAGAGAAGGAGAAGGGAAGTCTAATGCTCACCCCTCGAGGGAATTAAGCCGGCGCGTTGAAGACTCTCTTCGGCTATCAGCTTATTACACTTAGGAATATCGGCGGTCAAGAGCTTCCCGAACGCCACCCGGTCTCGTGGAAGGATGGAGGCGTCCCTGTTAGCATCAATATTGGGTCCCCCCAGCTTCCACGAACCCCGCTGACGTCCGCGAAGAAAAATTTGTCCTTCCACCCTTTGACAGAAGGAAGGAAGGCACAGCCTAAGAATCCTATTGGATCTAGGAGTGAAAGACCACCACCCCGATTGTTTACGGAGGGTATAGAAGCTGCGGAACAAGGAAATGCTAGCCTCTATACCCTGCAGATGGCAGAGTACTAAAAAACCAACGATAGTTCGAAACGAATTGGGAACAGTTGGGATGGGGTCAAGGAATACCGATCCATGAGATTAAGAATAAAGGGGTGGATCGGTAACCGGAGCCCTGCCTTAAAAAAGGCCCCATACAAGGCAACCCTTCCGGACGAGAAGAGGTTGCCCTGTCGCCGAAGTGGGAACAAAAAAGTGAAGGTCTTGAGGAAAGCCGTACCTAATCCCTTAAGTTTGCAATGTCCTGGGCAGACATGGTGACGCAGTCCCTTCGGGGGACTCCTTGGTAACCCTAGAAGGGCCGGCAACCGCCGGCCGGGCCCGAACAGAAGTTCGCCCGCCAACCGGGCGAGTCCCGGTTAGGGGACGATCGCCTGGTCGCGGCTCCTGTGAATGGTGAGAAGATGAGGTGGACCATTGGATGGACTGGGACTCAGACTGGGAAGAATGGTGGGAACCCCCCCAAGAACCGGAAATGGAACAAGAAGGAGAAGAAGCCATGGGAACTAACCTGAGAAGAAAAACGCGAGCCAAGGACAGAGCACGGGGAGAATGAACAGAAGACGGAAACGCTGGCGGACTCAAAAGGGGGCAATGGCGGAAGAAAGGGGAAGATGGGAAGATAAGGGCAGTTCGTCATCATTACACCATCTCGAAACCCCTCTAACCGTCCGATTCAACCACGCGTCCGTCTTCAGTTGGGAGGCGTTTCGACGACCCGCCGATACGATAAGATCGAAAAGACCACCAATGTAAAAGGGGGCGCTAACCTTACCGCAATGATGCCGTCCGCCTTTTCGTAGCACTGCCCGAGGGAAATCCTCCCTAATCCCAACAAGCAAGATGATAACGTGGAAACCGGCCCCCTAGAAGATATTCACACCCCCTTTCGCAGGTAAGTAAACGCTCACCAATCTCAGGGGTGGGGGGGCATCTGATACGGCTGGCGGTTTCCCCGGGGTAGTATTATCTTCCGCACGACTTTCGAAAGCAATGATGTGACAACGAAACCCAAGGCCACCAGCGTCGGCCCTTAGCGCCGGCCCCAGCGTCGGCCCTCAGCGTCGGCCCCCAGCGTCGGCCCCTAGCGTCGGCCCTCAGCGTCGGTCCTCAGCGACGGCCTTGAAAGCCAGCGGCTAGCGTCGGTCTTCAGAGCTGGCCACCAGCGTCGGCTTCCAGCGTCGGCCCCCAGAGTCAGCACCAAAGGCCCACTACGCGTTGGCACCAGCAGCTAGCGTCGGTCTTCAGAGCTGGCCACCAGCGTCGGCTTCCAGCGTCGGCCCCCAGCGTCGGCCCCAAAGACCAACTGCGCGTTGGCACCAGCGGCTAGCGTCGATCTTCAGAGCTGGCCACCAGCGTCGGCCTCCAGCGTCGATCCTCAGCGTCGGTCTTCATAAGCCCCAATACTGAGGCTTTGGTTCCGGCATCTAACACTGCCACCCGACCTCGGCCCCCAGTGTCGACCGTCATACAAGGATGTTCTAGGCAATGGACCCCGCGATTTAAGGTCTACTGCCGAATGGCCTATTTACCCAAATCGCGGGCAGGTCTCAGCCTGATCAGCAGTTACCGCTATAAGCGGCCCCTATCCCGCAACAGTCCAACAACTTACCGTTCGATGAAGCAGATTCGACGGTTCCAACAGGCCAAGATATACGGGATTCCCAACAGGTATAAAGGGAGGACCCGAGCTCCATGCGAGGGGACTCTCTTTCGGAGAAAACTTCCACTAGAATAATTGAACAAAAAATATCCCTGTTCGACGACTCACTAACTTGGGCGTCGGAGGGTCCCCGCCGGAACTACCGGCCCGGGACTTTTTGCAGGCCCCAGGAGGAAGACGGTGGTCTCTCTGCGCACACGGTGATCCTAGCCTGCCCGACGTTCATCATACGTGATTCGGCCGCAACAGTTCCTCACGTCTTCATATCAGGTTAATTAGTTAATTTTAAATAATCTTAATTAAAAATATAATATTTTAAAAAATATAAATCAAAGCTATAATTATTAAACGTTTAAGAAGCAAAAGTATATTTTATTATATATTATATTATTAATAAAATGTTTTAGTAGTAGAATTTGTTTTGTTATCAAACTTAAATAACTTTATCATATGCATGTTAGGTATAAGCTGCTCTTCTTTGACCCAAATAACACATGTCCCAAATTAATCTAAACTAAATATATATGTAAGTAGGCCAGACATATCTTCTCTAATTTAAGGGCCTAAAGATTCTAAAATGAGGTTTGAATGGTTGGATTGGAGTCCAGCTTCAAACTCAAATTATTATGCATGGGCAAAGGTAGTTAGCATCCATCAAACTGCAGTTGGTTCTGACACTTTTGATCATTGAGAATCTTTTACTATTTGGTAGCAAACATGCATATGATTTTCATCTTTTGAAAGTATTCTTTCAGGGTTTGTCAAAATCAACTTCAATAAGAGTATTCGGAGCAAATCAGCAGGTTCAACTTTCATTATCCATGGAACTGATGGTGTTCTGCTGGTGACAGATGGTTTTGATATTCTAGACGCCTCAGTTTCTATGACTAAGCTTTATGCTATTTATGCAGGCATTTTCTATGCTACTTGTATTCTTCATACTCATAGCCTTCTCATCGAGGAGGATTCTATGACTATCATCCAATGGCTTCGAAAGAAAATCTACTCTCAAGTTTCCATCAATCCATTACTCAATGATATTTGATATATCTTATGGAAGGTTTACAAAGTCTAGATCTGTCATATCTATTGTGAAGCCAATGTTGCGATCGATTGAATGACGATGAATTTTAAATTTGAAGACAGAACGATAATTATCTCTTTATTTTAAAATAAATTTTATATTTTAATAAATTTGAATTGACTCGTACATAGCAGTGCGATCGCTTCTCTGTTAAAAAAAAAAAAAAAAAAGTCAGCATTTGGAAGATATTTTAATTCTTACCGTCAGAGCCATTCATCCATGCCACATGGGTTGGGAGGACTGGTGCGTATGGCACAAGTACCACCTTATCATGAGTGGTCTCTCGCATGAGACACGAATGGATCCCTCCAATCCGAGACGAGGAATCCAAAATCATATCGTCCTCTCATAAATCCAAACCATACGTCTCGTCAGCGAGTTCATCTCGTTCAATCTTTTCTTGTTCAATGGAATGACCAGGCCAACTATGTGCGCTCCACTGCAACCCCTAACTCCACGAATTTCTCTACGAATACGCGCATTTGGTAGGTACGCCAACTCCGCATGCTAACGGATTCATTTAGTCTCGGTCACGAGTGACACTTTGACCCAACACTAGGAATTTGTTACAGCACTCGTAAGGTTTAACGAATCCATCAATTCTTCCCCCAAAAAAAAATTGACAGGGTCTCACGTTAACGGGTGTTATCTTAACAGGGCTCTTATTACTCGGCGTTCAAATCTCCCACCAAACCCTTTGCCCGACCGGGATGGTAGTTGGATTCCCGTGTGCGAGGCTCCTTCCCCTCTCCAGAGTCCACACCAAACTCACAGGTTTGCTGTGACTAAATTGCCCTCGTTCTTCTTCTGGATTTATGTAATTTAGAAGAATACGATGATTACTCAACACCCTGACACTATTGGAACCCTTTTTTTTTTATTAGTATTATTTTTGCTATTCCAATTTATATGATTACTATCTATTTTATTAAGTTGCAGTTGATTTATAATGTGTTTTCTTCTGGTTGTGCTGCGCTTACCTTCAAAATTCCCATAAAAAAAAGTTGTAGTATTTTCAATTTTTCTCCGTCGTTTCAACTAATATCTACTTTTTTTATTTAAGTAATTATTTAAATATTTTCTTTCTTTTTAATATATTATAAAATAAAATATTTTTTAAAAATCATATATTTATATAGATTATAGATAAATAGAATATATTAACATAAATCTAAAGATATATATATATATATGGGAATTAAAAAAATTTAATAAAAAATTTTTATAATGTATGTGTATATATATATATATATATATATATATATATATATATATATATATATATATATCATATGGATTTAAAATCAACCCCACTAACAATAGTGATCATATACTTCATATATCAATGCAGAATTATCTAATCCCAGCATTGAAAGGTCAAAGCCATCAAAGTAGGTGAGAGGGGTAATTTGGCAATTAAAAAAAATTAAAAAAGAAATGCAACTAATCGAACGCGTCGTGATCCCGGCAAGCGGACTATAAATATTTACGAGACTCCACCGGCCAGGCCTCCCTCGACCGCTACCGTGCGCCACCGCTGCCGCTTATCGTGCGCCGCCCTCGCCGGCGATCTCCCCGAACCCGAGGCCTCGGAGAGATTCGCCATTAAAGGCCTTATCTCGATCCTTCCAATCACGCACCGGTTCCATCGCCAATACCTCCAGTCTCCCTCAAACTCGAAACCATGCCGGATTTACGTTTCTCCGATCGGCGACGGGGTCTTTAGTGGTGATTTCTAGAGAATAAGGAACGTCTTTCTCTTTGGGTTCAGTATCTTTTAAATTTGTTAAATGATGGAGGCGAGTGCGGCGCTAAGCTTGCGGACTTCTCCTTCGATCGGTTTTGAGAGGACCGGGAGGAAAACTGGTGGTCTCTTGAGTTTCCGAGTGGATTCTCGGAAGAGGGAGCATTCAGACGCTTAGATTAAGGGATTCGCGGTGGCGTCGTGCGGCAATTCGATCCAAGCACCAGGAATTGAAGATTTCTTGTTGTTATAAGAAATCCGGAGGTAATTTCTCATGAAATTGTTCCCTTTTATAAACTATTGTTTTGAATTATATGCACTGGAATGGGATTTTTTTTTAATTTTTTTTTTTTTTTTGGGTTTGTTACGTGAAATTTCCATTTTTAGGTGAGGTTTGGAGTATGTGAATAAAATAAAGGAAGCTCTTTTTTTTAATTAAAAAAAGCTTAGTCTGTGATTTTTGGTTTGAGCTATGCCCTGACCTCGTCAAAACTCTAGGCTTGAATCTTTCTTTCTGTTATATATAATTGGGAGCTTTTTTTTTAATTAGGGGTAAATATTTGTGATGATTTTTTTTTGAACGAAAAATATTTGTGATGATTGGAACTTTATGCGTAGCATTACCATTTTTTAAAGTAATTTCAGAAGCAGATTTGTTAAGGACGTAGAAGAAACTTTCAACCCTGTGGGACTCTGTGTGTCTTGCTTCGTTGAAAGAAAGATGATTGTTTGTTAAATAGTTCCGCCAGATTAACACCATAATTTCACGTACGTTACCTGTTTGCAAATAGTTCCGATAGATTTTCTTGGGCAGTCGAGACGGATTTTTATCACGCCTTTGCTATCTGTGACCATGGGGACAATGAACTGTTGTGATGGATATTTAGCACGCCTCATGGGTAGATTGGGATCATAGTGCAAACATGCTTTGAAATCTCTGTTATATCAATTATTAGATGGTTCATTTGCAAGTTCCAAACTTACTGATGCTTGAGGTTTGCAGTATAATAGAAAAAGTGACCTCCCGTTGGTCTATTTATTTCCAAGTTTGTTCAAAAAAATCAAATTGCTGGTCTCGGCTACTCAATTAGAAAGCTTATTATGCAGAGATGAGACTACTCTGACCCATCAATTTTTTGTTAAGTTATTTGGAGGAAATCCAATTCTTATCAATATGTCAGCACACGGATTTCTGCTATCCGGTTATCCTATTTGAGACTATTATCCCGTGACTTGTTACTTATGAACCGAGTGGGGCATATATTTCATTTCAACTATGAGTCATATCAGATTTATTCCAGATTGCCTGCAAGAGGATAGAACTTTCTGCATCTCTGTGTCTTACACATGTTGTTGGCCTTTTCCTTTAACAGGCCACTCCAATAAAGTGATGCTTGATATGAGCCTGTTGCTATTCTCATTCTTTATGACTTCATATGGCCTAAGACCAACACTATGATAGATGTATTTTGCTGAATTAAAATTTTCTAACTGAAAGCAAGCTTCATCTTCTTCTTTTGGACTGCATCATGTTATTGCACTTGAGTTTCCTTTAGCTAAGATATCTATCCTGTTAGTTGGTGATGGTTTTCTTCATGATAAATATTCTAGATTATCCTTTTCATAGAAAAATTAATTTGTCTTTGTATTTCAACGGCATGTAGGGTCAGAAAACTTTCATAACTCTGTTGATGAAGCTCTCATATTGAAGGTATGAAACCATTCTCTAGATGAAAAGCACTAAATTTTCATGGCTGCAAGAAAAGACATGTTGCATTGTTTCTTTCACAGCATCATCTGATTCAATGTTATCATAATTGCAGAGAAAGTCAGAAGATGTTCTTCCCTACTTGGATGGACGGTGTTGTTATCTAGTTGGTTAGTGTCCCATCCATAGAGCAAGCAAAGGTTGTTATTTGTAATGATCGCAATTGTTGTGTGCATCATTACAATGGTTGAGTATTTGGTTTTATGCAGGAATGATGGGATCTGGGAAGACCACGGTGGGAAAGATATTATCGGAAGTGTTAGGTTATTCATTTTTGACAGGTCAGTATTGTAATCATGAGAGTGAAAAAACAATTTTTCTTTGAAGCACTTCTCAGATGAATCTTTTAGATCTTAGTTTTATGAATTTTTATTTCTTTTTGTCTTTCTTTGCTAGGAGATCATTGACCTTCATGTTTGTTGGTGTTGCAGTGACAAATTGGTTGAGCAGGCTGTTGGCATATCTTCGGTTGCTCAGATATTTAAAGAGCACAGTGAGGCTTTTTTTAGGGATAATGAGGTACCATTTTGGAAATTACTGTGATTGAACTTTTTGTTATGGTTCAAAGCTCTGATCTTTGTGCTTTTATTTTGCTAGCTCCATTATGCAATAGCTGATGGAAATGAATGGGTCATTGTTTATTGTCAATAAGTTTGTTTACATCTATAATAGGAATGACAGCTTTTGTAAGTTATTCCTTTGCTTTCTGTATTCATATCTCAGAGTGAAGTGCTAAGAGACTTGTCTTCAATGCATCGTTTAGTTGTTGCAACTGGAGGTGGTGCTGTGATTCGACCAATCAACTGGTAACAACTTGATAGAAAACATGTTATGTCTTACCTTTTCTGAAGCTATTTAAACTGGGTTCCTCTGAAAAAAGAAACCATATAAATTGGATATTACTATCTTGAATTATCAGGAGATATATGAAACAAGGAATAACCATTTGGTTAGATGTTCCTTTGGATGCTCTTGCAAGGCGGATTGCTGCTGTAGGGACTGATTCTCGTCCTCTTTTGCATCAAGAATCTGGTGATCCATACACTAAGGTATCCATTCTGTCATTTGAGGGGAGGGAAAAAGACTACTTGTTATGCCATTGCATTTATAACCTATTTGTTATGGCCAAGGTTCCAATGAGAGGCCATAGTTCTTGAGACGAGGATCCATATGATTTTTATAGTTTACAGGCTCCAATCACGACCTTAACATGCAATTACTTGCTCCCACAGAAATGAGCACTAATTTCCTGTGTTTGAAGTTCCAAGTCAGACTTATTGTGATCAACACACATAACAAACCTGCTATAACATAATAATTGCCAGTCAGCTATAAAGGACCTATGGACTAAGTTTGGTTGTGGATGGGAGTGTTAAGATAATTTACACTATGTGTAATCAATAGTTGAATGTATAACCTGACAATTTGCATTGCTGCAGGCTTTTGTGAAACTGACCACACTATCTGAACAAAGAGGCAAGGCTTATGCAAATGCTGATGCAAGAGTTTCCCTTGAACGTATGTTTGAACTATATGTTGGTTACATCTCATCTCGTCTTTGCTTCTCTCCATTTACGTCATGATTGAAATTTGTAGTTCCATTTCAGTTAGATAGGTTGATGATGGTTCTCTATTTGCATCTTATGTTTCTCTCATTTACTTGCACTTTCAAATTTTTTTCTTCTTTCCTCTCTATTTTATTTTCCCCTTCAAATTTTATTGGTATTTTTCCACTTCCATTCCTTTTCTTGATTTGGATTTTTATGTACCATGCTAGAAACGCATGCAGTCTAGGGGGTGCTTTGGATGTGTTCTTGGTCATTAAAAATACCTGTCAGCTTGACTGCTCCTTTTTTTTTTTCCCATTTCATCAAGATCTCCTTGATGTAATTTACCAAACTACATTTTCTTTATTAATCATGCAGATATAGCGGCTCAGCAGGGTCATGGTGATGTTTCTGCGCTTACACCTACTGCTATCGCTATCGAGGTACCCAATCTTGCTTCTCACGTTGAAGCCTTCACACTTTTTTAAATCCTCTTTTGCAATAATCAACCGGTCGAATGAAACTTGGAAGTTCAGAATATTGTGACTGCTGAAAAAAAAAAAAAAAAACTAATTGAACGTATCTTTCTGTTTGGCAGGCACTAATAAAGATTGAGTGCTTTCTTATGGAGAATGCGCCTGTTAGTAAAAGTTGGTACCTTTATGGATGAAGGCCAAAGACAATTGTGGTTTCTGCACTGTGGCTTGTGCCTTTCAGTTATTGTGAATTTTGAGTATTTGTTCATTCAAATGTAGTATCCACAGACCAGCTTCTGTAAATGAATAAACCGTCATAACAAAGGCCTTAAAATCCGGAAATATCTCCTAAATTATTTCATCTCAGAAACCAGAAAAGTGCTGAACAGCTGCATAAATTCTGGGTAGTGCATTATTTCTAGACTATCAATTAAGTTGTCCTGAGTCTAATTAGGCTCCATTTTTTATAATTGTTAATACAATTTTATATTTTGTAACATTCTACTTGTGCAACTAATTAAATTCCATTGGTTTTGTATATCCCAAACTTGACGTGATCATGCTCTTTGGCTGCAGATAAATTAAATTTACAATGATTTTAACTCATGAATGAATTCAGGTTTAAGTGAATTTGGTTTCTTTACTGTTTACATCTTTCTGTTTAGTAATTAAAAGTTTTAGGTTAAAGTTTTGAACCGTGCATATCCAAGTATTATTTGTATCTGGGTAATTGTATTATAAATGGGGTCTCTCTCTTGCGTTCTTTTTTTAAAGGAAAGAGAGACTATTTGACTTAGAAGAAGGATATAGATGAGTTTTGGGAATACGGCTTTTTATTTGAACACGTATATTCTCAAGGGCTAATGTATAACAGTTACAGTATCAAATCTCTGTTGATTAATCTCTTAGAGCTTGCAAAGTGGTTAGCCGCCTAAATCTTCTCTCCATTCATACGAATGGGTTGAAGATATTTCATCAAGTTTTGAGCAAATTTTATGCACGAAGTCCAAGGAAGCACAACAAGGTTGCAAAGAATACCAAATATTTGGCCATGGAAGCAAGGCTAGGAAGAGAGAGATGAATTCTTTTGTACGCATATACTCTTGCAATTATAATTTATGATACATTTGATCTTCAAAAATTACTATATGTATGTATATACATATACATACATATACATACATATACATATACATATATATATACATACACATACATATACATACATACATATACATACACATATACATACATATACATATACATATATATATATATATACTTAAATATTTATTTTTTAAAATCATAAAATCTAACTGATAGAATATTCATGAAGATGTATATGCATGTACACATATGTGTGTGTATATATATATATAGATATATATATGTATATATATATACATATATATATATATACATATATATATATATTAAGTATAAAATAATTTAATTATTTTTTACATCAATATATTTCAAAAATTTATGTCAAAATATCATTCTTTTCTATATAAATTGATAAAATGATAATATTGTCAAATGATATTCAAATTGGTTATTTGGGAACTAAAAGGGTATTCATGCAAAAATAAGGCGATCTAAGGGACATATAGAATAGCGATTTTTAGGGGTTCATATTTAATAAGCATTTTCAACAAGGATATATATGTAAGAAAATTTAAAAATTAAAATATGGATAGACCAAAGTGTATAAATAGTATATCTATGAAGGCAACCAATCCAAATATAAAGTAGTTCGATCAAGGCATCACAGTCATTCGGTAAGCATTCCATTTATTCAAGGCATAGCAGGTTCGTTAAGTCTGCATCAAGTATGATGTATGAAAAGGCATGCCATTTTTTTATTATATTTTCTTTACTTCTGATTTTATTTCTCCCTTTTAGATGGTAGATAGGAATTTATTTGTTTGAATTGTATACTTGTATATATACTTCTTATTGTAAATTTAACATGACAAACAATATGATTAGCTATCAAACGGCTGAGATATGTAATAATTATTTTTAAAAATAAATTATGTTTTTAAAAATAATTGCTTGATATAGCGGAAAAAATAACTTATTTTTCTTTAAATGCAGCCACAGTGTTTTGCAACAGTGTGCACAACTGAAAAAGAAAGATGAAAAAAACTAAAAGCTAATATAACATAATATTTTTATTCATAATACCTTAATATATATGGGTATTTATAAGGCTGCAAACAAAATAAAGGTTGCAAAATCAAATTGCAAATGAAATAAGGTTCCATAGTAGGTTAATTAATAACATGGCAAACAAAACGATTGGCATAATTTAAAATTAAAAAATAAATTTAATTATTTTTTAATATGTCAGATCTATTGGTATGTAAAAATTAAGCTGGTTTTCAAAATAATATTAATTTTTAAAATATTCCTTCGAAATACAAATACAACCGGTGGACCTTTCATGATAGGGTCTGGTTGAGGGCTCAGCGTCACAAACGAGTTCAGCTAACTAATAACGATTTAATTAATATAACAGACTCGCAAGCTAAAAATTAAAATCAAGTTATTGGATAGTGAGCGCACGGCCCATATCACAGATCCACAGGTGAGAAGAGTTGCGACACGATTGGGCTCTAATATCATTTTTCGTTAACTTAACAGGAAAAAACTACTTCATTCGAGCCAAGGAAAAGACTTGCGCAGCAAACGCGCATGGATCAACAGCCACGAATTAGTTATTCGTATATGCTATAATTCAATGAGTTTTGCTGCATGCCTGAGTATTCAATGTATGATTAATTTGTACGAATAATACGTGCTTACTGTATCAAAGAACAGTGAAGCAAGACTTTTCCTTGAACCAAAACATGTTTGAGTTTTGGGACAAACTTTTAAGTCTCGAGTGCCCAAACTCAGCCGAGATGATTAAGGGAATTTCTATTTGCACCACTCGAATTACTCAGTACAGGTGCACCACTCGAATTACTCTCAATTTTAAAAAAAAGAACCCTTGGTGCCTTCCATTTCCTCCCCACCCCCTTCCTTTCCCAGCACCGACGTCCTCCCTCTCCTCCTCCTTCTCTAGCACTGCTCCCCTCCCCTCCGACCTCTATCTCCTCCATTCCTCTCTTCGGTACCGTCTCTCCTTTCTTTTTCGGCACCGATGCCCCCCCTCTTCTTTCTCCTTCCTGGCACCACCCCCCATCCTCTTCCTTTGGCCCTCGTCTCCTTCCTACTCATCGGCCCTGGTGCTCCCTCCCTGAGCCGAGGAGTGGGAAGCAGACCGAGGCCGAGGGAAGGGATGAAGGACGGTGCCAGAGAGGGAGAAGAGGGGGGTATCAGGGAAGGGAAGGAAGGGGAGGAAACGAAGGCTGGGGAAAGGAGTGAAGGGCGATGCCAGGGAGGAAAGAGGAGAGGGGGGAGGAGGAGACGAAGGATGCTAAGGATAGTTTAGATTTTTTTAAAAAAAAATTATGAGAGGCGTGCTGAGCAATTTAAGTGGTGCAAATATAAATTTTCCATTGTGCTACAGGGAGCCTGTTATTGAACCAAAGTCGGTTTGTTAAATTTACACTCTCAGGTCTGATGATCGTATGTCTTTTAATTTTCCTCTCTCGATCATCCTAGAAGAATGAGGCTCATCCCAGGCTTCAAATGACAACCTATTTATTGGAGCATTCGGGGAATGGAACCCTGTCATCCAGGTTTCCTGCCTCCCAGTAATCGAGAGCTTTTCTTCAAGGGTGAGTGGAATTTCTGAACCGATTTGGAAATTAGCAGCTAACGGATGTCACTAATTAATTGCCCTCAGTCTGTAACTGTAAGTCCCTGAACATGGGAAAACCATCTGAAATGATCAAAATTCACGTCATATTTGTCCATACAAAAAACTTCATATATCACCAGTGTCCATAGCATGGCCATCCCCCCTTTTTCTCCTTCCTTGCAAAACACAAGGCTAGATCTCTTTATCTATCCATAAGTCACTCCCCTCTAAGTCGTGTGATCCATATATAGCCAAATCCTTTTTCATCCCTTCCAAAACTCGAGACAAGATCTCAATCACATATCCATAAATCACTCTACTCAAATATTGGGACCTAGCTAGTAGCGCCACCCACATGGGCATTAACGGCAGAATTAACTGACAGTGGGGCCAGACGAAGCCTTCTCCAAGGTAGCCCTCAACAGCCCCATTTCTCCGAGCAGCAGCCCTCAACGGCCCCGCTTTTTTAAGGTGGCCCTCGGCGGCCCCGCTTTTTCAAGGTGACCCTCGGCGGCCCCGCTTTTCCAAAACGGCTCCGCTCCTCGATGGCCCCGCTTCTCCAAAGCGGTCTCGCTCCTCGTCGGCTCCGTTTCTCCAAGGCGGCCCTCGACGGCCCCACTTCTCCAAAGCGGCCCTATTTCTCTAAGACGGCCCTCGACGACTCTTCCTCGAGATGGTCTGCACCCAGAATCAGCCTCAACGCCGACCACGACGCCGGTCCCCACAGCAACCCCGGGCGATTCTCAGTGCCTAGATGTCCCTCCACATGAGCAAGCCACGCCCGATGAGACTAGGCCCACCTACTATTTGATCCACGCGCTGATGGGACCAAGCGCACCAATCAACTGGCCCGTATGTTCGACAAGACCAAGCCCACCAACCGTCTCTGAACTCACGTAATCACCATGAGTTTAGCAGCCACTCTTCTTCATGAAACTCTACGTGACTGATCCCCAGACTAAAACCGAGGGTCCATAAAAGGGTAAGATGGATCCTATGCATGGTAAGTCATTCGAAGGATATTTTGATTACACTCTTAGCACTTGGAGAACCTTCGAATTCTCTGAGCCTTTATTTTGGGCTTTCTCAAGCTTACGATTGCGACTCTGGTCACTAACTTGTCCATCGGAGGGTCCCCGCTGGAGCAACCTCCGGCCCTGGGACTTTTTGCAGGTCCGAACTTCACTAACAACTTTGCGGAACCTTTTGACGGTCATCGTCGGTGATTGGGCATCATCAAATTGGCGCGCTAGGTAGGGGAAAGCGAGAGAGCAGAGCTCTGTAACACTAAGTTACGAGCTTCCTTTACCTCTGCACCAACAATGGTGGTGACACGAGCTCGGGGGGCTTCCATCAACCACACTAGGAAACATCCCCAATCGGTAGAGCAGCAGCAGGAATACAGATCGCTCTCCAGAAGAAAGAACAGCTGGGGAAATACAGAAGGCCAGATTGGCAGACCAGCCGCCATATCTACCTCGCATAACAGAGCTCCAAAAGCAATGTGGATCCAACAAGAATCTAGAGGCGTGCCTAGCGAGTAGAGCCTTTCTACGAACCGCCAAAGACTGGGTCCCCAAATCGCCTCTCGAATAGGCAAACAAACAAGATCCCAGGACAGAAGATGAAGACCATGGCACCCCTGCATCGACACCCAAAGAAAATCGCGAAGCGTCGCTTAATCCGGCGAAGGCAGAAAGCCGGAATCAAGGTGTTGGACAACAGGTAAAGGGAAAGAGAAGTAAGAATAGACCGAAGCAGCGTAATACGCCCCATCATAGATAGACCAGAGACCTGCCAACGATTCAAACGATCAGAAATCTGATGATCAAGGTCCCCGAAATCATGCTTACGAGGAAGCCACTGTTGGATTACGGAATGGAAAATCCCATTCTAATTGGAATAAAATGGCAGCGGAAACAAAATAAATTTATTCCATAACCCACCAAGGATCACATGCGTTTCATAAAAACCGAAAGAAGGATAAACAAAAATATTACCTTTTGTTGATCAGTATGTAATCCTTCTGTTCTTGTGTTGGGTTTGCTCGGATCTTCAAAGGTGCTGCCTTTCAGAAAGACGACCACCCTCTACAAGTATCCACACACGAACGGACACCAAAATTTTTTTGAATGCTAGTTCAAAGTTCCATTTTTCACAAAAATGAACCAGCCTTTCAACTCTCTTTTTCATTTTTAAGGCAAAAGACACGACCCTTCAAATGCCCAATAGATACGACCTTTCAAATGCCCAATATACTTTAAAACGTATATATCATATATACAAGTCTGCTAGGGGTTTTTGGTTAACTAGATTTTAATTAATATTTATTTAAAACTCCTTTTAAATAATAACAATTTAAATCCTTCCTTACAAATAAGGAATTATATTTTTAACCAAAAACCTTTATGGATTATTTCCTTATCCAATAAGAAAATATAACAATTAATTACTTGTCATAATTTAAATTACGAATTTAAATTTTCTCAAAATTAAACTCGAATCTAAATGACAACTAATTATTATTTGTAATTTAAAATAATCTCATCATTTTAAATTATATAGAGAGTAACAAATCGTAACCATTATTGTCCGTTCTTAGTGTGCGACCCTATAGGTTCAATTAACGTTGGCAGTAGGCCTAAATCACATTTTGAACCTACAAGTCATAAGCGGCCTCTAGCAAGACATTATGACTACCCAAGTTAAATGAAAAGCTCATGTTCCGAGACAACCTTAAAGTAGCTATTAACATAATCCTTTTGTCACATGATATCTTGATAGAATATAAGGCATGGATAAAGTCAACCTTATATCGCTCTATCTTTAATTTCTCGAAACCCAATTAGACTGACTAAACAAATGATATTGATCTCCATCAATTCATTTGAGCATGGCCATGCATTTCTCAGTCTCAATCATCGAGGGGCCCAGAGATATCTCTCTTATAATAAGAGGGACAAATTCCATCTTAATCACTCACATCTCACTACATGATTCTTATTATGTTCAATCATAATCTTTATAATCATCCGGTTAAAGACAACGTTTGATTATGTCAAAACATAATATTCCTCATGTTGAGAACTATAGCAATCTCAGGTCTAAGGATTTAATGACACAACTACTAGAGATTAACTTATGACTTTGATCCATGTATTAATCTCAAGGCGGGTCTTGTCCAATATTTGTTCTCAACAAATACATATAAATTTGATTTGTATCTCATACACATATTCATCCCATGAATATCAATCAAATTTCATACTAATCTTAATTTATTGTTATTCCCACAACAATAACCGATTAGGGACATTTAGAATAATTCATAATATTATTCAAGGACATTATTATATAATAAACATGCAAATTATGATAATAGTAAATGTTCATAAATATTCAAAATACCATGTCCATACAATAGGCCTAGGGCACTATTACTAACAATCTCCCACTTGCACTAGGCCCACTCATCAATGTATCTAATACCTATGAACCTAGCATGACGATCATGCTTTGCTTGTGGTAGAGGCTTAGTCAATGGATCAGCAACATTGTCATCTGTTGGAACTCTGCATATTTTTACGTCACCTCTCTCAATGATTTCTCGAATGAGATGATAACGCCTAAGAATGTTTGGATCGCTGATGTGACCTAGGTTCTTTTGCTTGTGCGATAGCACCATTATTGTCACAATAAACATCAACAGGATTTGTGATGCTAGGAACCACTCCAAGGTCAGTAATGAACTTCTTGATCCAAACTGCTTCCTTTGCTGCATCAGATGCTGCTATGTATTCAGCTTCAGTTGTAGAATCAGCAACAGTGCTTTGCTTCGAACTCTTCCAGCTAACAGCACCACCATTTAAACAAAACACATATCCTGACTGCGATCGAAATCATCTTTGTCAGATTGAAAGCTTGCATCTGTGTAACCACTTACAACTAGATCATCTTCCAATCCGCCATACACCAAGAACATATCTTTAGATCTTCTCAGATACTTAAGAATGTTCTTGACGCCGTCCAGTGACTCTCACCGGGATCTGACTGGTATCTACTCGTTATGCTTAAAGCATAAGAGACATCTGGTCTAGTGCACAACATAGCATACATGATAGATCCTATTGCTGAAGCATAAGGAATCTTACTCATGCGCTCTCGCTCATCTTTTGTGTTAGGACACTGAGATTTGCTAAGTGTAATACCATGAGACATAGGCAAGTATCCTCTCTTGGAATCTTGCATACTGAACCTTTTCAGTACTTTGTCTATGTAAGTACTTTGACTTAGACCAATCAGCCTCTTAGATCTATCTCTATAGATCTTTATCCCTAGGATATAGGCAGCTTCACCTAAGTCTTTCATTGAGAAACATTTCCCTAACCAAGACTTGACACTCTGCAAGGTAGGGATATCATTCCCAATGAGTAAAATGTCATCAACATATAGGACCAGAAATACAATGGCGCTCCCACTAACTTTCTTGTAAACACAAGGTTCATCTTCATTTTTGATAAATCCAAACTCTTTGACTGATTCATCAAAACGAAGATTCCAACTCCGAGAAGCCTGCTTCAAACCATAAATGGATCTTTGAAGCTTGCATACTTTACTAGAATTCTCAGGTTGTACAAAACCCTCAGGTTGTGTCATGTACACATCCTCAAGTAAGTTTCCATTAAGAAACGTGTTTTAACATCCATTTGCCAAATCTCATAGTCATAATATGCAGCAATGGCAATAAGAATTCTAATAGACTTAAGCATGGCTACAGGTGAAAAAGTTTCATCATAGTCTATACCATGAGTTTGTTTGAAACCTTTTGCAACTAGCCTTGCTTTGTAAGTATGCACTTTACCATCCATGTCAGTTTTCTTTTTGAAAACCCATTTGCACCCAATAGTCTTTGTACCTTCAGGTGGCTCAATCAAGGTCCATACCTGATTATCATACATGGATTGGATTTCAGACTTCATGGCCTCTAACCATTTCTCAGAGTCTGGATCTAACATAGCCTCTTGATAGGTAGTAGGTTCATTTTGATCCACTAACAATACATCATGATTATCAGTCACAAGAAATCCATATCTCTCGGGCTCATGACGTATCCTATCAGATCTACGTAACTTTTGTGCTACAGGTGGTGTGTCAACAGTGGTTTGTTGACTTTGAGCATCCACAGGCGGTTCAATGTTATCTTGTGGTTCTCGAATCTCTTCGATTTGTACCTTGCTCCCACTGGTTCCTTTAGAAATAAATTCCCTTTCTAGAAAGACACCATTCCGAGCAACAAACACTTTGTTCTCAATGGGATTGTAAAAGTAGTATCCTTTAGTCTCTTTAGGATATCCCACAAAAAAATTTATCAGACTTGGGTTCCAGCTTATTTGAAACTTGACGTTTTACATAAGCTTCACAACCCCAAATCTTAAGAAAAGACAAACTGGGCTTTTTACCATTCCACATCTCATATGGCGTCTTTTCAACCGCTTTGGTTGGAACTCGATTTAGTGTGAACGCAGCTGTGGCAAGTGCATAACCCCAAAAGGTAAGTGGAAGATCTGTTAGACTCATCATAGATCGAACCATATCTAATAAGGTTCGATTCCTTCTTTCAGACACACCATTCCATTGCGGTGTTCCAGGAGGAGTTAGCTGTGGAATGATTCCACAACTTCTAAGATGGTCATAAAAATCTTGGCTCAAATATTCTCCACCTCGATCAGATCGAAGTGCCTTGATTGTCTTGCCAAGTTGGTTTTGTACTTCATTTGAAAAGATTTAAACATTTCAAATGATTCAGATTTGTGTCTCATCAAGTAGACATAACCATATCTACTGAAGTCATCAGTAAATGTAATGAAGTACTTGTAACCTCCTGGCTTCTGAACTTAATGGTCCACATACATCTGTATGTATTAGGCCCAATAATTCATTGGCCCTTTCACTGTGTCCAGTAAAGGGATCCTTTGTCATCTTACCCAATAGACAAGATTCACATGTATCATATGATTCAAAATCAAATGAGTTCAAAAGTCCATCTTGATGGAGTTTTGATATGCGTTTCTCATTTATATGGCCAAGGCGACAATGCCAAAGATAGGTTGAATTTAAGTCATTGGACTTAAATTTCTTGGTAGTTATGTTATAGACAGAAGAATTGTTGGATTTTTGAAGATTCAAAACATAAAGACCATCTAGTAATTCGGCATTTGCATAGAACATGTCTTTATGATAAATGGAGCAATTATTATTCTTAATAATAAAAGAAAAACCATCATTATCCAAACAAGAAACTGAAATAATATTCCTACACATTGTAGGAACATAATAGCAATTGTTCAAAACTAACAAAAGCCCACTGGGCAAAGAAAGTTCATAACTTCCTACAGCTAAAGCAGCAACTTTTGCTCCATTGCCTACTCGAAGATCAACTTCGCCCTTCTTCAGTTGTCTACTCCTTTTGAGCCCCTGCACATTTGTGCAAATGTGAGATCCACATCCAGTATCTAATACCCAGGAACTAGAAGGAGAGAAATTAATCTCTATAACATAAATACCTGAAGAACCGGTCTCACCAGTCTTCTTCTTCTTCTTTAGATCCTCCAAATACAGCTTGCAGTTTCTCTTCCAATGACCAGGTTCATTGCAAAAGAAACAGACACCCTCCTTTGGGGCTTTAGCCTTGGGTTTAGGATTGGGCTTGGGTTGAGCATTGGACTTTCCAGCCCTTCCCTTACCCTTTCCTTTTCTTTTCTTCATAAGGCCCTTTCCCTTTTGAACCATCAGAATATGGCCAGGCTTGGACTTAATATTCTGTTCAGCAGTTTTAAGCATCGTATGCAGCTCAGAAATTGATTTGTCCATTTCATTCATGTTATAGTTCATGATAAACTGATCATAACTATCAGGAAGTGAATTTAGGATCAAATCTGTTGCCAACTCTTGGCTCATTGGAAATCCAAGCCTATCAAGGTGCTCAATATAGCCTTTCATTTTCAACACATGAGCGCTAACTGAAGCACCCTCAGCCATTTTGCAAGAGTGCAATGCCTTGGTAGTATCATACCTTTCTTGCCTTGCTTGTTGCTGGAACATTTCCTTTAGATTGACAATCATATCATAAGTTTCCATGTTTTCCAAATCTTTCTGAAGTTCAGAACTCATGGTAGCTAGCATCAAGCATGCAACATCAATAGAGTCATTATGATGCTTCTCATAAGCATTCTTTTCAGCTCTAGAAGCATTATCGGCTGGTTCTTCAGGGTGAGGTTGATCCAGGACATAAAGCTTCCTTTCTTGTTTGAGAACAATTCTCAAATTTCGAAACCAGTCAAGGAAGTTAGTCCCAGTAAGTTTGTCCTTCGCAAGGATTGATCGCAGTGACATAGTAGAATTGTTATCATTGTTGGCCATCTACAATAAATGCAAAGTTCGTTAAGTATTTTGATTATGAAAAACTCCCACTAAATTAACAACCCTCAATGATAAAATCATATTAATTTAGTGAGCTAAGATCCATATTTATACTCAACTTTAAGTCAGCTTTGGCATGACACTTAAAATTAAGTTTTTTAGGTAGGTAACTCTTACCAATTGCAACTCATGCAACTCTTAGAAATTTATGGGATTTTGACATCATATGTCTCGGCATGTTTAAATCCCATCTCATGCCATTAGGCCCAAAACCGTTTTGATAACCTAATTAAGTTAAACCATTTTTAAACATATGGGTAGCACCATTACCCATCTTGCCTCACTAATGTAACCTAATGTACTTCTACTTTGGTAGAACCCACATTAAGGTGATAAAAGCCTTGACAAGTGTTCAAATATGGATGGCATGTCAACTTAAAATTTTATGTGAGGGATCTAGATAGATTAATAGATCTCATCATGCATTTAGTATCACATACTCATTGATATCATACATAGCATCACATACTTATGAAACATCATACATAGCATCTCATACATGTATATAATAAACATGTCATAGTATGACCTTATCTAGATTGATCTTCATAAGCCAATATGAAGATCAATGGTCAATCCTAGGTAATAATGAGCAACACCATAATGTCTACTTGACCATCATCTTGTGCATAGACACCTAGCTCCTCCATCACCATGGTTGGATTGCAGGACTTAAATGGTTTGCTTTGTCTTCTTGCTTTATTACAATAAATAAACAAATACTACTAAAAGTAAAAGAAAAATTATAATGAAACAAAATAGCACGCAGGCCATATTTAATAATTACAACCCTTGTAAAAGAATAATAAAACCTGCCAATCATATTGGTCACAAGGCCATACCATGCACCATACAAAGCAACACACCATGCAAAACATATCATGTTATCATATAGCATATACATATTGCATTAAAGAAAATAATAATAGGCGTGTTTTTAAAACCAATTAAATTTATAAGGCGCTCTGATTAGGTAGTACTGCGGTTCCTAAAATTTGGAGATACAATAAAGTTTCATCCTAAAAATTTGATTTTATTGATCTCATCAATAAATTTAAGGCTTACATCCGCACCACCATAAACAGCAATTGATAAATCCTTATTGATATGTGAATTCAGTTCATGTATTAATCTAATTAAGACATCACCGAAATCATATATCATGATATTAAACACTTTAATTGCAATATCCCATTCGGATTTTAATCATATTAACGAATCCTTACAGGAAACAGATTCATCAATTAACACCTTAGAAAACCTATTATCTATGTCGTTCGTGCAAACACTAATATCATATATATACAAGAACGCAAACCATGCCAAGATCATATACATCTCATACATACAATCAAACATGGCAGTTTCGATTTTTATGAAAACGCAAGTGGCTCTGATACCACTGTTGGGTTACGGAATGAAAAATCCCAATCTAATTGGAATAAAATGCAGCGGAAACAAAATAAATATTATAACCCACCAAGAATCACATGCGTTTCATAAAAACCGAAAGAAGGATAAACAAAAATATTACCTTTTGTTGATCAGTATGTAATCCTTCTGTTCTTGTGTTGGGTTTGCTCGGATCTTCAAAGGTGCTGCCTTTCAGAAAGACGACCACCCTCTACAAGTATCCACACACGAACGGACACCAAAATGGTTTTGAATGCTAGTTCAAAGTTCCATTTTTCAAAAATGAACCATTTTCAACTCTCTGTTTTTTTTTTAAGGCAAAAGACACGACCCTTCAAATGCCCCAATAGACATGACCTTTCAAAAGCCCCAATAGACTTTAAAACGTATATCATATATATACAAGTCTGCTAGGGGTTTTTGGTTAACTAGGATTTTAATTGATATTTATTTAAAACTCCTTTTAAATAATGACAATTTAAATCCTTCCTTACCAAATAAGGAATTTATATTTTTAACCAAAAACCTTTATGGATTATTTCCTTATCCAATAAGAAAATATAACAATTAATTACTTGTCATAATTTAAATTACGAATTTAAATTTTCTCAAAATTAAACTCGAATCTAAATGACAACTAATTATTATTTAATTTAAAATAATCTCATCATTTTAAATTACTATAGAGAGTAACAAACCGTAACCATTATTGTCCGTTCTTAGTGTGCGACCCTATAGGTTCAATTAACGTTGGCAGTAGGCCTAAATCACATTTTGATCCTACAAGTCATAAGCGGCCTCTAGCAAGACATTATGACTACCCAAGTTAAATGAAAAGCTCATGTTCCGAGACAACCTTAAAGTAGCTAATGACATAATCCTTTTGTCACATGATATCTTGATAGAATATAAGGCATGGAAAAGTCAACCTTATATCGCTCTATCTTTAATTTCTCGAAACCCAATTAGACTGACTAAACAAATGATATTGATCTCCATCAATTCATTTGAGCGGCCATGCATTTCTCAGTCTCAATCATCGAGGGGCCCAGAGATATCTCTCTTATAATAAGAGGGACAAATTCCATCTTAATCACTCATATCTCACTACATGATTCTTATTATGTTCAAGCATAATCTTTATAATCATCCGGTTAAAGACAACGTTTGATTATGTCAAAACATAATATTCCTCATGTTGAGAACTATAGCAATCTCAGGTCTAAGGATTTAATGACACAACTACTAGAGATTAACTTATGACTTTGATCCATGTATTAATCTCAAGGCGGGTCTTGTCCAATATTTGTTCTCAACAAATACATATAAATTTGATTTGTATCTCATACACATATTCATCCCATGAATATCAATCAAATTTCATACTAATCTTAATTTATTGTTATTCCCACAACAATAACCGATTAGGGATTTAGAATAATTAATAATATTATTCAAGGACATTATTATATAATAAACATGCAAATTATGATAATAGTAAATACTCATAAATATTCAAAATACCATGTCCATACAATAGGCCTAGGGCACTATTACTAACAGCCGCCCCGTAAGGTAGGACAATTGGTCAGAGCAAGCCGAAATCCCAAGCACCTGAGAGATGGTAGCACGGTGACAGGAAGAAGTCATAGGACTGAAGCACAGAATAGATTTCTGCAAGTTGACCTGCTGACTGAAAGCCTGACAATAAGACTGAAGGATAGCGGAGCAGGAAACTACATTCTGAACAGAAGTAGGGCTGAGCAAGATACAATCATCTGCAAAGAGAAGGTGAGAGAGAGGGGGACCCTAGGGCCCAGGCATATAAGGCTACAGCAAAGACGCTCCAACAGCCTGAGCAAACGTCCAAGATAAATCATCAGCACACATAATGAACAAAAGGGGGGAGAGGGGGCAACCCTGGCGAAGACCCATGGCTGAGGGAAAAAATGCAGTCGGACTGCCATTGATGAGAATAGAAAAAGTGGGCCCTTGGACACATGCCATAACCCAGTCGATGAAGAGATCAGCAAATCCGAACTCCAGAAGCGTTTGCCGAAGAAAAATCCAGCTGATCCTATCGTAAGCTCTCTCCATATCCAGCTTGACAGTCATGCGACTATGTCTACCAGTCTCACACTGTAGATCATGCATAAACTCTTGGGCAATAAGGGCATTATCAGTGATACTATGACCACGAATAAAAGCCCCTGCTCCTAAGATATCAGACGGGGAATCACCCCCTGCAACCGAGTGACCAGAAGATGGGCACGGACTTTATATAGAGTGATGCACAAGCTAATAGGCCAATAAAGCTGGGGAAGCGAAGCAGTCAATCGCTTAGGGACAAGGGAAACAAACGTTCGCTGCCAGTCCCGAGGGATAGATCTGGAGGAGAAGATAGACTGGATAGCTAGAACAACATCCTTCCCCACAATGTTCCAGTCGTGACAGAAGAAAAAAAGGGGGGAAGCCATTCGGACCTGGGGCCTTATCTGGCCCCAGAGCCCAAATAGCAGAATGAATCTCCTCTACCAAAACCACCGCGTAAGCATACCATTGTTAGCAATAGAAACCCTAGCAGCCTGAGGAACAGGGATACGGGGAAGCCACCAGCAGACAGCTCTGACCAACGGGACCGAAAGAAGTGGATAATTTGCTCCCGAATGGCCTCATCATTATCAAGGATATGCCCCTCCTCATCATGGATACTCTGGATCCGATTGGCAGCACACCGAGCCAGAGTGGCCTAATGAAGGAATCTGGTGTTATGGTCGCCCTCCTGAAGCCACTGTATCTGGGACCGCTGACGCCAAAATATCTCCTGCTGACTGAGTAAAGAGTGATGCAATGCCAGTCTTTGCCTGAGGGACCAAAGATTAATCTCACAAAGGCAACCCTCCTGATCCTCCTTTGCCTGAAAAGATGCAATATCAGCTTCCACAGACTGCACTTGCTGCATAATATCCCCTACCTCCCTACTATGCCACCTCAAGAGTCTGCGTTTCATAAGTTCAAGGCGCTGGGAAAGGCGGTAGGTAGAACTCCCTCTAACTGGCTGACGCCAAGCCTGAAGGATCAGAGTCCGAGCCAAAGAATAATATGACCAAAACTGCTCAAACCGAAAAGGTCCTCGACACCTAGAGGATGGCTCTGTAGAAATGAGCAGAGGGCAATGATCAGACGCAATCCGAGGGAGATGAGTGGAGGAAGCATGGGGATACGACTGCAGCCATCCAGCGGAGGCCATAGCCCGATCCAGACGTTCCCACACATGAGCTGAGCCCTGATGGTTATTACACCAAGTAAACTGGGGGCCCGAAAAGCCCAAGTCAAAAAGCTCAGCAGAGGTAATGAAGGAGCAAAACTCACTAGAGTTCGGAGTATCCATAAATCGGTGCCCCCCACGCTTCTCTGACGCACCCACAATATAGTTAAAATAGCCAGCAATGAGAGTGGGGAGGTCCTGGGCTAAGAATGTAAGAATCTCAGACCACATATAGCGTCGCTCCTGATAGTCCATGCTAGCATGACACCCAGAAGTAGCCAGGGCAGAGTAATACCCTCCGAAACAACTAGAGCCACCTGCTGGTGGCAGCGATGAAAAGCATCAACACAGATAGAGGGGTCCCACCATAGAGCCAGAATGCCTCCAGAAAGACCACTGGATTCCACAGCATAGGATTTCCAAGAACGAGAGACTCGTCATCGGAAGCACTGAAGACTGGGCCCTGATAGATGAGTTTCCAACAAAACACAAATATCAAAATGATGAAGCTGCAATAGTCGACCAAAAGAGGAGAGAAAAGAGGGTTTCAGTGCTCCTCGGACATTCCAAATGAGAATCTTCATTTAATCAGGTTGGGGGTACCTTGGACCCAATCCTGGGCCCTCGCCATATCCATGTCAGAAGGACCTCCTGGAGAAGGACACACTACCATAGTACCCTGATCCCCGACAGAGGCCACAACATTACCGATAGTCTTGAGCCCCGTATCAACCAGCGTGCCAAGGCCCTGAGGTGATCCCGTAACTGCTGAAAAAGTAAATTAATTTTCCTTAATATTTGAACCAACTGGGATTACCTTTCTCTTCCCTTTAACATTTCTGGAAATCACTCACAGAGTGATGGATTCCGCGGGCCTGGCCCTCTTGGATGGACCGGGGACAGCATCCTTGCGTCCCTTGGGCCGACCAACCCATTTATCTATGCCAAGGATGGTGAATGGATTCTCATACACCAAGGTAGCTTCCATTGCTTTCTGGGAGCCCTGTGGCTCAGAAAGAGTATCAGCCACAAAATCAGCTGCATTCACAGTATCAGCTGCATTCACAGTTTCAGAGCCCCCATGTTTTCCCACTGCACTCTCAGAAACGGTCTCTGTATCAGCAACAGTAGACTGATCGGAAGCAGTGACAGAAGTAGATTTCAACTGGTTTACCTGACCGGCATTATGGAGGTGCCGCCTAGCAACCTTCACCGGCGTTTGCCAACCCTCCATCGATGTATCAGCGCCGACCATCTTCATGGCAACTGGATTCTTATGCCTCTTCTCCTGGACAGGACCTTGGGGAGCCCTCTCTGTCGAGGGCAGCCATCCAAGGGCCATAACAAGCTCCTACAGAAGGATCCACAGGGGCCGACGAGCTAGAAAGGGGCCACCGAAGTGCAGGGAGCCGCAGCTGGAAAATGCCTTCAAGGTGCTCATAGACATACGGCTGCCAGAAGGGGGAGCGACTTCCTCTCACACGGACATCCGGCCGGAGAGGCCTTCCTAGATCAACCCGCACAAGGCCCGGGCGAAGCCTCCCCTAGTTTTTTCTTTGTTGCTGGATCGAGGAAACAAACTCACTTGCCGTGAGAGAATTGCCCGTAGGATATCTTCATTCCAAAATTTCAGTGGAAGATTGGGCAATCGCAGCCAAAGGAGAGCAGTTGTCACCAAATTGGCCGCCGGATGAATTCGGTCGCCATGCCTAGTGGCGAGCACTTGGCATTCACAGTCCACAGACATCCCAACACCGGATCCTTGGCAGTAGGATCAGAGAAGCAGAGGATATAGCTGCGATGTGCAAGGGTAACAGCTTCAATCTCCCCAGGAACACCCGAATGCCTGAACTCTCGGATGATAGCGTCCGGAGGGATCTATCGGGACAAACTTCTTGCTATAATGGCAGTCGACTCCCATCGTCTTTCTTCCTTAACCAAAACCTCGGCCGGAATTTGGATGATGTTACGAAATCTCGCCTCCAACGCCACACCTCCGCTGGAGAAGGAGATGACGAAATCCACTCAAAACAGCTTCCCACCGTGCTCCTCCATGACTTCCTCCCCTCCTTCAAAGCATCCACACCGCTGGATGAAGAGGGGACAGCGTCCGACATCCTCTAGAAAGATAGAACACTGGGATCGGCGGGGATCACCAAAGAACGAAGACGAAGGGGAAGGAAGCACGAATCTTAAAGCTATAGAAAACTGTAGCACCATGCCATTCCGAAACCATGTCAAACACTGTAGCACTTAAAATAAACCTTCAAGCACGGTAGCCGAATCTTAAAGCTATAGAAAAGCCGGAAGAACGATTAAACAGCACTGTAGCAGGAAATCGACTTTCGAATCGCCTTGAACGATGCTTCAATATTTTTCAAGTAAGTGCTTAAAAAACTAGCACGATCTTCTTTTTTATGCAAGTATAGGAGTTCAACAGTGTTTTCTGACAAGAGCTCCCAAAGAAAAAAAATAAGTACCTTCCATCTCTACGTGGGTTCATTTCTCTTATTCATAGCTCTTGGAACCGTATCTTAAGAGTTTTGAAAAAAACTAATGAATCTAAGCTTTCTTATGCTTGGTTGATGGTTTGTGAATTGTTATAGTTGTTGACATTTTAATATCATGAGAATGATATGGATTTTTTTTATATTCTTTTATTTATGTATTTCATGATGATCTGATATTGCATGGTTATGGACATTTTACCTGATCATGCATGGAGTGTAATGATGGATCACACTTTAATGTGCCAAAAATTAGGATGAATTTAGATAATTAATTAAAATTTTAAAAATCTGAACTGTTGAGTAAGAAGCATTCTATTGGACTAGCTTTATTACAGTAGATGGTCATTCGTGGGCTAGAATATTATGATATATCTTGTATTGTGAGACATGAGTCAAAGCATGATACCATCGATCACCTTGCTATAAATGGAAAATGGGATGGATGCAAGTAATTGCCCCTCATGGGTGGAAAACACCAGTGTTGCTGTCGAAGAGAGAAGTGGCATTATGAATTATCTCGTCATGAGCAGAAACAAAATATGGTATTATCGATCGTTCCCTCACAATAGACGTGATACCATTGATTGTCATAGAAAACGTTCTTGTGCTCAGTCTAAAGTAGAAAGGTGAGTTGACATGAATCCCAGCACAATAAAATGGCTAGAATGATCATTACTTAAAATCATTATTTATTAAAATAATTATTTTTAATGATACGTCAGGTACAGTGACCTTACTCAATAAGTAATTGATACGAAGGTATGAATATTGATTATATTAATTTATATTTACTGCATATTTATGATGATGATTATTTATTGTTGAATATTTGTGTTACATGTGTTTGTGGGGAAATTGAGCTATTAACTCCCACACGTTTACTGCAATTTACTTTTTTTTAAAATTTTTTAGTGCCACTCGGGGATACCGGACTACAATTGGAATTTGAGTGGGAAGCAAGAGAACAGTTGGGATTTGAGTGAGAATTAAAGCAGCTAGATTATTTCCCATTCCAGATGAATAAATGAATTCAACTGAATGATTTACTACTAGTGAAATTTTTTAGCTTTTGAAATTAATAATAATGAAATGTTGCATTGTTTGAGAAATTGTTAAGACTTATAATTATAGCCTACCATATTACCGGGTCACACGCTATGGTTTACGTGGCCATGTCATGAGGTCCCAATCCAAGAGTTGATCTGGGGCATGGCAAGAAAAGGTGCTTCTCAACTTCCTCCAAACGTAAATCTATTTTTTCTGCGATTAGCCAGGTGACTTGTGAAATTATTGACTGCATGTGAATCACTTAAAGCAAGGAGGAGTGTAATATGAGGGAGGATGATTGAGAAAAGAAAGGAGACCAATGTACTGAAGGAAGGCAATATGTGGTCACAATTTGCGCAGGCATTAGTCCATAGCACCCTTGGAGTCCGTGGTATTCATGTGTTCCATATGTTGCATAGATCCCATTCCACTGTCAAAAGCACTGGCAGCCAGGGAGTATGGTTGGCTTCCACTAAGACATCCATGGAGAAGAAGAGCTGTTCATGCAAGGTCCCATTGATTCTCTGAAGAAGATATTTTATATGGAAAAGACTTTGTACACCGTCTTCGGTGCAGCAAGTCCTATGTAGGCTGCACCGTTCCTTTTTATTGGTCCACATACGCACGATACCCATTAAAAAATGTTAAGACATTTCGAATGAAAAACTTACGACATCCTAGTTTTAAGCTTACGACACCGTAGTTATAAAGCCACGACACCCGTTCAAAAAGCAAAAAAAACTCACGACATCCTAGTTTTAAACTCACGACACCCTAGTTTTAAGCATGAGACACCCGTTCAGAAAAGGTATATGTATACAACTTTCAAAAAAAAAAGCCATCTGACGTGCATTAATACCCGTTCAGCTTTTTCTTGGAATCTATGTACAACACTTTTTTCTAAACGGGTGTCTCAAGCTTAAAACTAGGGTGTCGTGAGTTTAAAACTAGGATGTCGTGAATTTTTTTTGCTTTTTGAACGGATGTCGTGGCTTTATAACTACGGTGTCGTGACTTTATAACTAGGGTGTCGTAAGTATATTTTTGGTTTTTTAATAGGTGTCTTTATTTTGACATGACGTGCATTAATACCAGCTTTTTTTGGAATTTGTGTACAGAGGCTTTATAACTACGGTGTCGTGGCTTTATAACTAGGGTGTCGTAAGTATTTTTTTGCTTTTTTAATGGGTGTCTTTATTTTGACATGACGTGCATTAATACTAGCTTTTTTTTTTTTGAAATTTGTATAGGTGTCGTGGCTTTATAATTACGGTGTCGTGGCTTTATAACGAGTGGGTGTCGTAGCTTTATAACTACGGTGTCGTGGCTTTATAACTATGGTGTCGTAAGTATTTTTTGCTTTCTTAACGGGTGTCTTAGTTTTATAACTACAGTGTCGTGGCTTTAAAAGTAGGGTGTCGTAAGGTTTTTTTTTCTTTCTTAATAGCTATTTAATTTTGACATGACGTGCATTAATACCCGTTCAATTTTTTTTGGAATATGCACAGACACCTTTTTGAACGGGTGTCTTAAACTTAAAACTAGGGTGTCGTCCGTTTAAAACTAGGATGTCGTGAGTTTTTTTTCTTTTCTGAACGGGTGTCTTCACTTTTTAACTACGGTGTCATAAGCTTAAAACTAGGGTATCGTTAGTTTTTCTCTCGGGATGTCTTAACATTTTTTAATGGGTGTCGTGCGTATGTGGACCAATAAAAAGGAACGGTGCAGCCCACGTAGGACTTGCTGCACCGAAGGCGGTGTACAAAGTCTTTTCTATTTTATATTACTAGCATCACATACATGCATGGTACGGTACGTGGTTGTGAACGCAATGTAACGAATATGCAAATGCTGTGACATGTTTGGTGTTTTTATGGAATTGGATAATGTTTTAGTAATTATTCGAAAAATAAAATAAGAAATGGCGCCGAGATATCTTATCTGGAGAAGTTTTTTTTGATACAAGCATGCGATCATATAATTCTAGTGCGAATCAGCCCAGATACATCAGAATACAAGATTTGCAATAAAACAGAAGGACAGGGGTCTCCCATCCTCCATAACCAAAAACCATAATGCTGAGCAACTGAAGCCGCCTCCCAATCAGCAGCCTAATTGGATTCATGGTAAATATGATGGATCTGGACATTATCCGCTGCCTATAAGATGGACCATATATCACTAAGAATCGGATTAGTGGGGGCTTCGGGAACATTCTCCTTCCGTAGCCACCTAATAACCGTTATCGAATCACCCTCGATCACTAGCCTATGAGCATGAAGAGTCTGAGAAGAAAAAGTAATACCTGCCCAAGCAGCATAAAGCTCTGTCATAGGAACATAGGAATCAAGGGAACTAAATCCTCCAGCCGCCAACATATGACCCTGAGGCCCACGTATGATGAAGGCCGAACCAGCCAATCTACCATGGATACTCTTATCAAAGTTGATTTTGACAAACCCTGGAGGGGGGTTCCCAGGAAATGAAAACCATACGCCGGTTCGCTGCCAAAGCAGCAGGGGAACCCCAGAGGCCAGAGGAGTCAGAATCAACCGCTTGTAAAGCATGGGTATAGTCCGCTGACATAGATCTAATCTTCTGTACAATCTTCTGAGGAGAAATAAAGTCCTCTGAGAATATAAGCTGGTTCCTCGATAACCAAATCTGATATGCCGTGACTGCCCAAAGACCACATTTTTGCTGTGAGGCCATACGAAGATCCTGAAAGAAGAAGGAACGAGGGGAGCCAGAAGCATCCACTCTGATAATATAACCCATCAGATGCCAAATCCGTCTAGCTCTAGAACAGATGAAGATAGCATGCTCAGTAGACTCGTCCTCCAAACCGCACAGAGTGCATATAGGCTGGATAGGCACACCCCTATGAGAGAGCATGGCACTCGTCGGAAGGCAGTTCCAAAGAAGCTTCCAGATAAACAACTGAACCCTGGGAATAGCGGGGAGCGACCAGATCCAAGCAGCATCCGTCGTGCACTGGGGCTGAGGTATATAAAGCTTCGTAAGGTTCCTGAGAGGGGCCTTAGAAAGAGAGGATCTCTGCCATAACCTGACATCAGCCGAGGGCCTAGTAATAAGAGGAATCGAAAGGACCCTCTAAGAGAGTTCCTCGCCAAAGAATCGGCTCACCTTGGGAGTATACCAGGAGGAGGAATCTGGAGAAATCAGATCATTAACCCTCAAATTAGTGGGGACATCAATGCTAATAAAAGAGGGCCACCAAGATAGAGGGAGCTCAGAAATCCAAGAATCCTGAATAACATCAATGGATTGACCATCACCAATCATCCAAGAGATATTCTTCAGAATAGAGTCACCATACTGACACACCTCCTTCCAAAAGAAGGAGCACCCCCGGGGCGGCAATATGTGGTCCCCAGACTTCCAATCACCATATCTCGCACGCATCATGGAGCTCCAGAGACCAAACGGCTCCAAGAGGAACCGAGATGCATGTCTGGCCACCAGCCCTTGACGCCTGGCCAACAGGGATTGAATTCCAAGACCGCCTTCTTGGATTGGCATACATATCGTGTCCCACGAAAGAAGATGGGTGCCTTGCCCATCTGGCGTAGATGCTCATAGAAAATCTTCGAAACATCTCTCAATCCTCCTTAGATAAGTAGTCGGGATGGCCGCATTCGAATGCAGATAAAGTGGAAGGGATGAAAGAACCGACCAAATAATGGTGACCCTAGCCATCATGGATAAACCAGTGACCTGCCAACCCTCAATACGCTGACGAACACGCCTCTCGAGATCAACATAGTCTGAACAACGGGGGCGTCTACCAGTCATGGGGATCCCCAAATACATAAAGTGGTCCGTCTGAGTAGATATACCCATCAAATTGATTATAGCTTCTCTGGTGGATCTGGTAGTCTTCGGGCTAAAACAGATAGAAGACTTAAGACAGTTGACCTTCTGCCCCAAAGCCTGACAATAATGTTGAATAATAGATTCGAAGGAGGCCGCATTATTTATAGAAGCTTGACCCAGAAGAATATAATCATCGGCAAATAGTAGATGAGAGACAGAAGGGCCCCCAGCCCCCACCATAAAAGAGACTATCCTCCCATGAAGCTGAGCCTATTGGAAAGCTCAAGAAAGATCATCAGCTGCCAAAATGAACAGAAGGGAGGATAAAGGGCACCCCTAACGTAGGCCCACAGAAGAATGAAAGAACTCGGTCTGGCTCCCATTAATGATCAGAGAGAAAGAAGGTCTCTGGATACAAGCCATAATCCACTCAATAAACAGCTCATCAAATCCGAACTCCTGAAGAGAACAGTGCAGGAAGGCACAACTCAATCTATCGTAAGCTCTCTCCATATCAAGCTTAATAGCCATAAGACTCCGTCTGGCTGGGACTCTATGGAGATCATACATAAATTCCTGAGTGATGAGGACGTTGTCCGAGATAGATCGGCCTCTAATGAACGCCCCCTGTTCCTCAGAAATAAGATGAGGGATAATCACTCGGAGGCGACTAGCTAAAAGCCGGGCACATACCTTGTACAAAGTGGTGCAAAGACTGATCGGCCTAAAGTGCTGAGGAAGAGAAGCATCCGATCGCTTGGGCACAAGAGTAATAAGAGTCCGATTCCATTCAACCGGAATGCTCTTCAGATGGAAAGCTGTCTGGATAGCCTGAACTACCTCCAGCCCAATAATATCCCAATAATGACGAAAAAAGAAGGGCAGGAATCCATCGGGCCCTGGGCCTTATCCGGACCAAGCTCCCAAAGGGCCAAACGAACCTCCTCCCCATAGATCGGCCTGGTAAGCATATCATTATCTAAAGGAGAAACCTTCATGGAATCAGAAACCAGAATGATCGGGCCCCCATCGCCAGTGGTCTCAGACCATCTAGACTGAAAGAAGTGAAGGAACTGAGTCTGAATAGACTGGGTGTCCTCCTGATAATTCCCCTCAGGATCAACAACCCTCCAAATCCTATTAGCTGCCCTCCTTTTCAGGGTAGCCTGATGAAAAAATCTGGTATTTCGGTCCCCTTCACGGATCCACTGAACCCTGGACCTCTGTCTCCAATATAACTCCTGCTGCCGAAGAAGGGAGTGGTGGAGAGCAAGATTCTCCCGCAGCAATGAGAGATCAGAATCCAAAAGAAAGCCATCCCGATCCTCCTTCACCTGAATGGCACTTATAATAGCTTCAGCCTGCTCCACCTGCCTAACCAGATCCCCAACCTCCAGTCTGTTCCATCTGGAAAGTCTATGTCTGGCCAGCATAAGACGACGAGATAACCGATAAACTACATTACCTTTGATACGAAGGTACCAGATCTGAGCAATTATAGATCGGGCAGCTGAATGGAACGTCCAGAACTGCTCAAATCTAAACTGCTTCTTCTGATACTGATCAGCATCCGTGGATATCAAAATAGGACAATGATCAGAGGCGATCATCGGGAGATGAGAAACAGAGACAGTATGATACTTTGAAGCCATTGAGTAGTGGCCAAAGCTCTGTCCAATCTCTTCAGACACGTGCTGACCCCTGCCGATTATTACACCAAGTGAATTGGGGTCCCGAATATCCCAAATCCATCATTCCAGAAGACCCAATGAATGACCTAAATTAGAGATGTCAGCAGAGTTAGTGACTCTTCTACCCCCCTTCTTCTCACTTGCATCGATGATACAGTTAAAATCCCTAGCAATAATAGAAGGAATCCCTTGAGCAAGAAGGGAAATAAGCTCGGTCCAAAGGACCCATATATCTATCGCGGTAATCCATACTGGCGTATACCACCGATAGGAGCCAGGGGTCAGAAGACCCTTCAGACAACAAGGCCGATCTGCTGGTTGCACTGATAAAACACATCAATCGTGACATCAGAATGATGCCAAATGGCCAGAATACCTCCACACAAACCCTCAGCCTCCACTGCATATGAAGACCAAGACCGAACGATCTGTCTCCGAAACTGCGCCAGACTATCACATGACAATCTGGTTTCTAATAGAACACATATATCAAAATTATATAGCTTCAGCAATCTACCAAAAGAGGAACGAAATGAGGGCTTATTAGCATCTCTAACATTCCAAATTAAGATCTTCATTAATTAACTGGAGGAAGATGGACCCCCCTGGTCCTCTGCCATAAAGCTGTCAGATTGGCATCCTGCAGACCGAGGCCCTCCCTCAGGATTCTGATTGGGACTAGCCAGCAAAGCATCAGGATCAATATCAATGTTCCCTGACCCCTGACCAAAGGAATCAACAGAGGATGCATCACGATCCTGGGCCAAAGGCCTAGTCGAGTTGACCATCACTACCTCCTGGCCGGTGACTCCTGGGCACCCGAAGGTCTGGGTCATACTAACCGAGGAGGAACCAAAATCCACACTACCTTTGAGCTTACTGCCCCTAACTTTCCCCTTCCTCTTCTCCGGTTTGGAGATAGCCCGAGGAGGCATGCTATCAACTGGTCTAGCTCGCTTGAGGGGCCCTGGAAACATATCCCTACTCTCCAATTGACCCCCATCATTAGGAGCCAAACCCAGAGAAGCAAATGGGTTGATAGACACCGATGATTGAGTCAACTGAGATTCAGAGAGCCCAACATTGCCTAATTTCAGCTTCTCCCTTACTGTTCCTTTAAAAACCGCACGCACCTGATAAACCGGCACGACCACAGTTGCTGAGAGTTCCTTCTCCCCACCCACATTAGCCATCCTCTGCTTCCCTTTCACTGAACCCTTCACAGCAACCACGGGAGAAGAGACTATCTTCTCTCCTCCAAGCCCCTGAAGGACGTGATCAGCCTTCGGAGACCCAGGGGAACGGCGCCGGCTCACCTTCATTGGCGTCTTCCATCCCGCTGCCAGGCTTGGATCCACAGGAGCCGACTGAGGAATGGAGCAGGGAGCAGAGATGGTTGCAGGAGCCATAAACACAGGAGCCACTGCACTCCTCCGCTGACGAACCACCACCATCCATGGCCCATAAACAAAACTAATGGCAGGATCCATCTCCTCAGCCATGACCGGCGGCGAACACTTCCCATCCAAATGCAGTGACCCGCAGTCTGAGCAGATCCCTTCCATAGATTCATATACAAATTGCTGCCAAAAAGGTCCCTGCATCCCCTGAACCCGGGTCCTAGGCCTAAGAGGATGACGAAGCTCAGCACAGATCGCCACCCTCGCGAAGCCTCCCCTATTCTTTGCCATCGTTGCAGCGTCAACACAGCAAAGGGAACCCGCAGGCTCTGAGATCACTCTGAGAATATCCTCCCTCCAGAACTCCATAGAAAGATTAGGCATCCTCATCCATAGCAGCACCGAAGAGACTGAATCCTCGGCCGAAAAAAATTCTGGACGCCAAGCTTCAGTCCCTATAATCTGACCATTAATCACCCATGGTCGATTGAGAACCAGTTCGCAAGACGCTGAATCTTCGAAGCGGAAGATGTGGCAACGAGAGGCGAGACTAACAGGGAGGATGACGCCGGGAATACCAGCACGCCTGAACTCCCTGATATAGGCATCGACCGGCACCCATTTGAGGAAGGAACGAGCAATTACTGCCCTCTGCTGCCATCCCACCATCTCCTCCTCCAGCAATGACACTGGAACCCTAACAACCTTCGGAAATCTGGACTCCAGCCTCACCACCTCCGCCGGAGAAGGAGATGACGAAACCCATTTGTACCCAACCTCAGCAACCTTCCTCCGGGGAACCCCATAATCCATATTCCCATCAGAAGCCATAGGAAGAGAAGGGAAGACGGGACGAAGGACTGAAGAGGAGAAGACACCTAGCCGACGACCCTCGCCGGAGATCAGGAAGAAACTGACTGGATCACGAATCTTAAAGCACCCCACTCAGAAGAACCTGAGAACAGCTCTCACGAATTTTAAAGCACCCCACTCAGAAGATCATCAGGAGAAGTAACAATATACTAGTAGACAAATAGGAATATGAGGTTTTGAGAGGAAAAAAACGAAAAAATAGTTAAAATTTAATAGGGCTGCGCATGGGAGCCCAAACCAAAAGCACAACACGAGCTGGTGCATGTGAAGTGATAACAAAATGAAGGAAAAGATTTTGTCCATCAAGTGCGGTGCAGATTGTATGCATCATGCTTGATGATTGACATGCAATATTAATTGTAATTAAAAAAAATGTTCAAGGTCTTGCGGGCTTCACAAATAGACCACTGATAGAAGGTCATTTATATTGCAATTAATTGTAAGCACACATAGACCAAATGAACTTAGAAACTAAACAGTCATTACATTGAGTCCTCAAAAAGCTAACTTTCTGCTAGCACCTCAAATGAAAAGCTAGAAGGATGCACTTCCAAGCATCTTTAGCAAGGAGGCATACAAGGAGGTGGGGGCAACATTTTGGCTTGTGGATCAGCACCATCTTTAACTATGAACACAGTAGCCATGCCCCAGGTAAGGTGGCGCTCTAAGTGGCAGTGCATGTACCACACACCTGACCATTGCACAAATATATAAGTACTGCAAGTTAATTGCCAAAATCTAGAAAAAAGAAGCCCACAATTTGAGATTATAAAAAGAGCAAGAATCCCACAATATAAATTAGTTGATTCGTATAACTAACTTACCAGGATTATTGGCCTTGAATCTGACAGCCACCCAACCGTCCCTTGGAACATCAATGGTGTTCTTTAGAGGAGGATCCACCAAGTTATATCTCAAAGGATCCTTTTTCTTGTTAAAGTTCCCAAGACCCCATCCTACCACGTAGAAGTTAAAGCCATGCAGGTGCATGGGGTGGTCCTCCGCCAACACCAGCGATGTACCCTGGAACACGACCTCCACGCTAGCCCCATACTCAAACACCCTCACCTCAGTCCCCCTCCTCGGCACCAGTAGGATTGATGGCGGATCCTCCGCTGTGAAATTGAAGTATAACGGTGGCTTGCAAGGGAAATCATCCCCAAAAACACCATTAATGCTCTTATAGTAAGCTTGGAGTATATCGATCGAGGGGGTCTCGAAGCTTATATTGTTCAGGCTTGCGGACAAAGTTGTTTCATTACGTATAGCATTCAACGAGACGGTGATGAATAAACGGTGTCTAACAGTGCTGGGGACGTTGATAGGGTGGTCTTCATTGGCTAGGCTACGGAGCTTCGAGGTGAAGTTGGTTGCTGCCTCGGTGTCGTTATAGAAGGGGAGGGATGGGAAGCAGGGAGTATTTTGATGGCTAATACTGGTGTAGGTTAAGATGGCAGTGGTGGCGTTGATGTCGAAGCCGGTGATGTTCTGATAGACCAAGGCTCGTGCGGCCATGTAGTAGAGATGGTTTGGGTTCTGGTTGGCTTCCAGGAGAAGGTCCATGGTTTCCCCGGGGTTTATTAGGATGTAGTCTGTGGTTATGGGCTTGATATAGCTGCCATCAGAGCCAACGACCGTCAACTGGTGTTTGGCTACCGTGAAGAAGAGACTGTTGCTCATTGCCGCGTTGACAACACGAAGAAGATACCTCTTCCCTTGCTCCACCGCCATCCGGAAGGTACCTAAAAAAGGAGTGTAACATCTCGGTCATAGATTAACAAAGTTTCGGATCTAAGAATCTGAGAAATAATAATTCAGTTCATCAGTTAAACAAATTTTATCAAGTTGGTGCCATAACGGAAGCTTTGATACTACTTCCTGGAACAACAAAAGCATTAATGCTACTTAGTCTGACAAAAATGCTCAAAAGACAAAAGACGACGCTGAGGAAGATAAAAAAAAAAAAAAAAAATTAAAAAGATACATAGAGATATATATGATTTGATCTACTAGACTACACCGATGGATGAAGAATAGCAGAAAATTTCACTATCAAGAGGAATTGAAGATTACAAAAATAATTTTTTTTAAAAAAAATTCTATGATTATTAAGATCTCTTCTCTACCAAAGCTTTTCTCTCTTAGATTCTTAAACTTGTATATACCCCACAGGATCCTCTCTTCAACTCTCACAATAAGTCTTTGAGTTATTCGAATTTCTTTCGTAAACCAAGACTACATGTCCATATGTAAAAGAGGAACGTATTTTATGTGGACTAGTGTTCTATAAATTAAGACATGAAAACATATCCTCATTTTTCTTTTAATCTACTTGTAAACACTAAGACAAATTTTAATACAAGTCATCAAAATTATGTATGCCCAAAGATAATCAGGTCAACTACAAGTTTAAAAGCCTGGCCGGTGTGGATTACTGTGTGATTTGATGATGGATGCAAACGTTAACAAAAGCAGTGAATTCTAATCCAAAAATAGAAATATTAAACTTATATTAAAGTAGCTTCTTTTTAATTTTCCCAACAAACCGTAAATTGCATTACTCCATCAAAGATTCAAAATATTTCTATCATATTTAATTAGTTTTTTCTTTGAATTAAAACTCTTATAAAAGATAACTTAATTTTGAGGATGACAACAGAAAAATGTTAATAATGAGTTAGCTATTTTTGTGATATTTTAATTTTTTTTAGATTATAAAAGTGATTAATTTCATGAATTTTCACTTTCAAGAACAACCCTAATTAGATTACTCTCTATACCAATCCTATATATTAGATTTTCTTGTAAAGTTTATATACAAAATATATTAATATGTTTGAGAGAGGTGGAGTGGAGATACTTCTGAACCAAGTTTCTATACAAAATATATTAATATGTTAAGTATCTAAGATAAGTATTTTTATATCTTTTTCAGAAATGGTTAAATGTGCCTACTAACACTTTCAAGCTTGGTGGAGACCGTGTTGTTAGCAAACTAAGAGATATCTTGACTAGAGATTGTTCAAAATAGACCGCCCACCTGACTTTGAGCACGGATACAGGTCACCGGGTTGACCATTGATCGTAAAGGCGTCTGAAAACACGTCACTTTTCGCTTGAACGGCTTCTTCGAGTACCTCCTTCATATCCTTTTTCCACCACTCTCCTGTATTTGAAAAAATTTCATTCAGTAGGATTGTTTTAATTTTATTGGAACTAAGATACAATGTACGCTTGACATCAATTGTCTCACAAGCTGGAGTATTGGAGTATCAATTAACTTGGTAAAATGGAAACCTACACAATTTATTCAAGTATTCTTTCTTTTGACCAGCATGCATGAATTACAATTGATCCCGTGCTTGTGGCCAATTTCTTAAGGGAGTGTTTGAAATAAGTGATAAAAGGAATATTTTTTGGATATTCTCCTTATTCCTAAAAGCTATTACTGGAAGGAATATATCTGAAAAAGTTTAACCAGAGAGGATGACCTATGTTTAACCATGGGTTATTTTCTAAACTTATTCCCTAGAAAACCTAGGAACAACTAAAGTTATCCCTTGATGGTAGACTTGTAATTTTAAAAAGATGCTTATTCTCTCAACTATCCTCTGGATAAATGCTATCATGTACATTTATCCAGGGATAACTTTTGAAAAGTTAAACACTATCTAAGTACATAACTGATAGCCGTTTTGTTGAAACATAGCAGTTTAGCTATAATAGATGAATAGTTCAACGGTCCAAAAGAGCATATATATTTACACACACATATCAAAACTAAGAATATATTGTGCTCTTGAGTTTTCATATGAGGACTCTTCTATCAAAATTTGAGCTGGGGTCTAAAAATCTATCTAGAAACATTGATATTGGGTACTGTATACTTTAGAATTATGATTATAAAATTGGTTCCGTGATTCCGAGAAGAAGTTTGCTCTTGGGTCCAGTACTTATGCGAGTATAACTGGTCCATTTCGAAAGACCAAGGACTGTTTTGCTCAAAATGGAAGGAATAAAAAAAAGGAAAAGAAACATGGCTTGTCTATGTGTTTGTGTGAAAAAACTACATAATATTAGCCAAGGACAAGTACAAACCGAGTAAGAGGAGGAACTCCTGATCATGGTGCTTGAAAGGGTAGAGTTTGGGAGGTTTGGGATCGACAATAATGGCTCCATGAAGTGTCGCTCGTGTCCAATCGCTGTGTGCATGCCACCAAAGTGTCCCTTCCTCGCTTGACAGCAAGATGGTGTACTTGAACACTTTTCCTGGCTGGATTGGGCACTGTGTGATGTATGCTGGACCATCTGACCAAGGATTTCTTGGCTGTTTAATTCCATGCCTGCATTTAGAAATCAAGTGGCGAGCACGTCATCTCAAAAGATAAGGCTTGTTGATATTGTTTGGTATAGGAATGTTACAAAGACTCAAATAATAAGATAAAATACAAATTTTAGGTCTTGAGTGACTTAATTTATACATGCAGTATTTATTATATAGAAATGGTTTTGAAGAGTATAGGAGGGTGGTGCCAGCCCACAATAGGGAGGATGTCCCATAGCCATCTGGGTCCCAGGGGTGGTTGGCAGATGTTGAAGCAAGCAAGGCAGATGTTGAAGTAATCTTGACTTGTATCAATATTTTGCTCTCTTCCATCCATTATCATTTCACTTGCTTCTTTCTAAGTTTGGTTAAGAGAAAGACAAGGAGATTAATTACTTGTATTATAATTACTTACATCTAAATTTTTGGAGATACATTATTCAGCAATCAAATCTAAAATCCTTGGCAGCTAACCGGGAGGGGTGTGAAAAGTAGGAATTGTTGGCCATGCCAATAAGGGTATTATATATTGTATTCCACCTTCGTATGTCATGTTATATTGGAAATATCTTATATGGTCAATAAGATTCAAAATGCTAGTAATTAAGTGGCCCTAATCTTTATTTGTTTTATATATGATTCAAATGTGTATTTATCTCATATAACTGATTTTGTTCAATTCAATTTTGCCCTCTTCCTGCCAGACTTGGCACAACTAGCTACATATTTGATTCTGGTATTCACAGCCGTGTTGCAGCTGGATGCAAATTTAGATGGTGTATATGGAAACTATATATGTTAAATCTCTAAAAATGTCAATCCATTCTGAAAATATTTACGAGTTATTACAAAGTAGTTGATGAGATTGATCTTTGAAGGGCCACTAATTCTACTGGCAGGCTTTAAATAATTATAATTTTATAGAGTTATATCTTTTAAGAATTGATTGATGGCCCTATATCAACGATTCAAATAGTTAGGTGTAATTTAATAGTAAAAAACTATATATTTCGAAAACTCCTAGCATATGCATTAAGTGATCAAAATATATTACATGTTTATTTATATTATTTTAACTATTTAATTTTTGATTACTTAATGCATAAGTTAAAAAACTTTAAATTATATAATTTTTAATATAAAGTATGTTAGAGAAAATAGATTGCATCTAATATCTCATATCATTAATATTAGATCCTCATCATTTAATTTAAAATTATGACATTATAAGAGTTATAATAAATGCAACTTATCCTAACCCTTTGTATGTCTATATGCCAAATTTAATATACTCTTGACTTTTCGATTACTGGGAATATTATTTGGTCACCCAACATGATGTTGGAGCTTAGATTTGCTTAGGGTCATAAATTCATGTAATTTCCATACTGATTATTTATTTAATATATCCATGCTCTACCTTAGTTTTCTATCCAAGTAGCCCCAAGGAATTTTATTAAAGAAACACTAAGATATATAAAGGAAGGGAAAAAAAAGTATATATATATATATATATATATATATATATAACGGACAACAAAAAAAGGTCGCTTGTCATCACTTTTGACCTCTCGAAAGCATCATTCACACCATTGAAGTGTCTAGTTGGGAAAATAAGCCTAGTTATTATCTTGCTTTCAGACCAGTCCTTATGTTGCCACATAAGAGCTTGATATATGCTGTTGACCCTTCCTTTGTTAAGGCATTTGGTTACTCAATAATATGCAGGAAACAAGGTCCACATTAATTAGAGAGATGCAAGCCTGGGTCTCACCTCTTCTTATCTCACAAAAGTCTAGCGTCCTAATTTCTCTACTAGGAACCAAACCACTGCAAAACCAAGCGTGACCTCAAGCTGGTGAATTTGGGAACATACATACCAATGGAGTGTAATATTATCAGCCGCATGGTTGTAGACCTTGACTATCACTCTATCTCCACTAAAAGCACGTATGGTTGGACCTGGAAATTGGCTGTTAACAGTCAAGATGTTCTTGGTGTAGCATAACCGAGTGCAAGGAGCAGCTTCTACCTACAAAACCACATGAAGTAACATCAATTTGTAGCATTTGTAACTTTTTTGAACGCGGTATCAGGCGGTCAAGCCATGGTTCATAATAGATGCAAACTATTTTTGCTTAGATAGATCACCATGAAATTGATTCCAAATTGATTTAACATCAAAGTTACCATTGCCACTTTCCAAAGACTTTATTAGTTTTTGATGCTCAAACTACATTTCTATACTCTATACGGACGGTAATTAAGACATGATTTGAAGCCTTTTGCTCAAGTCAAAAGAATAAAACTGAGAGTTGAGGATCTCACACCGCAATCTCTGTCTAACAGCAGAGAACCTGGGGGATTTTTATTTGCACTACTCAAATTACTTAGTACAACTCTTGCTTTTTTTTAAAAAATTAAATGCTAAACTACCCTTAAATCTCTTTTCATTACAAAAATTTCTCTCTACAACCCCCTCCTGAACAAACCCCCTTTCCGCCCCTCCTCCGTCGGGTTTAACGCAATGCTATGCAAATTTTTTTTCTTTATGTCGGCTTGTGCCGTGGAAATACGACTTTATGTGCCGTAGAAACAACTCCTCCTTTCCCCCTCACGTCCTCTATTTAGTAGGCCAAACGAAAAGCTCACCCCTTCCATCCCCTCCGCCCCTTCCCATGTCCCTTCGTTCAGTCTATCAAGGCTAAGCGGAAGCTTTTCGTTCGGCCCTAATAGATTGAATAAAAGCCTTTTGTTCGGTCTATCAAGGCTGAACAGAAAACAGACCGAACAAAGGGCAAGAAGATAGGCCGAACAGAAAACAGACCGAACAGGGAGGCAAGAAGAAGCTGGGGGCTAGGGAAGGGCCGCCACATCTGCTCGTTTCCGCCGCCGCCACTGCAACCGCCACCGCTGCTGCCGCCGCTCGCCGCTGCCGATCAAGTCGGATGAGAGAGAGAGAAATTTTTGTGGTGGGAGAGAGATTTAAGGGTAATTTAGGAATTTAATTTTTTAAAAAAATTAATGTATTGAGTAATTTGAGCGGTGCAAATAGAAATTCCAAGAACCTGGGCATGAACACCTCACTTAGATCTGGATGGTTGGCCCTGTTTGAGATGTCTGCTGGGAGGGGCCAATAACGACATGTTTGCCATCAGTTACCTGAGAGGTGGTTTCCTAAGAGCTGTCCCAAATAGAACTTTAGATTCAGGCTCTTCACATGGCAGGAAGATGTAAGTATGGTACCTTTACATGGAAAAAAGAGAAAAATAGGACCTGACTCCTTGATCTGTTTCTGTAGGTGATAAGGGAGGATGATCGATGATCTATTGATGCAAAGGTACTTAAAATACTAGAAATTATCTCTCAATTAGATTGTGGCACCCAATATCTTGATGTGTTTGTATATGATTTGGAGTCGATCTGAAATAAGCCTTGAGGTACTTACATTGAACACATAGTGGCGTGTGTGGCAGCAGACTGGGCAGAAAAGGAATCCTAGCAATAACAATGGCGTCAGGAACTCCAAATCTGATCGCTCTCCTCCTCTTGGCCTCATCTCTAACCAGGAGAAATCCAACTTTCAAATGATCTAGTTAAGTTTATAGGACCTTTTGTTGAGCATGTTTATGGCCTATATAAAGGATTGACATTGTTGAAACTGAACATCCAGTTGACCTTTATTCGGGTAACGTTCCGCCTTGGAGGGGACCACATTCCCTTAATGGTTTAGGAAATTCCGTGTGGCGAGTTACCACTCTTCTCTAGAAAAAAGTTATTTATGTTCTTACAACATGCTGACCTATGGGTACCCAAGACAAAAGGTGAAGTTGGACGCGCTACAAAGGTGACTAAGTTGGCTATTAGTTTGAGCTATAACCTATTAGTTGTGCTGTACTAAAATTATTCAAAGATGGTTGATCTTTAAGTGATTCGGCCTAGGTGATTCATTCTGTGTGAACGTGTGGCATAGATTTGAGGACAAAGTTGAAATGTTGACAAAGTTGGCTATTTAGTCAAATTAACTTTCTAGCCACATTAATTGTACATTATTAATTTGAGATAAGGTGATGCATCTCGAAGCAATTAAACCCAGATAGTTTATATAGAAAGAAACTCCCTTCCTTTCTATCCCTTTGCGATAAGGGTTAGAATTTAGACAAAAGTAATCAATATTGACCCTTTGATGGAAGTAACTCCCTAGCCATATTCATTGTTCATTATTTTGTGCGTATGTGGCATAGATTTGAGGGAAAAGTTGAGAAAGTGGACTAAAGTGGTCTATTTGGTGAAACTAACCTTCTAGCCATATTAATTATAAATTGTTAGCCGAAGCCACATTAATTATGTATTGTTGACTTTAAAGAAAGGTAGGTATCTTGAAGTAATTGGACTTAGATAACTCATTTGGAATGAATTTCATCCTCTTTCTCTCTATGTGTGATAAATAAGGGGTAGACATAGGACAAAAGTGAATATTATTGGCTCTTTAGTGAAAATAACTCAATTCAACTCTTGCAGCCACCGCGTGCATGGATTTAGTGGTGGAATTAGGAAGGAGTTTCTTCTTCCCTTACCCGATTCCGCATGTGTGTGTGTGTATATATATATATATATGTGTGTGTGTGTGTGTGTGTGTGTGAGGGGGTGGGGGGCTTAGGGCTCCCTAGTGCCGCCAAAAGAGAGAGAAGAAGAAGAAGAAGAAGAGAAAGAAAAAGAGAAAAAAGTGGGGAAGCAAAGCCCTTCATCGCCAGGGAAAGGAGAGGCCAAAAAAGAAATAGAGAAAAAAAAGAGAGAAAAAAAGGAATCCCTGTTCCTTTGCTCTTCTTCCGAGGAGTGCCACCGTCAAGATATCATTGGACGCTAGGAAAGAGAGATACATCCTTAGTGGGTCAATAGAGATGGAAAGAAAATAGGCATAGGTGATGAACGCGATGAGATGATTATAAAAAAAGGGAAGAGAAGAAGGATGAGTGCTCGGATTGCGGCACAGATCCAATGATGGGTTCTAAAAGAAAAATTAATTTTTATTTTATTTTATTTTTTATTAAAGTTTATTTCTGTTAATTAAATAAAATATGTGAATTATGTCAGCTAAAGGGGACAACCAGCATGACATGGAGGAGTTAAATTTGAGTCGTCGGTGAGGGATTGTTAGTCGAATTACGAAGTAAGAATTCTTCTACATATTTTTTATCGGTATTGTAAATAATAATTATCAATTTTTTTTTATGATTTACGTTGGGTGAATTGTGGATTTCGTGTTGTTTTTTTGATTCTTGGTGTGGTTTGGTTGATGAATATTGCCTAATTATCACTTATAAAATTTTTATTATCATGGTTGAGTTGCGATGCATTGATATGTGGTTGAGTTGCAATGCATTGATATGCATGCTATGTGTTGGTTGTGATGTATGAGTGCATGATGATTGATGCTCTAGGCTGGCCATGTGAGAGCCTTGCCATAGCTAGAAATGTTGTAGTATTGTCAGTCATAGACTGGAGTGTGACAATGTGGGCCCTACCATAGGCTAAAAATATGGTAGTGTTGCCCGTCACAGGCTGGAGTGTGACATCGTGGTTGCCCCGCCACAAGTTAAAACGTGGTTATGATAGTCTAGAGCTGAAAATCAGGTGGATTTGGATCCAATGTATGATCGGTTGAGTCTGAAGTTATTAGATGTGTGTTACATGATTGCATGATGGTATCTATATTTATTGATTTGGTAGTTTGGTTTTACTTAATCATGTATTTATACCATAAAGATTATCTATTAAATTGCTACGTAAGAATGTAAATTTTATGAATGAGATTCCTACGGGGCTGTTGAGCTCATTATATCTGTTAATTTTTTTTTTACAGGTTGAGGTGATTAATTTGATAGGATGTGATGGAGCAACATTGCAGCTATTGCGATTAGTTAGATAGATATAAATTCTATTTTAATAAATTTTTCTAAAGATTGTAGGGAAAACAATGAACTTATGTTTATAACATTAGTGGATGTTTACCCAATATTTTTTTAAAATTGTGATAATTGTTATTTCTTTAAATGATAAAATTTTTGTGGAATATAATATGGATTATTTATATCAGGCCTTGCATGGTCTCTAGGGCTTGCCTTAGGGTTCATGCGGCCGTGTCACATGGCCGAATCAGATGATGGATTTGGGGCGTGACACAACTCAACTCATTAAGGCTTTTTCTAACTATATGGGATCGGCTACATAATTCTACTTCCTCCACTGTGCTTTATTTAGGACTAAGTCGATACTCAAATTATAAATAATTATATCCTTCTTAATTATTTCTATTCATATTAGTTTAGGTCTGCCTCTATCTCTATCATTATCATGAACTATTAAAAGATCAATTTTTTAACTGGACCATGTAAAGATCTTCGTTGTATATGTCCAAACCACTATAATCAATTTTCTCTTATTTTATTATCAATTGAGGCAATTCTTATCATTTTTCGTTTATGTTTATTTCTAATTCTATATTTTAAAGTTTTACCATATATCCATCTTAACATGTGCATTTTGTTATACTTAATTTATTCACATATTTCAGTATTACCCAATACTCTATTCCATATGGCATAGTTGACATAATAGCAGTTTTATAGTTTTTTTTTTATTTTAATGGAATACATCGATCATACAATACTTCCGAAGCATCCCTCCATTTAATCTATTTTGCTTTAACTCTATGATTCACATTTTTACCTATTTAACCTTCTTGCTAAATAATTGATTTTAAATACTTAATTTTTTAGTCCTTTGTATCTCTTGGCTTGCAATCTTTATTGTTCCTTCATTTGTATCTCTACTTCCACTAAAATTATATTTCATATATTCAGTTTTAGTTCTACTATTCTTAAAACCTTTAGATTTTAAAGCTTCTCTCCAATTTTTTAGCTCAGCATTTACTTCAGATTTAGTTTCATCAATCAACACTATACGTCTACAAATAACATACACAATGGAAGATCAATTTAAATATATTTGGTTAATTAATCCATAACTAGTGCAAAAAGATATAAACTTAAAGCAGATATTTGATGTAAACCTACAGTAATTAGAAACTCACTAGTTTCTTCTATTGTTGTTTTAACAATAGTTATTGCTCTATTATACATATCTTTTATCAATTCTATATACCTTTTAGATAACTTAATTTTCTCTAAAATCCATCATATTATTTTTTAAGATGCTATAGTATATGCTTTCTCTAAATCAATAAAAATCATATGAAGTTTTTTTTTTTTTTTTCATACGGTGAAAGTAACTTTTTAATCATATTAAATTAATTATTATTAATCTTTCTCTCTATCACACAAGTGTGTGACATTAGAAAAAAAGGTCGCAAAATTAGGCAAAACTAGATAAAGTTGGCTTTTTAGTGCAACTAATATTTTAGCTTCATGAAACATACTATTGTTAATAATTGACAAAGTGGAATTATTTTTAAGTAGTTGGACCTAGGTGATTCATTTATCGCTCTATCTATCTCTTTGCATTCACTACAAGAAAGTATGGTATTTGTGGCGAACCTATTGTGGCGAAACGTTTTCGTCGTTATAGGTTTATTTATAACGGCGAAATAAAAATTAAATTCATCGTAACAATTATTTATTACGGCGAAATAATTTTTTGCCGTAATACATAGAAGTATTACGACGAATTTTATAATTCGTCGTAATAGGTCCAGATTGTTTTTTACAATTTTATTTTTTTTTATTTTTCTTTTTTTTTATTATGGCAAAATAATTTTCACCGTAATTAAAGGACTTATTACGACGACTTTTATAAGTCGTCGTAATAGGTCCACATTGTTTTTTACGATTTTAGTTTATTTTATTTTTCTTTCTTTTTATTATGACGAAATAATTTTTCATAATTAAAGGACTTATTACGACGACTTTTATAAGTCGTCGTAATAAGTCCGGATTGTTTTTTACGATTTTAATTTTTTTAATTTTTCTTTTTTTTTATTACGGCGAAATAATTTTTCACCGTAATTAAAGGACTTATGATGACTTTTATAAGTCGTCGTAATAAGTCCATATTTTATTTTATGATTTTAGTTTTTTTTTATTTTTCTTTTTTTTATTACGGCGAAATAATTTTCGCCGTAATTAAAAGACTTATTACGACAACTTTTATAAGTCGTCGTAATAAGTCCACACTGTATAAAAGACTTATTACGATGACTTTTATAAGTCGTCGTAATAAGTCCACACTCTATTTTACGATTGTAATTTTTTTTTTTTTTCTTTCTTTTTATTACGGTGAAAATTTATTTTCACCGTAATAATATACGTATTACGATGAAATTAAAAATTCATCGTAATATACTGAAAAAATCTTTCGTACGAGACCTTATTACGACGAAAGTTAATTTCGCCGTAATAAGGTCCCCTTAATACCTATGAAACCATCGCGCGATTTTTTTTCTGTGAAACCCTCCTCCCGCCGTCTTCCCCCCGAGCTCGTCTCCGCCGTCTTCCCTTCGAGCTCATCTCCGCCGTCTTCCCTCCGAGCTCGTCTCCGCCGTCAGCCCCCGGACGCCGTTAGCCCCCGAGCTCCTCTCCGCCTGCGGACGCCGATCTCCTCTCTGTCAGCCCTCGGACGAGGTGAGAAGAAGGGCTTTATAAAACCCTCTTGCTCGCGATTCTTGTTTCACTTGGATTTTTTTTTTTTTTCGATTTCTCTTGTTTTCTGATGATTTGGGGGGTTACAAGAAATTCTATGCTCCCTTAATGGGGGATTTGATGGGGGATCAGCGTGCTATTTTGCTGACTAGTTGGTAGGGATTTTGATATGGAAATAGAACCTGATGCCTGACAATGACCCGTTTCGTCATTTGATGAGATCTTTGGTTGTCCTAGTCAATGGTGGGGTTGAGAGTTCTGTTTCACCTTATCTTGTTCCTCCTTTTGAGCCCTGGATGGTGACTTGATATTCCAGTTTTGTTGATGTGGAACTATTATAATTTACAAGCAACATCTGAACTTGTTCCAAAGAAGTGTTATCGTGTGATTACGCCCAAAGAATCTAGATTGGCTGCATTACCATTTTGGTGCTAACGCGAAACTCTCTCTGAGTCTTCGATCGTGCAGAGGAGATTAAATGGCTCGTGTCTGGGTACAACCAGGCCGGGTGTTGTGTGCGCCATTTCTCATTGAATGTGGTGATTGTTTTAGGTGGAGAATTTTGAGAGTTCTTAAGGCTTGTCAGAGGAGTAGATCCATTAATCAAGGCAACAATGATCCTGATTAGAAAACAGCGTGCATCTGCTCCAATTCGCATAGATTTCCGTGGTGGTCAATGATTTACTTGTTTTGATTAGTTGGCAGATGTTATATGTGGTTATCTTTCCCACGTATTAATCTGAGCCTTAAATTTGTTTCTTATTTTCCTCCTCCTCTCTTATCTTTTGCCATTTGAAGTTAATTCATTTAGTGATCTTTTATTCTTATTTTCTTGCCAAAAAGTGTTATGCACTCAGAATTCAAATACAATAATGCTTGTGGTAATCAAGACTGATTCGATCTAGGCAGTATATTTCCATTGTAATTTTCTGTTTTCTTTCAACAATTTATTGATTTGACATAGCTGCCAAGACATTAACACGTACAATAGTATTTAAAGGTAAATTTGGCAACCTGGCTGGCATCAGCTGGTCTACCAGTCATTAGTGAGGTTGTGAGTTTGATAATTGATTCAATTAGATTACTGTTTGTTTTATCAATATTTTTCCCTCTTTTGATAGGATATTATTATGAAGCAATGACCTTTTCTTCCCCTCTGGAGGTCGGATTGAATCAAGAATTGTCATCATGGACCTGAGGAATATTTTGTTATTGTTAGGCTTACATAAGAACGGGTCTTTTAAGAGCTGGCAGAATGCACTCTAAATACGATTTCCTGATTTATGAATTTTTCTTTGTGCTTATATTAAATATTACCGGTTACATATATCTTAATGCCATTGTTAGTTTTTTTTTTTATACGTATTATAATCTTTACCTGCTGAGGCTAAGATAATGTGGTTGAGGTCCAACATCAGGCTTTGATGAACTCTCCTTTGCGTCTTTCAATGTCATAACTCCTCCAAATCACTCTAGGCTGAGCTACGGAAACGTCCTGATTCCTTGGCCTAAATTCTGCATTCTCCCTTATCCCATTCTACAAGATATCATTACATTCAATATCTGAAATGAACTAGGCTGTTAGCTTTCTCTGACTACACCTCAATCTGCACAATCCATCAGTTGACTACATCAAATTTGTGTTAGCTCAGCACCCTAATCTCAGCTCGCTACCAATACCGGTGGAGGCACGTCAAATCCTAAAGAATTCCTCATTTCCTGCCATTTGTGTTTCGACCATTGTAAAAATCATGAAATTGGCGCTCAAGCCATTGTCACTGTCTCAAATGATGATACCAAGTAAATTTCAGACCTCCATAAGATAGATGAGAATTCATTAGCCTCCTACACAAACATTGGGAATGGCCCGTCTTTTTCTATTACAAAAAATTAAAAAAGGTACTTGATACTTTACCTCCTGATAAGCATCTAGTTCCACAAACAAGTATGCATAAGAACAACCTTCCCTACCATTAAAGGGTCTCTTGAACCTTCTATAACAGCACATGCATCCAAAGGGCCATAGAAACACAAAAGTCTTATTGGCCTACATGACCAGATGTTCAGATAAGCATTACCCACGAAAGACCAATCTATCATAGTCCCACAACAAACTCATTCAAAAAAAATGTGCTAGTGATAGTTGAAGGGATAAAAACTAGATGTCATTAATGTAAAGGGACCAGCAGCTGGTAGCTCAGTTAGTTGGCACCTACCTCTCCAGGCTTCAGTACAAACCTGAGTGGTGGTGAATAACCACAATATTCTCAATACATAGACCATATAAGTGCCAAAAGAATATATAATCCAGATGGACTGTTGGAAATTTAAATCTCAGGCTTAAACAGAATATCAATTCCAACAATATTACAAGGATGTATCGACTGCCAACTATGAGTTAGTCCTGTCCCAGGCCAAAAATGGACAGCAGTCTGCACCATTACTAAGCAAAGTATTAAAAATACAATGCAGTTAAAATGCCATACACACAACTCATAGTGAGAATGAGGTCTGAACACTCATTCACCAGAACCACCATTGAAAAATGTTCAAGCGTCCTGAAACAATATGAGGAGGTCACCTCATAGTGAGAATGAGGCTTTGATGAACTCTCCTCAGCGGTGTTCCCGTTCTCTACTCTCAACAGCATCTATACAACTACCCATTCTTTTGATGAACTCTTCAACCTTATCCATTACCATATCTTCCTTCTTCACCATGCTTCCATTCTAAAACATAATGTTATGCTGACATGGTATATAAGGACAATACAGTGAATAAAAAGAAGGGAAATGTTATCACTAGCATGTCCTTGCTTTTTAACATCTCCAACCTTATGCAACTTCTGCCATGCACCAGTTTTCACATCCTCGCATAGTTCAGTGAGTAGCTTTCAAAATTTTAAATAGGTACAAACACAACAGCTTATAGTACTTCAAGGTATGTTAGCTCTTGAGTTTTTTTGAAGGTGTTCTATTCTCCATTGCAAGATTGTTACTGATTGTGATGGAGTTTCTTTTAACTTGTGAAATCATTATTTTACCAGTTTTTGGATTCATATGTTGAAAATGTCCTTTTACTACCAATCATTTCCTTAATTTTGACATGTTATAGTACGATAATTCACTGAATAAAAAAAAAAAATTTATCACTAACATATCCTTGCAACAAACAGCTGTTGTACGTCACCAACGATGCCGATTGATAAGAGTTGGATACATAAGAAACGAAATTGTCCAGAATATGATGCCGGTATTAAGAAGTTCATAGAAAAGGCAAGGCTTCATGTTAATGAAGAAGGGAAGATACGTTGTCCTTGTGTGCGGTGTTATAATGGCAAATGGCATAAGCCTGATTTAGTTAAATTACACTGTATGTTAAAGGGTTTCTCGAAGACGTATCAGACGTGGTATTTTCATGGAGAACAGTTTGGAAGCAATGTCTCAGATGAAAATGAGAATGAAGATGATGACCCAGAAAGGGAACAAGATGAGATGGTCGAAGCATTGCAGGACATCGCTGGCCCAAGTGGTGCTCACACTGAGGTTGGCAATGATGATGACAATCCGATGATGTCTGACCATGGAAGGACCGATCACAGTAAGAAATTGGATGATCTTTTCAATGAGGTGGAATCCGAGCTTTATCCTGGATGTGAAAAGTTTTCTTCTTTGACATTCTTAGTGAAGTTAATGCACATTAAGGTCCTCAATCGGTGGACAAATAAGTCTTTCAATATGTTGCTTGAACTATTAAAAGAGGCATTTCCGAATGGTACTAGAATACCATCTTCGCACTATGAGGCCAAAAAGAAGATGAATGAGTTGGGTTTAGGCTACGAGAACATACATGTATGCAAGCATGATTGTGCTATCTTTTGGAAGGAGAATGCCTATTTAGAAAAATGTCCGGTATGCAACGAGCCTAGGTACCAAGTGGTTAAAGACAAAGGTAAGAAGATACCTTATAAAGTTATGCGGTATTTTCACTCACACCTCGTTTGAAACGTCTATATGCCTCAAGATATACAGCTGAAGATATGAGGTGGCACTATGATAAGCGACCGATCACAGATGGGGTGTTACGGCATCCAGCAGATGGAGAAGCATGGAAAGATTTTGATCAAAAGTATCCTAATTTTGCCAGTGAACCAAGAAATGTAAGGTTAGGTCTTGCTTCAGACGGATTCAATCCATTTGGGAACATGAGTAATGCATACAGTATGTGGCCCGTCATTTTAGTACCTTATAACTTGCCTCCATGGAAATATATGAAAGAGACATTCTTTATGATGTCGTTGCTTATCCCCGGTCCTAAATCTCCAGGAAGGGATATGGATATATTTTTAAGGCCAATAGTGGATGAACTTAAACATTTATGGACCGAAGGTGTTGATGTATATGATGCATCTACCAAAGAGAGTTTTCGGATGCACGTAGCTGTTTTATGGACTATAAATGATTTTCCAGCATACTCGTTATTATCTGGTTGGAGCACAAAGGGTTATAAGGCATGTCCAGTTTGTAATGAGCAAACCTCATCCAAAAAGCTGAAAGACAAGATTTGCTATATGGGACATCGCCGTTACTTGCCTATTTATCACAAGTGGAAAATAGTAGACTCCATGATGGAAGTAGAGAGCATGGAGTCAAACCAAAAATGTTGACCGGAGAAGAAATTTTAATGCAATTAGAACACATAGCTGCTGAACAGTCCGGAAAGCATCCAAACAATAAACATCGAAAGCGAAAGCGTGCACCAAATGAGTTGAATTGGTATAAGAAGAGCATTTTCTTCGAGTTGGAGTATTGGTCATCATTAAAATTGAGACATAACTTAGATGTAATGCATATTGAGAAGAATATTTGTGACAATGTCGTGGGAACTTTATTAAGCATCGAAGGTAAGACAAAAGACACATATAAAGCAAGAGAGGACCTGGCTTCAATGGGGATCCGAAGGGAGTTGTGGTTACAAACTCAAGGTAATAGAGTTTATAAGCCTCCTGCATCTTACACCTTAACATTAGATGAAAGAAGACAATTCTGTAAGTGGCTAAAATCTGTGAAGGTGCCCGATGGATATTCTTCCAATATTTCAAGGTGCGTAAATGAAGGTGATGGAAAGATATCCGGCTTGAAGACACATGATTGTCATGTACTACTTCAAAGATTGTTACCTATTGGCATTCAACCATTCTTGCAGAAACATGAGAGTAGTACTTTAATTGAGCTTTCTAATTTCTTCCAACAACTTTGTTCAAGGACATTGTATGTTAGGGATTTGGAGTTGTTACAAGAGCAGATTGTGGTGATCTTATGTAAGCTTGAACGAATTTTCCCACCAGCATTTTTTGACGTTATGGTGCACTTATCAATTCATTTGCCTTACGAGGCCTTACTTGCCGGACCTGTTCAAAGTAGATGGATGTATCCTTTTGAAAGGGCACTTGGTACGTATAAACAATACGTACGTAATAAGGCTCGTCCGGAAGGTTCAATTGCAGAAGCTTATGTTGTCAACGAGTCTCTAACATTTTGTTCAATGTATCTTCGAGGCATAGAAACAAAATTCAATCGTCCGGAACGAAATTTTGATTCGGATAGCCATTTGGACAAGCAATTAAATATATTTGCAACTCGTTGGCGGCCTCTTGGAAAAGGAAGAATGGTGCATTTAGATGATAAAACTTTAAAACAAGTACATTGGTACCTCATCAATAATTGTCCAGAGGTGCAACCATTTCTCAAGTAAGTATACTTGTAAAATTATTTCTTCATATCATGCAATTTTCTATAGTGCTCATTAGCGTAATGTTCTCTATAGCCAACACATTGATCAGCTAAATCCAACTAGACCGGAACAACTGGACCAATTACAAAAGGAAAGATTTTTGGAGTGGTTTAAAAATGAAGTAAGCCCGTACATTCATTTATATTGTCAATTAATATATCATATGTCTTTATTTCAAATGACGTTGATGTTTGGTTTATCCAGATGTTAAATAAGCATTTTGCTGGGGCATCTGAAGCTACTGATGAGCTTTATTCATTGGCTATTGGTCCCGACAGTCGTGTGTTCTCGTATACTGGCTGTGTGGTGAACGGCGTTAAATTTATCACTGTTACTCGGGATGTCGGCCATAAAACACAGAATAGTGGCATTTGTGTTCCCTCTACTCATCTAGGAGAAGAAATTAACTTTTATGGTATATTATTAGAGGTCCTTGAATTTCATTTTGTTAAAGGTTGTAAGGCGATAATGTTCAAGTGCAAATGGTTTGAAACTGAACCAAAGCACAGGAGAATGCAACAACATTATAATATTACAAGTATAAATATTAGTTCAGAATGGTACAAACATGAGCCATTCATTTTAGCATCACAAGCTGAAAAGGTTTTCTACTTGGATGATTTGAAGAACAATTCTAATTGGAAAGTGGTATACAAGGTTAGTCATCGTCATTTGTGGGATATTCCAAAAAAGGATGATGATGTTCAGGAAGAAGTATATCAAGAAGATGATTCAGCAGCCCTTCGATTCACATGTGAGCAACCTAACATGGACTTAATAACATCTCGGCGTACGGACACTGATGCTGAAATAGTTGCAATTCAAGAAAACATTAGAGGTCAAAGTGATGTCGGTCAAGATGACTTTATATGCGAAGATGTTGAGGAGGACGACACACTAGCTGATTATGACAGTGAGGGATCTATACATAGTTCTGATATGGAGGATGATGAAGAAAATGAGCATATTAGTGATGACAGTGATTAATTTGGTAGCATTCATTTTTTTTAAAACTTATTATAACTATATGTTCTTATACTTTCTTATTTGTTAATTCTAGTTTGTATGTTTGTTTGCAGATGTCTTCGAGAGATACTCCTGCTAGATCGAGGCGAGATGATTATCCTAACATTCCAGCTCTGACAGAGGGGTCATCTGTCGGCGCATCATGTCATAACTCTACTTTAAACTTATATTATTTGGCTATATTTTTTTATGTTATTTTGCACTAATTTAGTTCATTATGTTTTGCAGCTACATCATCGAAGAAGAAGGGCCGAGGTCCTGCTCGCGGTTACAAGTCCGCACATCTGATTGATACGCGTCGTGGACAGAAGTTGCCTATTCTTCTGCCACCTGAGGTTGGACGACCATTAGGAGAGTTTCGCTCTGAGTTTCTGACCGAGATAGGAGTGGTTGTACGTGACATGGCACCACTTGCGGTCAGAAAGTGGAGTGAGATCACTGATGCACAGAAAGCATCTATGATCGATCGACTTCAGGTCAGTATAATTGTATTAGATTACTTTAGATTACGTTTAATGTACTTAATATACCTTATAAATATAATATATAATATATATATATATATATATATATATATATATATATATATATATATATATATATATATATGCAGGAGAAGTTCGATCTTGATATGAATTTAGATCATATTAAAAAAGGTATTGAGTTTCAAATGAATAAAGTTTATCGAGAATTTAGATATCGGCTTCATATCCACTTCATTAGTCACGGTGGGGACACAAGTGTGAGCTTAGCAAAACAAAATAAGCCATCTCGTGTCTCGCAGAGTGACTGGGACTTTCTATGTGATTACTTTTATTCAGATGAGTATAAGGTAAATACATCCATACAAATATTTTAATAGTTTATATTTTTTATAAACTCATGTAACCATTTTCATTAATTCTTTGATGTAGAAAAAATCAGAAACAAATAAATCTAATCGGGAATTGCAGCCATATGCTGCTCTCACTGGATCGAAGTCTATACCGGCTCACTCTTATGATATGGTAAGGAATACTGTGAACCTAGTGCTTTTATATTTATATATTTTGTGGTCTGATATTGTTGTAGTGTTATAAATCTAGTGTAGTCATATTTATGAAAGATTTGATCCAGCATCTATGTTGAGCCATTATTGAGTTAGAAATAAGAATGAGCCACAAAACAAACAGATTTGTGAGAATTGAAGCTTGATAATTAGCATGGACCATAGCATCTTGATTTTAGGCAAGTAAGCTCCCAATCTCCAGCAAGAAAAAGGTCTGTACGTTTCATGCATCAACTAAGATGAGGGAAGCAAGGGAACAAGATGAAAAGGCAAGAAGGAACTTGGACTTTATTCTTTCACAATGTTATCTTGATTCTTGGTTCTCATGGAACAGTAAATATCACTAACGAAGTTGCTGGTTTCAATATCTTTCTTCTAACATGAGTTGTACATGCCATGACAATAAATTTACCACTTAGTTTTAGGATGACAATGAATCATGTGACTGAAAGACAGCATGCTCTCTTTTTCTTATAACTACACTTTTCAGTTTTTTACTTGTTTTTTGAGTTACAAAGTGCTACCTGGTGTGATGTTCTTTTCTGCTTGCATGCTGGAAAGAGCTTGCATCTTCATCAGCATAGGAGCATCTATCTCTGCATCTTTTAAGGTTTCCAGAGCAAAGATATTAAAACTTTCCTGCAACTGAAGTTTCAAAATATTGAACTTATCCCCAACAGTGAGGCATCAGGACAACCATTCATGTAATGTTTGCAGCTCCTCTGAAGTACACTATTGGTGTGGAAAATACCTATTTAAGATGCTTTATTAAGGAAAAAAATACTACTGTTATACTACTCAGGTAAGGTTGAATCTCACAATGCTGATTGAGAGATTTGTTAGATTATAATAGAATGGTGATGATCGTAAATAGAGCTGCAGATTTAGTGTCAACAAGTGTAGCATGGAAGTGCTTATTGCATTTTAGCTATTAGTGCAAGATATAAGACACTAATAGCCCCAAGGCACAGGCCCTTCTTCCATCAAACTATAGCCCAAACCAAATAGCTACCCACCTTCTCCATGTTATCTTGATTCCTCAAATAGCATGAAATGCTTTTATTGATGGCTCAGATCCTTGACACCTGCATCAAGAGGCCGCTACTTCCACTGCAAGAATCGAGCACAGGCCTCCGCATTAAGGTCCAAGAAATTTGTGACTGCTAACTGTATCTATTTCCAGTTCAAAAATGCGAATCTTCAGGCAACTTGAGCATAGTAAATTTGGTTCTGATATTACTCAACTGCTCATCTTAATCACAGCTGTCTGGTAATAGCCTGAAGAAAGAATATCGGTTCCAAGCTAGTAGATAAAAGAAAATATTCAGCTTCGGACAGATTTCAGAAGCATTTAGAACCCCTTGTAGGAACTGCTTATACTTGATTCCCACCTCCTCTCAAAGAAAGTACAGGACCATGATAGAAGTTATTACTTGTCAAAGTAGGGTCTAGAAATAGAACTATAACTGTAATATCATCATGAAAATGCCTTCTGATACCTCGATCAATCTTCTTCAGGTCTGAGTACCTCATTTCTTTTTTTTGCTGCCTCTTGCATAGCAGCTTTTACAAGTTTCCTCCAATTCCCTGCATGGTAAGATGTAAGATGTAAGTACAGATTACATCTGTCCAACCTTTAATCTGTGATGTAAGATGTAAGTACAGATTAAAATATGCAGATAATCCCCTTTCTGCAACATCAAAAACTTTCATTCTCCACTCTACTGCATTTAATTTCCTTCCAAATTCCAATTTTAGCGGAATTTGCTTGGCACAAGCTTAAGACGTGGAATCAAGAAGGTGGTTTTTCTGTTAGAGGCTTTGGTTGCTTTAGATAGGAGATTGTGGCCCATTTACGAAGGGCTGGCATCATCATGATCATCAATGATTAGATCCTTTTATGTTATTAGATCTCTAGTTTGTAATCTAGACCGGAAATGTCAGAACCTGCAAGGTTGTTTGCAAGTTGGTTTTATTAAATTAAGTTGTTGGCCTTTGATTTTCTGAGGTAGCTGGTCATAACAATAGACCTCCCTTTTCATGATTATATTACTTTTCTTTGCCCTTAATTGCTTTTTGCTTTTCTGTCTGCAATAGGGATCGATCGGTGCTGAAGAGAAAAATTAAAATAGTTTGCTTGATATTCTATTCCAACGCCAAGGAATAAACTTTCCTTGTTGTAATTTGATCATTTTTGAGAATCCCTCTTTCTTATGTATTTTCTTAAATTTTCTGATGTCAATTGGGATAAATGAACAAAAAAAGAAGAAAGTTGTTTGAGTGCTCTTCTGTTCCTACATCAGGTGCCGGTAGAATTCTTGTTCTCTGTTTGAGCGTTTACTGCTTGTTTCATTTTCAGAGAGATCCTGTTACGGGAGAGGAGCCATCAAGACTTCATCTGTGGAATACTCTTCATTTTGATAAAAAGAAGAATCAATGGATAAATGAAAAAGCTGAAGAAACCCATGTAAGTTTTATCAATTAAAAATACAATATTATTGAATGTAATGTTTTATACTAAACATATTGAATTTGTTTTCTTTTCATTGCAGGCACAGTTAATAGAGCGACTTTCCTCACAGGACTCTACAGTAGAACCAATCAATGAGGATGCCATTTTGGAGGAGGTTTTAGGCTCTAGATCTGGTTATAAAAAAGGATGGGGTCCATTACCGAAGGGTACATCGAGAATTAGAGGTAGTTCTTCATCTTCTGAAAACTCACAATTAAAGGGTGAATTACATGAGTGCCGAGAGCTCATCGCTCAGCAAGAGAATAAGCTTGCTCAACAAGAAGATAAGCTCGCTCGGCAAGAGGATAAACTCACTCAGCAAAGAAGACTATCCAGGATCTNTCTGAAAACTCACATTAAAGGATGAATTACATGAGTGCCGAGAGCTCATCGCTCAGCAAGAGAATAAGCTTGCTCAACAAGAAGATAAGCTCGCTCAGCAAGAGGATAAACTCACTCAGTAAGAGAATAAACTCACTCAGCAAGAGAAGACTATCCAGGATCTAAAGGCGACGACTGCTGAGCTCACTGCTTTCATGCGACAGTTAGTGCCTGGATATCATCCTAGCGGATCCCAGCAGACTTCACCTCCATAGTACATGTATTTTTTTTAAATTATGTATTTTTTGAAATATTGTATATGATGATTTTTAAAATGAATGAAAACTTTTATTAATTTTTGTTGTGAAACTTTTATATTAGAAAATTTTTCTAGTATCGTTGCTTTAATATTATATTATTGTAACAGGTGCAATACAAAAAATATTAAATAAAATTTTAATATTTTTAAAATTTAATTAAAATCTTATTACGGCGACTTATTTTCACCGTAATCAACCTATTACGGCGAAAATAGGTCACCGTAATAGATTTTTATTTAAATTTTAAAAATATTAAAATATTACGGCGACTTATTTTCACCGTAATATCAACCTATTACGACGAAAATAGGTCACCGTAATAGGTTTTTAATTAAATTTTAATATTAAAATAAAAACCTATTACGATGACCTATTTTCGCCCTAATAGGTGATATTACGGCAAAAATAAGTCGCCGTAATAATATTTTAATTAAATTAATTTTTTAAAAAATATATAACGACGATAGGTTATCGCCGTAATAGGACTCTATTACGATGAAATATGTCACCGTAATAGGTTATTACGACAACATATTACTACACGATTTGTAATGTATTACGATGAATTTTTTATCATCGTAATAATTTATTACGATGACTTTTGTATCTATTGCGACGAATTAATTCGTCATAATAAGTCATTTTTTTTGTAGTGCATCAATCATCGCATGCAGTGCACTTATTTTGCACTGCACATGGTGCACTTATTCTATACTGCGCATAGTACAGCAAGACTTTTTCAAAAAAGAAATAGAAAGCCTGAGTCTTTTCTTCGTAGCATCCTTATATAGAGTAAAGTGCTTCTCCAAATTAATAGTCATAAGCTCGATCTAACGTTCTAACTTACTCAAAGTAGAAAGAAAAAGTTTTTTAGCTATAAAATAGATTTACCTAATACAAACCATATCATCTGAGGTAAGGACTGAAACGCTTAAGCTCAAGAGCATGACAATGCTCAAAAAGTAGAGGACAAAGATAAGTTCAAGGCTAAAGAGCCTACATGATAGACATGGTTAACTAAATAAACTAGCCAACTAATTTTTAGGAATGTTGCTAAGGGAAAAGAAAAAAAAAAGAGATAACTCAAGGTTTAATGCTAAATAAAAGGAAGAAAAAAAGTTACCGATAAACCAACCTAATTAAGAGAACTTTCAACCAAGGAAGATGACTTTGATGGGAGTGTATGGCAGAGCTGCTGGTTCGGCTTTTATCATCCGTGGGCCTCTAGGTGATCTGCTGGCGGCGGGTGGTTTTGCGACTCTCGACTCCTTTGTCACTATGACGGAGCTTTCTGCTACTTGGGCTGGTATATCTTATGCCGCTCGGACTCTTCATGCTCAGAGGCTCATGATCGAGGGTGATTCTATGATAGTCATCTCCTGGCTGCTGAAGAAGAATTGCTTCCGGTGCCCCACTATCCCGATTAGGGGATATCTGGTCTATCAGGAGGTTGATAACTCCAGATCCGTCATATTTATCGAGAAGCTAATTCGGCAGCGGACTGGATGGCCGCTTCAGTGGCCCAGCATGGTGGTTCATGGTTTTAGAGGTCGGGTGATCCCTGTCCTGTTATTTTGTAGCATATTTGTACTCGGATCAATCTGAGCTGATTCGTAGAGAGATCACCCGCTTGTACCCAAAAAAAAAAAAGCCAAGGAAGATGACTATAAAATCCGAGCAAAATCAAGAGAGTGTGAGGTAAAAAATGATTAACTCTCCTACCTTTTATAAACAATAAGGGTGAATATGAGAAAAAAGCTTCATTCCTAAGCCGCCCATGTTAAGCTACCACGTGGTGGCCACTAGCTTCGGAATAAGATAATTATCATTATAGGCTGCTCTCATAATGCTCTCCTTATGATTCTAAAAGATGTGATTATTAGAACAACTCTCGTGATGGCCAAATGTTAAGCTTCATAATGATTCATCATTATCTATAAGCATTAAATATCTCAAAGCAAGAAATTAAATTCAAAAAATCTTTTTTAGGTAAATTTTGAATTTTATGATTGTTGCTGCTGAAATCTGTCTTCCAACTCGGACGCGATCGGGCTGCAGCGTGGGCTCCCTTCTGGGCGACCTGCAAGACAGTTCTCACGTGAGAGGCGTTGGGGGTGGCCCTCTGCGGAAGACCCTCCGACGCTTAAGTCAGTGAAGACCAGTAATCAATAAATATGGGGAGAAGGATCCCTGAGGAAGAGTTCCTCCAAGCTCTCATGGGAGCTTTTATGGCGGAGTGTGAAAACTGTGAATGAAAAATGGGCGTAAAATAGCCGTACCTGAGAGGCTTGAGGGTGGTAGTATTTATAGGTGGTCACCTGATTCTTGGACGTGCTCTGTATGAGGTCTGAAAGTTGTTGGGATTCGAAACGGATTCGAATCAGGTTGTTTCAAGGCCGGTAGGATCTGTATCTGGTTAGTTAGAGGATCGACGGCTCGGAGGTGGGGAGAGTTGGCCGATGGCTCGAGACTCAGTGGCTGCGTGGTCCCTAGGCCACTATTGTAGGTCCTAGGCTACGCCTTGGCATGACTCCTTGTTTGGAATCTTATTCTGTTATAGTGAATTTGAACTCTCTCGCTAGATTCCGCAGAGGTCTGAGGTAGCTCGGATCGGATGGCCGAGGAATGGTCTGGCCTTGATGGCAGAAGCATAAGAATAGCTCGAGTTGCCGAGGCATAAGGTTGGCCGAACCTGCCGAAGTATAATGTGGTCGGTCGAGTCGGACTCTTGTGAAGCATGGAGTCAAGAACTCCGCTTCATGACGCCATCCTTCCCGCGCAAAAGGTGCCAAGGGGGGCCAGCATGGCAGCCATAAATGCCTTAATGATGGAAGGAAATAAGGCATTAAATGCCTTAAAGTAGGTGGATGCACATGACCTTTATGAGGCCATAATTGTATTGGTGCGAAGGACATAGCGCGGTTGTGGAACTGAGCTAGAGTGCTGAGGTATAGGAGGCATGTTGGCCGAACTATGCTGAAGCTGGCTGATGCTGAGGCTGGCCGAGCTATGTTGGCCGAGCTAGGCTGAAGCTAGCTGAGGCTAAGGCTGGCCGAGCTATGCTGCAGCTGGCCGAGGCTGAGGCTGGCCGAGCTATGATGGTCGAGCTATATTGGCCGAGCTATGATGAAGCTGGCTGAGGCTAGCCGAGCTATGATGGCCGAGCTATGCTGAAGCTGGCTGAGGCTGAGGCTGGCTGAGCTATATTGGCCAAGCTATGCTGAAGCTGAGCTGGCCAAGCTATGATGGCCGAGCTATGTTGGCCGAGCTATGCTGAAGCTGGCTGAGGCATGAGGTTGGCCGAGCTATGTTGGAGTTGGCTTGAATGAGAGCGCCAAGGCATGGCTCGGCGGGGCTTGAGTGCCAAGGTATGCTTTCTCCTTTCTTTTTATTCCATTAAATGCTGGCCAAGTCATTATGACCATTTCTGCACCATTAAATGCTCCAGCCTATTGACTTGATTGCCGGATATTAATGAGGGGGCCCTTGGGAGAACCCATGCACATGACGTGGCCCTTTTTCCCTCTTGTTCTCTTTCTTCATTATGACGAGACGCTCGTTGCTAGAATGTTGCGCCAGCAGGCTAGCTGGCAAACAGGGCATTTGGATTGGGCGCGACCTCATCGCCAATGTGAACGATCAATAATGTAATAACGATTTTACCCCTCAACATATGCCCCCCACTCCCTAGTCCGAAGTATAACTTCGGATATAGGGAGTAGAATTCTGGAGCAATCTTATTTGGGGAACACGTCATTCGATCCTCTGTAGAGGAAGTGTTTATCTCTGTGTAGGTTAGAGAAAAGCCTGGGCGGCCCTCTTGCTGAAGTAAAATAAGGCGCTTTAGTTGCGCTAGAGTGTCCGAGAGATTATCCGGCTGGGACGAAGCTTTAGTGCTGTATCACTCGGATTGGCCGAGGCTTTTGATAGTAAAAGATGCACTCCGGCTCTGGCCGAGGCTTTTGATAGTAAGAGATGCACTTCGGCTCTAAAATTTATTACTCGGTCGTTCCCGAGCCTTCAGAAATATATTACTCGGTTGTTGCCGAGGTACGGAGACCGTTACTCGGTTGTAGCCGAGCCTTCAAGATTATATTTTACTTGGCACGGCCAAGGTATGGAGACTGTTACTCGGTTGTAGCCGAGCCTTCAAGATTATATTTTACTTGGCGCTACCAAGGTATGGAGATCGTTACTCGATTGTAGCCGAGCCTTCAAGATTATATTTTACTTGGCGCTGCCAAGGTATGGAGATCGTTACTCGGTTATAGCCGAGCCTTCAAGATTATATTTACTTAGCGCTGCAAAGGTATGGAGATCGTTACTCGGTTGTAGCCGAGCCTTCAAGATTATATTTTACTTGGCGTTGCCAAGGTATGGAGATCGTTACTCAGTTGTAGCCGAGCCTTCAAGATATATTTTACTTGGCACTGCCAAGGTATGGAGACTGTTACTCGGTTGTAGCCAAGCCTTCAAGATTATATTTTACCTGGTGCTGCCAAGGTACAGAGACCGTTACTCGGTTGTAGCCGAGGCTTCAAAATAATAAATTACTCGGTGTTGCCGAGCCTTCAAATAATAAATTACTCGGTGTTGCCGAGCCTTCCAAGATGCTACTCGGTTGTAACCGAGGCTTCCAAATAAAAATTACTCGGTGTTGCCGAGCTTTCAAATAATAAATTACTCGGTGTTGCCGAGCCTTCCCAAGATGCTATTCGGTTGTAACCGAGGCTTCCAAATATTAATTTACTCGGTGTTGCCGAGCCTTCAATAATAAATTACTCGGTGTTGCTGAGCCTTCAATATTATATTTATTGCTCGGTTGTTGCCGAGTCTTCAGGAAATTTATTACTCAGTTGTTGCTGAGCCTTCAATATTATATTTTCTTGGCGCTGCCAAGGTACGGATATCATTACTCGGTTGTAGCTGAGCCTTCAAGATTATATTTTACTTGGCGCTAAGGTACGGAGATCGTTACTCAGTTGTAGCCGAGACTTCAAGATTATATTTTACTTGGCGCTACCAAGATACGGAAATCGCTCGGTCCGATCGAGGATTTATATGACTTTTATGGATGAATTTATTACTCGGTTGTTGCCGAGCCTTCAGAAATATATCACTCGGTCTTTGGCCGAGGCTCTGGAAATTTATTACTCGGTTGTTGCCGAGCCTTTATAAATATATTACTCGGTTGTTACCGAGTCTTTAGAAAATTATTACTTGGTTGTTGTCGAGCCTTCAAGATTATATTTTACTTGGCGCTGTCAAGGTACCAGCCGAGGATTTATATGACTTTTATGGATGAATTTATTACTCAGTTGTTGCGAGCCATTAGAAATATATCACTTTGGCCGAGGCTCTGGAAATTTATTACTCAGTTGTTGCCGAGCCTTTAAATATATTACTCGGTTGCTGAGTCTTTAGGAAATTTATTACTCGGTTGTTACCGAGCCTCAGAAATATATTACTCGGTTGTTGCCGAGTCTTTAGGAAATTTATTACTCGGTTATTGCCGAGCCTTCAATATTATATTTTACTTGGAGCTGCCAAGGTATGGAGATTGTTACTCGGTTGTAGCTGATCCTTCAAGATTATATTTTACTTGGCGCTGCCAAGGTATGGAGATTGTTACTCGGTTGTAGCCGAGCCTTCAAGATTATATTTTACTTGGCGCTGCCAAGGTATGGAGATCATTACTCGGTTGTAGCCGAGCCTTCAAGATAATAAATTACTCGGTGTTGCCGAGCCTTCAAGATAATAAATTACTCGGTGTTGTCGAGCCTTCAAATAATAAATTACTTGGTGTTGCTGAGCCTTCCCAGATGCTACTCGGTTGTAACCGAGGCTTCCAAATAATAAATTACTCGGTGTTGCCGAGCTTCAAATAATAAATTACTCGGTGTTGCCAAGCCTTACCAAGATGCTACTCGGTTGTAACCGAGGCTTCCAAATATTAATTTACTCAGTGTTGCCGAGCCTTCAAATAATAAATTACTCAGTGTTGCCGAGTCTTCCTAAGATGCTACTCGGTTGCTGCCGAGGCTTCAAATAATAAATTACTCGGTGTTGTCGAGCCTTCAAATAATAATTACTTTGTATTACCGAGCCTTCCCAAGATGCTACTCGGTTGTAACCGAGGCTTCCAAATAATAAATTACTCTGTGTTGCTGAGCCTTCAAATAATAAATTACTCGGTGTTGCTGAGCCTTCCCAAGATGCTACTCGGTTGTAACCGAGGCTTCCAAATATTAATTTACTCGGTGTTGCCGAGCCTTCAAATAATGAATTACTCGGTGTTGCCAAGCCTTCAAGATAAATAACAAACTTCCTCTGGCTTTTAGCCGAGGGTTCTGATATGTCACTCGGTCTTGGCCGAGGTTTCAGATAAATAGGAGATGCACTCCGGCTCTGGCTGGGGCTTCCGATAATAAGAGATGCACTCCGGCTCTGGCCGGGGCTTCCGATAATAAGAGATGCACTACGGCTCTGGTCGGGGCTTCCGGTAATAAGAGATGCACTCCGGCTCTGGCCGGGGCTTCCGATAATAAGAGATGCACTCCAGCTTTGGCCGGGGCTTATGCACTTCGGCTCTAGCCGGGCTTTCGGTAATAAGAGATGCACTCCGGCTCTGGCTGGGGTTTCCGATAATAAGAGATGCACTACGGCTCTGGCCGAGGCTTATGCACTTCGGCTCTGGCCGGGGCTTCCGATAATAAGAGATGCACTCCGGCTCTGGCCGTGGCTTATGCACTTCGGCTCTGGCTGGGGCTTTCGGTAATAAGAGATGCACTCCGGCTCTGGCCGGGGCTTCCAATAATAAGAGATGCACTCCGGCACTGGCTGTGGCTTCCGATAATAAGAGATGCACTCCAGCTCTGGCCGGGGCTTCCGGTAATAAGAGATGCACTCCGGCACTGGCCGGGGCTTATGATAATAAGAGATGCACTCTGGCTTTGACCGGGGCTCGGAGATCAGGGACTCGGCCTAGTCGAGGTTCGAAGATAAAGGCTTGGCCCTGCCGAGGTTCGGAGATTAAGGCTCGGCCCTACCAAGGTTCAGAGATAAGGACTCGGCCCTGCCGAGGTACGGAGATCAGAACTTGGCCCAGCCGAGGTTCGGAGATTTCCTGTCGAGGAGATAGCTCGGTCGTGCTGAGAGTTAGCAAGTGGCATCCATTTTTTCATTATGATTTTTTGGAGAAGTGATTGTGGTGACCATGCCATAAATCATAAAAGCAATATGCCAACAATTAACGAGGCGAGCCTGTAGAAGGCATACCCTACTGATGATATCCGTGGAGGTTGTCTGAATTCCACGTCCGAGGAATGGATTTCCCGTTCAGATCCTAGAGCTTGTAGGTGCTAGGTCCGATGACTTCCATCACTTGATAGGGGCCTTCCCAGTTCGGAGCCAGCTTTCCTTGCTCCAGCGGTTTGGAGATGGATGCTCTCTGGAGGATAAGATCACTGGACGAGAAATATTTCTCTTTGACTCTGGAGGCATGATAGCACCCGCGAAGAGGAAAGTCCTATCTCCACGAGGATGATAGCTTCCGCACCGAAGGCCATCCAGAACGGAGTTCCGCCTATGGGAACTCTCTAGGTGGTGCGGTAGGCCCACTAGCTGAGGCTGAAGCTGGCCGTCCGACTTCTGTGAAGCATGGAGTCAAGAACTCTGCTTCATGACACCATCCTTCCTACGCAAAAGGTGCCAAGGGGGGCCAACGTGGCAGCCATAAATTCCTTAATGATGGAAGGAAATAAGGCATTAAATGCCTTAAAGCAGGTGGATGCACATGGCCTTTATGAGGCCATAAATGCCTTGGTGTGCATAGCACGGCTATGGAAGCCGATCTGTTATGCCAAGGCAGGGAGAAGGCGGAGACGGTGTCGAGTCGTGGTGAGAGGACACCGAAGAGAGGGATCGGGCCTGCCGAGATCTAGAGAGATCCTTGTCGCAGCCTCCTTGTGGGACTGGTCTGGCCTCCTTGGGTCGGTGTGGGGGATCCGCAGCTCCATACGGACCAGAAGAAGAGGCGGCCAAAGAAAAGGGAGTTGCGGCCTCCTAGGGAGGCATGGAGCAGGGGCAGCCATAACTGGATGGGGGCTGTAAGGCGCTCCTGAAGCAGATGGGTCAGGGCTTGGACTTGCTAGATCAGTGTGGTGAACTGGTCCTGGGTCACTAGGACAGCCGGTGGCGATGGAGTCTCAGCTAGTGGCAGCGGCAGCGCCACGATATTCATCGGATCGGGTCTCTGGGAGGCGACCTGATCCTAGGCTTCAGAAGTTGCTCTTCTCCAATTAGCCATTAGAGAGGTTCTCTTCAGATCAAGATCCTTGTCTCCTTTCTTCAAGTTTTAATGGGACTTGAGGCCCTTTCTCTAGCACCAATCTATTGCTGCTGAAATCTGTCCTCCGGCTCGAGCGCGATCGGGCTGCAGCGTGGGCTCCCTCCTGGGCGGACCTGCAAGACAGTCCTCACGCGAGAGGCGTTGGAGGTGGCCCTCTGCGGAAGACCCTCCGACGATCAAGTTAGTGAAGACCAGCAATCAACAAATATGGAGAGAAGGATCCCTGAGGAAGAGTTCCTCCGAGCTCTCGTGGGAGCTTTTATGGCGGAGTGTGAGAATTGTGAATAAAAAATGGGCATAGAATAGTCGTACCTGAGAGGCTTGAGGGTGGTAGTATTTATAGGCGGTCACCTGACTTCTTGGACGTGCTTTGGATGAGGTCTGAAAGTTGTTGGGATTCGAAACGGATTCGAATCAGGTTGTTACAGGGCCGGTAGGATCCGTATCTGGTTAGTTAGAGGATCGACGGCTAGGAGGCGGGGAGAGCTGGCCGATGGCTCGAGACTCAGTGGCTGTGTGGTCCCTAGGCCACTATTGTAGGTCCTAGGCCACGTCTTAGCATGATTCCTTGTTTGGAATCTTATTCTGTTACAGTGAATTTGAACTCTTCCGCGCTAGATTCTGTAGAGGTCTGAATCTGAAGTAGCTCGGATCGGATGGCCGAGGAATGGTCTGGCCTTGATGGCAGAAGCATAAGAATAGCTAGGGTTGTTGAGGCATAAGGTTGGCCAAACTGCCGAAGTATAATGTGGTCGGCCGAGTCGGACTTCTGTGAAGCATGGAGTCAAGAACTCCGCTTCATGACGCCATCCTTCTCGCGCAAAAGGTGCCAAGGGGGGCCAACGTGGCAGCCATAAATGCCTTAATGATTGAAGGAAATAAGGCATTAAATGCCTTAAAGCAGGTGGATGCACATGGCCTTTATGAGGCCATAATTGTGTTGGTGCGAAGGACATAGCGCGGTTGTGGAAACCGAGCTAGAGTGCCGAGGTATATTGGCCGAGGAATCGAGCTAGAGTGCCGACGTATATTGGCCGAGGCATGTTGGCCGAACTATGCTGAAGCTGACTGATGCTGAGGCTGGCTGAGCTAGGCTGAAGCTGGCTGAGGCTGAGGCTGGCCAAGCTATGATGGCCGAGCTATATTGGCTGAGCTATGCTGAAGCTGGCCGAGGCTGAGGCTGACCGAGCTATGATGGCCGAGCTATATTGGTCAAGCTATGATGAAGCTGGCTGAGGCTGAGGCTGGCCGAGCTATGATGGCCGAGCTATGTTAGCCGAGCTATGCTGAAGTTGAGGTTGGCCGAGCTATGATGGCCGAGCTATGTTGGTCGAGCTATGCTGAAGCTGGCTGAGGCTTGAGGCTGGCCGAGCTATGTTGGAGTTGGCTTGAATGAGAGCGCCAAGGCATGGCTCGGCCTAAATGAAGCGGGGCTTGAGTGCCAAGGTATGCTTTCTCCTTTCTTTTTATTCCATTAAATGTTGGCCAAGTCATTATAACAGTTTCTGCACCATTAAATGCTCCAGCCTATTGACTTGACTGCCGGATATTAATGAGGCGGCTCTTGGGAGAACCCACGCACATGACGTGGCCCTTTTTTCCCTCTTGTTCTCTTTCTTCATTATGACGAGATGTTCGTTGCTAGAATGTTGCGCCAGCAGGCCAGCTGGCAAGCATGGCATTTGGATTGGGCGCGACCTCATCGCTGGCCGGGGCTTCTGATAATAAGAGATGCACTCTGGCTCTGGCCGGGGCTTCCGATAATAAGAGATGCACTCCGGCTCTGGCCGGGGCTTCCGATAATAAGAGATACACTCCGGCACTGGCTGGGGCTTCCGATAATAACACTCCAGCTCTGGCCGGGGCTTATGCACTTTGGCTCTAGCCGGGGCTTCCGGTAAAAGAGATGGACTCCGGCTCTGGCCAGGGCTTCCGATAATAAGAGATGCACTCCGGCTCTGGCCGGGGCTTATGCACTTCGGCTCTGGCCGAGGCTTCCGGTAATAAGAGATGCACTCCGGCTCTGGCCGAGGATTCTGATAATAAGAGATGCACTCCAGCTTTGGCCGGAGCTTCCGATAATAAGAGATGCACTCCGGCTCTGGCCGGGGCTTTCGATAATAAGAGATGCACTCCGGCACTGGCCGGGGCTTCCAATATTAAGAGATGCACTTTGGCACTGGTCGGGGCTTCCGATAATAAGAGATGCACTTCGGCTCTGGCCGAGGCTTATGCACTTCAGCTCTGGCCGGGGCTTCCGGTAATAAGAGATGCTCTCCGGCTCTGGCCGGGGCTTCCGATAATAAGAGATGCACTCTGCTCTGGCCGGGGCTTTCGGTAATAAGAGATGCACTCCGGATCTGGCCGGGGCTTCCGATAATAAGAGATGCACTCTGACTCTGGCCGGGGCTTCCGATAATAGGAGATGCACTCCAGCACTGGCCGGGGCTTCTGATAATAAGAGATGCACTTCGGCACTGGCCGGGGCTTCCGATAATAAGAGATGCACTCCGGCTCTGGCCGGGCTTCCGATAATAAGAGATGCACTCCGGCACTGGCCGGAGCTTCCGGTAATAAGAGATGCACTCCAGCACTGGCCGAGGCTTATGATAATAAGAGATGCACTCCGGATTTGACTGGGGCTCGGAGATCAGGGACTCGGCCTAGCCGAGGTTTGGAGATAAGGCTCAGCCCTGCCGAGGTTTGGAGATTAAGGCTCGGCCCAGCCGAGGTTCGGAGATAAGGACTCGGCCCTGCTGAGGTACGGAGATCAGAACTCGGCCCAGCCGAGGTTCAGAGATTTCCTGGTCGAGGAGACAGCTCGGTCGTACCGAGAGTTAGCAAGCGGCATCCGTTTTTTCATTATGATTTTTTGGAGAAGTGATTGTGGTGACCATGCCATAAATCATAAAAGCAATATGCCAACAAAATTAACGAGGCGGGCCTGTAGAAGGCTTACCCTACTGATGATATCCGCGGAGGTTGTCTAAATTCCACGTCCGAGGAATGGATTTTTCGTTCAGATCCTGGAGCTTGTAGGTGCTAGGTCCGATGACTTCTATCACTTGATAGGGGCCTTCCCAGTTCGGAGCCAGCTTTCCTTGCTTAGCGGTTTGGAGACGGATGCTCTCCGGAGGACAAGATCACCGGACGAGAAAGATTTCTCTTTGACTCTGGAGGCATGATAGCACCCACGGAGAGGGAAGTCCTATCTCCACAGGGATGATAGCTTCCACACCGAAGGCCATCCGGAACGGGGTCCCGCTTGTGGGAACTCTCTTGGTGGTGCGGTAGGCCCACTGGCTGAGGCTGAAGCTGGCCGTCAGACTTCTGTGAAGCATGGAGTCAAGAACTCCGCTTCATGATGCCATCCTTCCGCCAAAGGGGGCCAATGTGGCAGCCATAAATGCCTTAATGATGGAAGAAAATAAGGCATTAAATGCCTTAAAGCAGGTGGATGCACATGGCCTTTATGAGGCCATAAATGCCTTGGTGCGCATAGCGCGGCTATGGAAGCCGATCTGTTGTGCCAAAGCAGGGAGAAGGCAGAGGCAGCGTCGAGTCGTGGTGAGAGGACACCGGGGAGAGGGATCGGGCCTACCGAGATCTGGGGAGATCCTTGTCGCAGCCCCCTTGCGGGATTGGTCTGGCCTCCTTGGATCGGTGTGGGGTATCCGCGGCTCCATATGGACCAGAAAAAGAGGTGGCCAGATAAAAGGGAGTTGCGGCCTCCTCAGGGAGGCATGGAGCAGGGGCAGCCATAACTGGATGGGGGCTGCAAGGCGCTCCTGAACCAGATGGGTCAGGGCTTGGACTTGCTGGACTAGTGTGGCGAACTGGTCCTGGGTCACTGGGACAGCCGGTGGCAATGGAGTCTCAGCTGGTGGTGGCTACGGCGCCACGATACTCATCGGATCGGGTCTCTGGAAGGCGAGCTGGTCCTGGGCTTCAGAAGTTGCTCTTCTCCGATTAGCCATTGGAGAGGTTCTCTTCCAGATCGAGATCCTTGTCTCCTTTCTTCAAGTTTTAATGGGACTTGAGGCCCTTCCTCTAGCGCCAATCTGTTGCTGCTGAAATCTGTCCTCCGGCTCGGGCGTGATCGGGCTGCAGCATGGGCTCCCTCCTGGGCAGACCTGCAAGACAGTCCTCATGCGAGAGGTGTTGGGGGTGGCCCTCCGTGGAAGACCCTCTGACGCTCAAGTCAATGGAGACCAGCAATCAATAAATATGGGGAGAAGGATCCCTGAGGAAGCTATCAGCCAGTGGGCCTACCGCACCACCCAGAGAGTTCCCACAGGCGGGACCCGGATGGCCTTCGGTGCGGAAGCTATCATCCCCGTAGAGATAGGACATCCCTCTCCACAGGTGCTATCACACCTCTAGAGTCAAAGAAAAATCTTTCTCGTCCGGTGATCTTGTCCTCCGGAGAGCATCCGTCTCCAAATCGCTGGAGCAAGGAAAGCTGGCTCCGAACTGGGAAGGTCCCTATCAAGTGACGGAAGTCATCTGACCTGGCACCTATAAGCTCTAGGATCTTAACGGGAAATCCATTCCTCGGACGTGGAATTCAGACAACCTCCGCAGATATCATCAGTAAGAAAATCTCTGAACCTCGGCTGGGCCAAGTTTTGATCTCCGTACCTCGGCAGGGCCGAGTCCTTATCTCCGAACCTCGGCAGGGCCGAGCCTTAATCTTCGAATCTTGGCAGGGCCGAGCCTTTATCTCCGAACCTCGGCTAGGCCGAGTCCCTGATCTCTGAGCCCCGGTCAAAGCCGGAGTGCATCTCTTATTATCATAAGCCCCGGCCAGTGCCAGAGTGCATCTCTTATTACCGGAAGCCCCGGCCGGTGTCGGAGTGCATCTCTTATTATCGGAAGCCCCGGCCAAAGCCGGAGTACATCTCTTATTATCGAAAGCCCCGGCCAGTGCCGGAGTGCATCTCTTATTATCGGAAGCCTCGGCCAGTGCCGAGTGCATCTCTTATTATCGGAAGCCTCTGCCAGAGCCAGAGTGCATCTCTTATTATCGGAAGCCCCGGCCAGAGCCTGAGTGCATCTCTTATTACCGAAAGCCCCGGCCAGAGCCAAAGTGCATAAGCTCCGGCCAGAGCCGGAGTGCATCTCTTATTATCGGAAGCCCTGGCCAAAATCGGAGTGCCATCTCTTATTATCGGAAGTCCCGGCCAAAGCCGGAGTGCATCTCTTATTACCGAAAGCCCCGGCCAGAGCCGAAGTGCATAAGCCCCAGCCAGAGCCGGAGTGCATCTCTTATTATCGAAAGCCCTGGCCAGAGCCGGAGTCCATCTCTTATTACCGGAAGCCCCGGCTAGAGCCGTAGTGCATAAGCCCCGGCCAGAGCCGGAGTGCATCTCTTATTACCGGAAGACCCGGCCAGAGCCGGAGTGCATCTCTTATTATCAGAAGCCCCGGCCAGAGCCGGAGTGCATCTCTTATTACCGGAAGCCCCGGCCAGAGCCGGAGTGCATCTCTTATTATCGGAAGCCCCGGCTAGAGCCGGAGTGCATCTCTTATTATCGGAAGCCCCGGCCAGAGCCAGAGTGTATCTCCTATTTATCTGAAACCTCGACCAAGACCGAGTGACATATCAGAACCCTCAGCTAAAAGCCGGAGGAAGTTTGTTATTAATCTTGAAGGCTCGGCAACACCGAGTAATTCATTATTTGAAGGCTCGGCAACACCGAGTAAATTAATATTTGGAAGCCTCGGTTACAAACCGAGTAGCATCTTGGGAAGGCTCGGTAACACCGAGTAATTTATTATTTGAAGGCTCAGCAACACCGAGTAATTTATTATTTTGAAGCCTCGGTTATAACCGAGTAGCATCTTGGGAAGGCTCGGTAACACCGAGTAATTTATTATTTGAAGCCTCCACTGCAACCTAGTAGCATCTTGGGAAGACTCGGCAACGCCGAGTAATTTATTATTTGAAGGCTCGGCAACACCGAGTAAATTAATATTTGGAAGCCTCGGTTACAACCGAGTAGCATCTTGGGGAAGGCTCGGCAACACCGAGTAATTTATTATTTGAAGGCTCGGCAACACCGAGTAATTTATTATTTGGAAGCCTCGGTTACAATCGAGTAGCATCTTGGGAAGGCTCGTTAACACCGAGTAATTTATTATTTGAAGGCTCGGCAACACCGAGTAATTTATTATCTTGAAGGCTCGGCTACAACTGATCCGTACCTTGACAGCGCCAAGTAAAATATAATCTTGAAGGCTCGGCTACAACCGAGTAACGATCTCCGTACCTTGGCAGCACCAAGTAAAATATAATCTTGAAGGCTCGGCTACAACCGAGTAACGATCTTTGTATCTTGGCAGTGCCAAGTAAAATATAATATTGAAGGCTCGGCAATAACTGAGTAATAAATTTCACTCGGCAACAACCGAGTAATATATTCTGAAGGCTCGGCAACAACCGTGTAATAAATTTCCTAAAGGCTCGGCAACAACCGAGTAATATATTTCTAAAGGCTCAGCAACAACCGAGTAATAAATTTTCAAAGCCTCGGCCAAAGATCGAGTGATATATTTCTGAAGGCTCGGCAACAACCGAGTAATAAATTCATCCATAAAAGTCATAAATCCTTGTCTGGGTCGAGCGATCTTCGTACTTTGGCAGCGCGAAGTAAAATATAATCTTGAAGGCTTGGCAACAACCGAGTAACAAATTTCCTAAAGACTTGGCAACAACCAAGTAATATATTTCTAAAGGCTCGGCAACAACCGAGTAATAAATTTTCAGAGCCTCGGCCAAAGACCGAGTGATATATTTCTGAAGGCTCTGCAACAACCGAGTAATAAATTCATTCATAAAAGTCATATAAATCCTCGGCCGGGCCGAGTGATCTCCGTACCTTGGCAGTGCCAAGTAAAATATAATCTTGAAGGCTCGGCTACAACTGAGTAACGATCTCCGTACCTTGGCAGCGCCAAATAAAATATAATCTTGAAGGCTCAGCTACAATCGAGTAACGATCTTCGTACCTTGGTAGCGCCAAGTAAAATATAATATGATGGTTCGGCAACAACCGAGTAATAAATTTCCTAAAGATTCGGCAACAACCAAGCAATAAATATAATATTGAAGGCTCGACAACACCGAGTAATTTATTATTTGAAGGCTCGGCAACACCGAGTAAATTAATATTTGGAAGCCTCGGTTACAACCGAGTAACATCTTGGGAAGGCTCGGCAACGCCGAGTAATTTATTATTTGAAGGCTCAACAACACCGTGTAATTTATTATTTGGAAGCCTCGGTTACAACCGAGTAGAATCTTGGGAAGGCTCGGCAACACCGAGTAATTATTATTTGAAGGCTCGGCAACACCGAGTAATTTATTATTTTGAAGCCTTGGTTATAACCGAGTAATGGTCTCTGTACCTTGGCAGCGCCAAGTAAAATATAATCTTGAAGGCTCGGCTACAACCGAGTAACGGTCTCCGTACCTTGGTGGCGCCAAGTAAAATATAATCTTGAAGGCTCGGCTACAACCGAGTAATGATCTCCATACTTTGGCAGCGCCAAGTAAAATATAATCTTGAAGGCTCGGCTACAACCAAGTAACGATCTCCGTACCTTTGCAGCGCCAAATAAAATATAATCTTGAAGGCTCGGCTACAACTGAGTAACGATCTTCGTACCTTGGCAGCGCCAAGTAAAATATAATCTTGAAGGCTCAGCTACAACCGAGTAACGATCTCCGTACCTTGGCAGCACCAAGTAAAATATAATCTTGAAGGCTCGGCTACAACCGAGTAACGGTCTCCGTACCTTGGCAGCGCCAAGTAAAATATAATCTTGAAGGCTCGGCTACAACCGAGTAATGGTCTCCGTACCTCGGCAACAACCGAGTAATATATTTCTTAAGGCTCGGCAATGACCGAGTAATAAATTTCCAGAGCCGGAGTGCATCTCTTACTATCAAAAGCCTCGGCCAGAGCCGGAATGCATCTTTTACTATCAAAAGCCTCGGCCAATCCGAGTGATACAGCACTAAAGCTTCATCCCAGCCGGATAATCTCTCGGACACTCTAGCGCAACTAAAGCACCTTATTTTACTTCAGCAAGAGGGCCGCCCAGGCCTTTCTCTAGCCTACACTGAGATAAACACTTCCTCTACAGAGGATCGAATGACATGTTCCCCAAATAAGATTGCTCCAGAATTCTACTCCCTATATCCGAAGTTACACTTCGGACTAGGGAGTGGGGGGCATGTGTTGAGGGGTAAAATCATCATTACATTATTTATCGCTCACATTGGCGATGAGGTCACGCCCAATCCAAATGCCTTGTTTGCCAGTTGGCCTGTTGGCGCAACATTCTAGCAACCAGCGTCTCGTCATAATGAAGAAAGAGAACAAGAGGGAAAAAGGGCCATGTCATATGCGTGGGTTCTCCCAAGGGCCCCCTCATTAATATCCGGCAGTCAAGTCAATAGGCTGGAGCATTTAATGGTGCAGAAACGGTCATAATGACTTGGCCAGCATTTAATAGAATAAAAAGAAAGGAGAAAGCATGCCTTGGTACTCAAGCCCCACTTCATTTAGGCCGAGCCATGCCTTGGCGCTCTCATTCAAGCCAACTTCAGCATAGCTCGGCCAGCCTCAGCTTCAGCCTAGCTCGGCCAACATAGAGCATCAGCTAGCTTCAGCATAGTTTAGCCAACATGCCTCGGCCAACATGCCTCGGCCAATATGCCTCGGCCAATATGCCTCGGTTTTCACAACCGCGCTATGTCCTTCGCACCAACGCAATTATGGCCTCATAAACGCCATGTGCATCCATCTGCTTTAAGGCATTTAATGCCTTATTTCCTTCCATCATTAAGGCATTTATGGCTGCCACGTTGGCCCCCCTTGGCACTTTTTGACTCGGCCGACCACATTATACTTCGGGCAGGTTCGGCCAACCTTATGCCTCGGCAACCTGAGCTATTCTAATGCTTCTGCCATCAAGGCCAAACCATTCCTCGGCCATCTGATCCGAGCTACTTCAGACCTCTACGGAATCTGTCGCGGGAGAGTTCAAATTCACTGTAACAGAATAAGATTCCAAACAAGGAATCATGCCAAGACGTGGCCTAGGACCTACAATAGTGGCCTAGGGACCATGCAGCCACTGAGTCTCGAGCTATCGGCCAGCTCTCCCCGCCTCCCAGCCGTCGATCCTCTAACTAACCAAATACGGATCCTACCGGCCTTGTAACAACATGATTCTAATCCGTTCGAATCCTAACAACTTTCAGACCTCATCTAGAGCACGTCCAAGAAGTCAGGTGACCGCCTATAAATACTACCACCCTCAAGCCTCTCAGGTATGACTATTCTACGCCCATTTTTCATTCATAGTTCTCACACTCCGCCATAAAAGCTCCCACGAGAGCTCGGAGGAACTCTTCCTCAGGGATCTTTCTCCCCATATTTGTTGATTACTGGTCTCCACTGACTTGAGCATCGAAGGGTCTTCCGTAGAGGGCCACCCCCAACGCCTCTCGCGTGAGGACTATCTTGCAGGTCCGCCCAGGAGGGAGCCCACGCTACAGTCCGATCGCGGCCGAGCCGGAGGACAAATTTTAGCAGCAACAATGATTAAATGACTTATAAATAATTCATTGATTTTCTTTTCTCAAAAATCAAGGAGGATTAACTTAATAAAATTAAATATATTTTAACCACAAAACTAAAACCCAAAACAATATAGAACTAATTCATGGCCAGTACCGGCCTAATAAAAGCTAACTTGTTTGGTACTAACATGATAAGAGCTAGTAAGCTTGACACTAACCTGATAAGAACTAAGCTACTCAATATCGATCTAATAAAAGTTTGTCTATTCAACATTGGCCTGATGTAAGTTGATTTATTTGGTACTATCTTCCTAAAGCCAACTTGAACTAATAATCCTGAATAGTAAAGTTAAGAAAATGTACCATTTTGAAGCTCATGTGTATAAAAGAGAATCTTAAAGGCTTATATCAAATCTAATCAAATAAAAACTGCTTTTAGAGCTTGAGCACAAAGTTAGGCTCAATCTTTGGAAGTAGGAGGCCAATGATGCAAAAAAAAAAAAAAAAATTGATGGATTAATATGATGATGACATGTGGGATAATATGAAAAAATCCAAATTTTATGACTAAATTTTTATCGGTGGAAACTAATGATTAAGATAGCTCCATAACAACCTAAATCCAATCAAGAAAATACTTAACCAACTTTAACTATGATTATCTTTTTCTAAATCTTGAATTGATCAAGGATTGCTCTACCCAACTCATGATTAACCCTTTTCAAATACTTATAAAAGCACACCAAAACCTTCAATGAGGGGGATGAAAGTTTAAGACCTAGGTTATTTTTGTCTCTTCTTTTCTCTTCTTTTTTTTACTTTATTTTTCTGTACCAAAAAAAATATCATCTCCCTCGATAGGACTTCAAGGATTTTCTTGATTCATTTATCGGCTTGAGCATCGGAAGGTTTCGTCCAAACGAAACTATGGAGGTTTCTTCCTGTTGGTATCAGTGAAGCCGTGGAACAGGGGAGGAATCACCTATTTCACGGTGGCACAGCGGAGGCTTCCGGCGAGGATCGTCGGTCATCGGGGGGGCTACAAGAGTCCCCGGAGATGCCACACCCCTGAGCCGTGATGCCGGAGAGGGAGAAGGCAATGGGAGAAAGAAGGAAGAGAAGAAGCTGGTTTTCTCTCTGTATCCCAAACCGGGAGCTCGTCTCCCATTTTTATTCTGCCCGTCCAGAAGACAACCCATTTATGGGTTATGGGTGAACGTCTCCTTTAGTCGGAGCCTCGGAGGAAGGGGCACGACACCCGTGCTCCATGAGGGCGGCTCCATCCCAGCCGCAAGAAGAACAGGGGCTTTCCTGTTTCAGCCCCTGTTTCATAACAATCTCCCACTCGTCCATACAGGACCTTACTTTCAATACCATCTCACCTCTCTCCTCTTGCAGTGCAGTGCAGTGGGGTATGCGATCCGACAAAATTCACACACAGTGACACACAGTGAAAATGCTGCACTAAGTTAATGAATAACTAATGCATTACATAAACGATGCAATCCAATCTCGTCCGTGTCCCATAAAATCCGATCACACCACAATCAAGTACTCTCAATCCCTCAAGGATTTACTCTGAGAAGTACTTGAAAAAAAAGGCACTAAGTCAAGTGTTTGTGTCCATAATCATACGCAACTCATGCACATGATTGCCCGGGCTATGGATCACAACAGATAAGGTGCAGTCGCGAATAATCTTCCTTGAACACTCATACCAATCCATCTTTATCCATTTGACTTCTAGGATTATCTCATATGGTCGTATTAATTCCATGACCCTAGAGGATAAGGCTAAGGAAGTCATCCTGAATTCCAACTTCATGATATAGGCTCAAGTCCAAGGACACTACATAGTTGTAGGGCTCACATGGTAATGGAGAGGGAGTATCCCGTTACCCCTACTAGGTCGACTTTAGCACATGCAACATAATGCATGTTACGGTGGAGCTCCCACTCAATGGGCTATATCATACTCAAACACCGTACGAACACAAGTCCAGGCATCACAAAGTTGCCTGACTCGAGCACACACCAATGCTCTCAGTTCGGCTACAATAGGCTTTAGCATGGATCTGTGGACATACATGTACATACTCCGTACTCGACTCTCTGAGTCTCATCTTAGTCCAAACTAAGGCGGCTTATTATAATAATTTATGTAGCCCATTTTGCAACTTATGCAATCTGCAATTCATGCAGTCGGTAACTCATACCACATCTTATGCAACCCATGCATTCACTCAAGCATCTATCATGGCTACTTTAGTCTCATCCTGCCCACTACAAAAGTGCCAAGTTGATCATCCCTATGAGTGGGCTGATCAAAGCCTGTGACATTCATGCACATATGTGCCTTCCAATATGAACTCATCGTGATAAAAATGAAAACAAGCATTTCATTTTAACATAAATAACACACAGTCTACAATGTCCATACGATCCCTGTCTGTCAGATACAATGCAGACCCAGACTCCTCATATGAGTCTGGAAGACATCTCTAGCAATGGGCTTAGTCAATGGATCAGCCAATATCCTGCTAGTAGGGATATGTCTAAGGATAACCTCTCCTTGCTTGACCATATCTCGAATGAAGTGATATCTAATGTCAATATGCTTAGACCTTCCATGATACTTGGAATCTTTAGCATATTGCAATGCTGCCATGCTATCGGAACATATCTGAATAATCTCATGAGCACTGGCTGATATCTCAAGTCATCTCAAGAACCTCCTTAGCCACACGGCCTCATGGACAGCAGCCGAACAAGCAATGTATTCAGCTTCCATAGTGGATAGGGCTGTGCAGTTATGTTTCTTACTGCACCAAGAGACAGCTCTACCTCCAAAGATGAACACATATCCTGAAGTGGATTTACGCTCATCTCTATCACTAGCCCAATCAGAGTCACAAAAATTCCTTAATCTCAAATCCCCTACTTAATATCATAGGGTGAGATTAGCAGTACCACGAAGGTAGCGAAAAATCATCTTTACTGTTTCCTAATGAGCAAGCCCTGGGTTGCTTTGGTACCGACTGACCAAGCCTACCGCAAAGCTAATATCAGAATGTGTACACAACATAGCGTACATCAAACTTTCCATAGCACTGGCATAGGGAATCCTGCTCATCTTCTCTCTCCTCATCCGTTTTAGGGCACTAGTCAATACTCAAAATACGAGCCTTCTCTATTGGGGTATCAACGGGTTTTGAATAGTGCATTCGGAATCGTTCCAAGATTTTTTGAATATAAGTTTCTTGAGACAGACCAAGAAACTTCTTAACACGATTCCTTAGGATCCTTACTCCTAGCACAAAATTCGCCTCACCCATTTCCTCCATCTCAAAAACGAAGGATAGCCACTCCTTAGTGGCATTGATCACCCCTATAGAACTCCCAGCTATTAGGATATCATCCACATATAGTGCTAAAAATAGAATCCCATCGTCTGATTTCTTAATGTATACACAGTGGTCCTCCCCAATCATGGTTAAGCCAATCGATGTAATGGCTTCATGAAATTTAAAGTACCACTGTCTGGATGATTGCTTGAGACCATATATGGATCTTTTAAGGCAGCACACTTTGCCCTCCTTTCCTTTAGCCATAAAACCCAAAGGTTGATTCATATAGATTTCTTCATCCAGGCTTCCATTAAGAAATGATGTCCTGACATCCATCTGATGTAGCTCCAAATCTAAATGAGCCACTATAGCTAGGATCATGCGAATGGAGGCAAATCTCACCATAGGAGAAAATATCTCCTCATAGCCCACACCCTCCATCTGAGTATAGCCCTTCACCATAAGTCAAGCCTTGTACTTGTCGATTAACCCATCAGCCTTGCGCTTTATCTTTAGGACTCACTTATTTTCTATAGATTTGCGTCCAGGTAGTAAGTCTACCAGGTCCCACACATGGTTCATGTTCATAGACTCCATCTCATCTTCCATGGCAGCTAGCTACTCTTTACGAACTGATGAATCAAGTACCTCATGAATAGAGACTAGCTTATATGGATCCAACGGGGCACAGAGAAAAACATTCCCTTCGACCTCAAAGTATCGCCGTGGAACTATTTCACGTGTACTTCTCCGTAACAATGGATCTAGACTTTGAGAGCTACTCCCTGAAGGTACATTAACCCTCATGGGTGAGCTCCCACTGGGCTCAGCCTGTGCGCTCCCACTGTCTGGTGCATCACTTTCATTGGGCCCAGCACCCCCACTATCTATGGCGATATCTGGAACAGGCCGTAATGCCCATCCCTCGCTAGAGATAGCAGAAAGGTCTTCCTATAACTCATACAGGTTTAGGTCATTCTTGATCTCACCAATGCTTGAAAATTCATTCTCTATGAATTCCACATCTCTAGACTCTATTTCAGTCAGTCCTCCATCAGGATGTTCACCATACATCACGTAACCCTTAGAATTTTGAGGGTACCTAATGAACACCTTTTGCTGGCCTTAGGACCTAGCTTTCCCAACTTATGGGAGGTGTTGTGAACGTATCATGCTGAACCCCACGGGCGCAAATGATCTACATAAGGTCTCGCACCATACCATAACTCATATGGTGTGGAGGACACCGATTTACTGGGTATGCGATTAAGGATATAGGCAGCAGTCAAAAGTGCATCATTCCAGAAACTAATCGGGAGATTTGCCTGTGCCATCATTGACCTAACCATATTCAGTAAAGTCCTGTTTCAACGCTCCGTAACACCATTTTGCTGCAGCATCCCAAGAATGGTGAGCTGTTTGCGTATCCCTTTCTCCTCACAAAGCTTCTAAAATTAATCAAATAAATATTCGCGATCTCTATCAGTCCGGAGAGACTTCAAACACTACAAGAAAATTTCATTTTAGCGACGCCAAAATGCATCACTAAATCGATTTAGCGACGCATTAGCGACGCATTTTCGTCGTCGCTGTAACTTTCGTCGCAAAATGCTATTCGTCGCAGTTTCATCGCTAAATAGCGACTAAATAGCGATGTAATAAATGCGTCTCTATTTTGCGATGAAAATTTTATCGTCATAAATTAGCGACGCATTTGCGACGCATATTGATGCATCGCAATTTAGCGATGCAACTTGCATCGCAAATGCATCGCAAAAATTTAATTACATTTTTTTTAAAAAAATTGCATCAAGAAAATAATTTCTAGTTGCAATATTAAAAAAAATAAAATTAAAATTTTACGATGCATTAGCGATGCAAATTATATATTTCTTTTTTAAAAAAAATTGCAAGCAGAAATTAATGTCTCGTTGCAATTTTTTTTTAAAAAATGAAATTAAATTTTTGCGACGCATTTACGACGCAAAAATGCGTCGCTAAATTACGACACATAGTAATGCGTCACAATTTAGCGGCACAATTTGTGTTGCAAATGCATCACAAAAATTTAAATTCATTTTTAAAAAAAAATTGCAATGAGACATTAATTTCTGGTTGCAATATTTAAAAAATTAAAATTTTGCGACGCATTTGCGATGCAAATTTATAAATTTCTTTTTTTAAAAAAATTGCAACAAAAAATAATTCTAGTTATAATTTTTTTTAAAAAAAATAAATTTAAATATTTGAGACGCATTAGTGACGCAAATTGCGTCACTAAATTGCGACGCATCAATATGCGTCGCAATTTAGCAACGCAAATGCGTCACAAATATTTAAATTTATTTTTTTGTTACAATTTTTTTTAAAAAAAATTTATAAATTTGTGTCGCTAATGCGTCGTAAAATTTTAATTTTTTTTAATATTACAACTAGAAATTAATTTATCGTTGCAATTTTTTTAAAAAATAAAATTAAATATTTGTGACGCATTAGCGATGCAATTATGTCGCTACATTGCGACGCATCAATATGCATCGCAATTTGCATCGCAAATGCGTACAAATATTTAAATTTAATTTTTTTTAAAAAATTACAACCGGAAATTAATTTAAAAAAATAAATTGTTATTCAATTTAGCGACGCAATATACGTCGCAAATTTAAATCATTTTTTAAAAAAATTATAACGAAAATTTTTTTTGTTAAAAAATAAATATTTAAAACTCTTAATGCAATTTAATTTTTTTCAATTGAAATATTATCGCTAACATTCATTACAAAATTTTCGATAATGCATTTATTTTATTAATAATGACAAGTTTGGATACACAAAACAGAAAATAAATACATTGCGGAGGCTGAAATGTACCCTGCGACATTTGGCGAACCAAATCTTGCATCTGATGCATCTGCTCTCTAATGTCTGAAAGCTCTTGTCGAACCTCATGCTGAACCTCCTATTGAACCTCCTGCCGGACCTCCTGCCGAAGCTTCTGCCGAACCTCCTCCGTAATAGATCTTCGAATATCATCTAAACGATCAGAAGAAATATCGCCAGAATAGTGCGAAGTGGAGCCGAAAAAATATCTAGAAGCTTTAGCGCCCAGACCATAGACCCTACGGTCTCGCGGCTAGGCACCAACAGCTTCCAAAAATACACATCGACTCTCCTCTGGTGAGAGTTCGACGAGCGGCCCCCCATCAGTGGAGTCGACCTGCGATGCCTGGGACTGAAGCTCCTCGACTCGTGCCTTCTTTGAATTATAAATGAATCAATATACGAACCTGAATAAAGGTTAAGAAATTAAACAGTTACAATATAAGTCAAATTTCTTACCGCAACCTCCTGTGATCGTGCATCGACCTAGGTACCGTCCTTCCTGATGTGTGTCGCCCTGAATAGGTTGAACTCACCAGGATCTCTGCCCTCCCGCTCAGACTACAAAAGCATAAGAAATGATATAAATGTAAGTATATGCAAATGACTAAATTAGTAATTAAATTATTGATGTTTTCTTACCATACGACGTCCTGAATGGAAATGGACCCCGCAGTGTGGCAGGAAAGACCCGTGCCACGACCAGCTTTCTCAGATCGACGGTTCGTGGTGGCTGATGCGGACCTCCTTTGCCAGGCCTCAGATTGCCACACCTGCTGCCAATCGTGCCAAATACCCTCCGGCACATGCACAGGGTGATCGCCCGATCTCCTCCAACGATGAAGCATGTCGGAGTATCGGCGTGCCGCAAGAGCATTCCATGCTGCCTTAACGGCATCATGGATGGTTGGGTCCCGCGTAAACTTTTTACATTTAAATAAACAGTTAGTTTAAGAATATATCAAGATTTAGTTATTTTAAATCAGTAATAAATTATATTTAATAAATTTACCTAAAACTCTGAAAAATAAAACTCCCTCATGGCCGCAGATACATGATGCCAATCATAGCCAGTGGGATCAGCACGAATCTGGAATATGGAGCCGATCCGGCTCGATACAAATGCTGCTCAATAAAGCTACAAAAAATTTATATTTATAAGTAAATGCCTGGTAACACATAAACATATATTTACATTATCATATACTTACTGCCCATCAACATCCCGTCAAAGTACGGTGTGGCTGACGTGGGATGAACTCTCAGATGTCTGCGCTGATCGACTATGAGACTCGAAAGCTGCAGATTTGAATTTTTCATCTCCAATGCTCATGAAGTGATCTGATGCGGTAGGGCCACGTCCCTGCTCGCTCTGTCCATCGGCGAAAGATCTATCTCGGCCCGACATACTGAAAATACTAAAGAACCATGCATGCAATATAATTACGAATAATGATTGAATATAAAAAATTAAGCACTTATAAAAATAAATTAAAATTGAATAAACCTCTATGTTTAATCAGTGTCATTTGTTTCGTCAAATATTGGTTCAACATCCGATGCCGTATCAGATTGTGATTCTGTATCATTATCATCCGAAGGAAATCGAACATTTGCTTCCTCATATTTTATAACAAAAAATCTAAATATTGAATTATATCATAATTTTATATTAATTTATAATGAGTTTATTATAAATATTTTTATGGGTGAAAATAAATATAATATTAAATTTAATACTGTAACATGAACTTATAATAACATTCTAACAAAAAGACATGAATGAAGAAAAATATTTCAAATTTATTTTAAAATTTCATCAAACGCAAAATAGTTCAATATAATGATGTTATAGATTCATTATATTCTAATATTATAATATCACATAATATAATTTTTTAAAATATTAATATAATACTATAGTGTATTCTAATGTTATTGTAATATATTATTATTATATATAATGATATTACTGCATGGGGTTTTCTAAATTTAATTGATATAATAATATGATTGAATAAATTATTAATATTAAAATATCAAAACAAGTTATTAATAATATTTTTAATAATAATAATTAAATAATTAAATAAGTAAAATTAGTTATGCAATATATTTTGTAATATTAAAAAATAATATTTTATAATAAATTTTTTATGTTAATAAATTTTTTATAATAATTAATATTCAAAGAGGGGGGGGGAAAACCCTCCCTCTATTTTTATTTTTTATTTTTTGGTGGCTTGGCCACCGTGGCCAGGCCACAGCCGGCCACGACCGCAGCCGGCAACGAAGGGGGGGTGGGGAAAACCCCCCCTATTAATTTTTTTTTGGCCTGGCCACAGCTGGCCACGGCCGCTGCCGTGGCCGAAGAAGATGGCCACGGCCGAGGCCGTGGCCAGCAATGAAGGGGGGGTGGGGAAACCCCCCTGTTAAATTTTTTTTTTTGGCCTGGCCATGGCGGCCAGGCCACGGCAGCGACCGTGCCGGCAACGAAGGGGGGGTGGGGAAAACCCCCCTGTTGATTTTTTTTTTTGTTGGCCTGGCCACCGTGGCTAGGCCACGGCCTGCCACGGCCGCTGCCGTGGCCGGAGATGATGGCCACAGCCGTGGCCGTGGCCGGGAACGAAGGGGGGGTCGGGAAAACCCCCCCTGTTAATTTTTTTTGGCCTGGCCACCGTGGCCAGGCCACGGACGACCACGGTGGCCGTGGCCGGAGAAGATGGCCACGGCCGTGGCCGTGGCCGGCAACGAAGGGGCGGTGGGGAAAACCCCCTGTTATTTTTTTTTGTTGGTCTGGCCACCGTTGCCAGGCCATGGCCGGCCACGGCCGCTGCCGTGGCAGGAGAAGACGGCCACAGCCATGGCCGTGGCCGGCAACGAAGGCGGGGGGGTGAGGAAAACCCCCCACTATTTTTTTTTTTTTTTTGCTGCCATGGGAGGGGGCGGGGAGGAAATGGGGGAGATGAGAGGGAGGGGAGGGAGGGAGGGGAGGTTTACCCGGAAATAGGGGTCGCTGGCGAGGTGGTCGAGTGCCGGAGAGCCGCCGGAGCAAGGTGCTCGGGTGCCGGAGAGCTGCCGGAGGTGGGGAAAAGGGAGGAGGAGAAATAGGCCAGTTGGGGGTTGAGGGGAGAAGCCGTGAGGAAGAAGAAAAAAAAGGGGTGGTTTAATTTATAAATTAGGATTAGCGATGCATAATTGCGTCACTAATCCATCGCTAATTAGTGACGCAACGTATGCATCGCTGATTGCGTCGCAAAATTGCTAATTTGGCGGGAGTAAACGGTAGGATTTTTTTTTTTTGCGTCGCTAATGCGTCGCTAATTATTTTTTTTTCAATGCATCACTAAATAGTGAATCAATTAAGTGTGTCGCTGAATTAACAAATTTTTTTATTTTTCTATGATATGCATCGCTAATTAGTCGCTAAATAGCGACGCAACTACCTGCGTCGTTGAATTAAAGAATTTTTTAATTTTTTAATTTTAGATTTATTAATTAATGATATTTTTAAGTAACAAATTTTTAATTTTCGATCCAACGGTTGCCGATCGGCGATGATCGATCGGACCGTTGTGATCCATCCGATCCGCAACGATCCGATGGTTGCGATCTATCCAAGCCATGATCCCGATCGGCGATGATCGATCAAACCATTGCGATCCATCCGATCGAAGATGATCCGGCAGTTGTGATCAATCCGAGCCATGATCCCGATCGGCGATAATCGATTGGATTGTTGTGATCCATCCGATCGGCAATGATCCGATGGTTGCGACTGATCCAAGCCATGATCCCGATCGGCGATGATCGATCGAACCATTGCGATCCATCCGATCGGCGATGTTCCGATGATTGCGATCGATCCAAGCCATGATCCCGACTAGCGATGATCGATCAAACCATTGTGATCCATCCAATCAGAGACGATCCGATGGTTGCAATCGATCTGAGCCATGATCCTGATCAGCGATGATCGATCGGACCGTTGCGATCCATCCGATCCGTGATGATCCGATGGTTGCAATCGATCCGAGCCATGATCCCGATCGGCGATGATCGATCGGACCATTGCGATCCATCCGATCCGCGATGATCCGATGGTTGCGATCGCTCCGAGCAATGATCCCGATCAGCGATGATCGATTGGACCGTTGCGATCCATCCGATCTGCGATGATCCGATGGTTGCGATCGATCCAAGCTGTGATCCCGATCGGCGATGATCGATCGGACCGTTGCGATCCATCCGATGGTCAATGATCCGATGGTTGCGATAGATCCAAGCCATTATCCCGACCGGCAATGATCGATCGAACCGTTGTGATCCATCTGATCGGCGATGATCTGACGATTGCGATAGATCCAAGCCATGATCCCGACCGGCAATGATCGATCGAACCATTGCGATCCATCCGATCAGAGATAATCCGACGGTTGCGATCGATCCGAGTCATGATCCCGATCGGCGATGATCGATCGGACCATTATGATCCATCCGATCCACGACGATCCGATGGTTGCGATTGATCCGAGCCATGATCCCGATCGGCTATGATCGATCGGACCGTTGCGATCCATCCGATCGGCGACGATCCGACGGTTGCAATGCATCCGAACCATGATCCAGATCGGCGATGATCGATCAGACCGTAGCGATCCATCCAATCGGTGATGATCCGATAGTTGCGATCAATCCAAGCCATGATCCCGACCGATGATGATCAATCGGACCATTGCGATCCATCCGATCGGAGACGATCTGACGGTTGCGATCTATCGAGCCATGATCTGGATCGACGATGATCGATCGGACCGTTGCGATCCATCCGATCGGCGATGGTCCAATGGTTGCGATCAATTTGAGCCATGATCTGGATCAGCGATGATCGATCGGACCGTTGCGATCCATCCGATCGGAGACGATCCGATGGTTGTGATCGATCCAAGCCATGATCCCGATCGGCGATGATCGATCGGACCGTTGCAATCCATCCGATCGGCGATGATCCGACGGTTGCGATCTATCCAAGCCATGATACCGATCGGCGATGATCGATCGGATCATTGCGATCCATCCGATCGGCGATGATCCAGCAGTTGTGATTGAACCGAGCCATGATCCGAATCAGCGATGATCAATTGGACTATTGCGATCCATCCGATCGGCGACGATCCGACGGTTGCGATCTATCCATGCCATGATACCGATCGACGATGATCGATCGAACCATTGCGATCCATCCGATTGGTGACGATCCAGCGGTTGCGATCGATCCGAGCCATGATTCGGATCAGCAATGATCGATCAGACCATTGCGATCCATCCGATCGGCGATGATCCGACGGTTGCGATCCATCCAAACCATGATCCCGATCGGCTATATCGATCGGATCGTTCGGATCCCTCCGATCGGTGATGATCCAACGGTTGTGATCCATCCGAGCCATGATCCGGATCGGCGATGATCGATTGGACCATTGCGATCCATCCGATCGGAGATGATCCAACGGTTGCGATCGATCCAAGCCATGATCCGGATCGGCGATGATCGATTGGACCGTTGCAATCCATCCGATCGACGACGATCCCATGGTTACGATTCATCCAAGCCAAATTTCTAAAAATTAATGATTTTTTAAAATTTTTAAATTTTAGAATTTATTTTTTAAAAATTTTTTGGTAAATGCGTCGCTAAAAAGCGATGCATTTTTTGCGTCGCTAAATTAACGATTTTTTAAAATATTCTGAATTTTTGCGTCACTAATGCATCACTATTTAGCGACGTATTTTAATGCATCGCTAAATTAATAATTTTTAAAATTATTTATAATTAAAAATTAATTTTTTTTAATTTTTTTATCAAATGCGTCGCTAATGCGTCGCTAAATAGCGATACATTTTGTTGCGTCGCTAAATTTATGATTTTTAAAATTATTTAATATTAAAAATTAATTTTGTTATATTTTTTGTTAAATGCATCGCTAATGCATCGTTAAATAGCGACGCATTTTGTTGCGTCGCTAAATTAACGATTTTTTAAAATTTTTTGAATTTTTGCGTCGCTAATGCGTCGCTATTTAGCGATGGATTCTAATGCGTCACTATTTAGCGACGCATTCTAATACGTCGCTAAATTAACAATTTTTTAAAATTATTTAAAATTAAAAATTATTTTTTTAATTTTTTTATCAATGCGTCGCTAAATAGCGATGCATTTAGTTGTGTCGCTAAATTAATGATTTTTTAAAATTTTTTAAATTTTTGCATCGCTATTTAGTGACGCATTCTAATGCGTCGCTAAATTAATAATTTTTAAATTTATTTAATATTAAAAATTAAATTTTTTAAATTTTTTATTAAATGTGTCGCTAATGCATCGCTAAATAGCGATGCATGTTATTGCATCGCTAAATTAATAATTTTTTAAAATTTTTAAAATTTTTACGTTGCTAATGTGTCGCTAAATTAATGATTTTTAAAATTATTTAAAATTAAAAGGTAATTTTTTTTAATTTTTTGTCAAATGGGTCGCTAATGCGTCACTATTTAGCGATGCATTTTGTTGTAGTGCTAAATTAATAATTTTTTAAATTTATTAATATTAAAAATTAATTTTTTTAAATTTTTTGTTAAATGCATCGCTAATGCGTCGCTAAATAGCGATGCATTTTATTACGTCGCTAAATTAACGATTTTTAAAATTTTCTAAATTTTGCGTCACTAATACGTCGCTATTTAGCGACGCATTCTAATGCGTCGCTAAATTAACGATTTTTAAAATTATTTAAAATTAAAATTAATTTTTTTTTTAATTTTTTCAAATGTGTCGCTAAATAGCGACGCATCTTTTATGTCACTAAATTAACGATTTTTAAAAATTATTAATATTAAAAATTAATTTTTTTTAATTTTTTATTAAATGCTCCGTTAATGCGTCGCTAAATAGCGATGCATATTGTTGCATCGTTAAATTAAGGATTATTTAAAATTTCTAAATTTTTACGTCGCTAATGCGTCGCTATTAGCGATGCATTTTGTTAGATCGCTAAATTAATAATTTTTTAAAATTTTTAAAATTAAATTTTTTTTTAATTTTTTTGTCAAGTGCATCACTAATGCATCACTATATAGCGATACATTTTATTGCGTCGCTAAATTAATAATTTTTAAAATTATTTAATATTAAAAATTAAATTTTTTTTAATTTTTTTATTAAATGTGTCGCTAATGCGTCGCTAAATAGCGACGCATATTGTTGCGTCGCTAAATTAATAATTTTTTAAAATTTTCTAAATTTTTACATCGCTAATGTGTCGCTATTTAGCGACACATTTTGTTGCGTCGCTAAATTAATGATTTTTTTAAAATTATTTAAAATTAACAATTATTTTTTTAATTTTTTTATCAAGTGCATCGCTATATAGCGATGCATTTTATTGCGTTGCTAAATTAACGATATTTTAAAATTTTCTGAATTTTTGCGTCGCTAATGAGTCGCTAAATAGCGATGCATCTTTTCTACGTCGCTATTTGTTTTTGTCGCTGAGGCATCGCAATTTGATCACAATTTAGCGACGCAAAAATGCGTCGCTAAAATGGTATCGCTATTTCAATATTTTCTTGTAGTGAAAGTCTTCTCCTTGTGATTTTTCACCTTAACTAAGAAGCGGTGGAAACAATCCAGCACTTCATAGCGGTGGGAGATTAGGTACACATACCCAAATTGAGAATAATCATCGATGAATGTGAGGAAATAAAATGCGCCATGGCGCGCTCTAACACTCATGGGTCCACAGATATCTGAGTGTACTAGCTCTAATGGCTGAGAGGTGCTAGAAGCCTTACCAAAAGGCTTTCTTGATGCATTTCCTGCCAAACATGACTCACACACATGGAGGCTTATTTTGCTGAGGGGGCCCAATAGCCCTTCTCTAGCTATCCATGCCATCCTATCTTGGCCCACATGACCAAGTCTGGCATGCCATAGTAAAGAATTATTACATGCAGGAAAAGAAGCACAAGCATATGAAGAGTACTAGTTAGATATCTCCACATCAAGTCTAAAAAACCCATACGATAAATAGCCACAAAAGGATAACACACCATCCAGATATACAGACATACGATCACCAGAAAAACAAAAGGTATAGCTAAGAGCTAACAAGACAAGTACAGAGCACAGATTACACCGGATAGTTGGGACGTACAAAACATCATGTAGGAGCAATACATGTCCTCCTCGCAACCTAATGCGATATTCTCCTACACCCAACACATGCTCATGCAGACCGTTCCCAAGAACAACATATTAGGTGCCTACAGAAATCCGGTAAAAATTCATAAAACCAGCTCAATCTCGAACTATGTGTTTGCTCGCTCCCATGTCTACGATCTAATCAGGGAGAGTGTCAGCAACTAATGCATATGAACAAACATAGAGAGAGGTTAATGTGGAGTATACCTTCTTTGGTTCTGTGCATTCACGAGCGAAGTGGCCTTTCATACCATAGTTGTAGCATTTGATCTTTCCCACATTCATCTTACCCTTTGGTTGGCCTTTCTTAGGTTTAGCTACCTTCTTTTCTTTGAAACTCTGTGAACCTTTCTTATCACTAGATTTACCCCTTTTACATCTGAAACGCGAAGCTCCAGAATGAGCCACATAGGCAGAGGAGTAGAAAGTCTCTATGCGCTCAGCCTCCAGCTCGAGATGACGAGATATATCCTCAAAAGTCTTGATGTGCTTACTATGAGTCATCAAGAGCTTCATCTGACTCCACTGAGGGTTAGGCAGCAAACGAATCACTGCAAGAACCTTCTGTTCCTCAGTGAGATCAACCCCAGCTTCCCTCAGATCCCTAATCATGCTACTCATCATGCGAAGATGTTCAGACATTGAATGATTGGGATTTTTGACATGTTGCATAAATTTGAGGTTCAAGGCCCGCAGCCTTGTTGCTGAGGTCTGACCAAACCGAATCTTGAGCTGGTTCCACATATCCTTGGCAGTTGAAAATCCCTCAAAATCTTCGATCAAGTCATTGTGCATATAGCTTAACATAGTGAAGCGTGCACAACGATCCTTCTTTACCCATTTTTCATAGACTTCGTTATCCTGACGGTTTTGTTCAGAGGTACCAGGTTCTGGTGGTGTCATACTGTGTGTCAGGGTTTTCAAGACTCTTACTCATTGAGTAGATATTGGATCTTTCGGTGCCACACATTATAATTTTGTCCTTCCAATTTTTCACCTCTATCGAGGCAAGCTACACCAGATCGGGAGGCCATCACTATTTATGGTCAAGCAAAATATGGACATCAAGCACACAATCAGTGTATATCTCTATTTTAAAAAAATATTCAGATTTTAAATAATCTTACTTATAAACGAGATCAAAAATTTCGCTAAGCTTATAATCATCACTCATTTAATAAGACAGAACACTGAATTCAATAATTTTTCATAGAACATATCTATGTTGTCCACAAAATTGGCATTGAAACAAATCCACATATGCTACATCAAGCATATATTTCATGTCAACTAAAGACATAAATCAATATATATTATTTATGCACCAAGCATAAATAAACATGCTTGTAGAAAATACATAACAATTAATATAAATGCCCCTCATGCACTAAGCATAAATTATTATGTCAACAACAATAAGATGCAGAAATATGCATAAATCATATTTATACACTAAGAATAAATAATTATACAACTAGAAAAAATTTCACAGAAAAAATCAAACAGAATGGCAACAAAAATATTTAAGCATAGAGCATAAACCCCCATGCCATATCATGAAAGTTTTCAATAAATTTTCTATGATATTCTATGAATTTTTATGATTTTTCTATAATTTTTTGTGATTTTTATGTATTTTTCTATGATTTTTTCTAATTTTTTTCTAGATTTTTTGTAATTTAAAAATATCTAGAAAATCTGGAAAACAATTTAAATGCCATGCAGGCACTGACATTAGCCAGACTCGACATGTGGACTGCCACATCGGTGAGGCCTGCAGCCACGTAAGCTGCCACATCATAGTTAATTTCTTCGGTTTTTTAAATTTCGTGGTACAAAAGGATGAAATTGTCCCTGATAAGTTTTCGAATTTACGGGTGGTGCCACACGTAAACTCATAAACGCAGCCATGCGTGCTGCGCGCACGGCTGCGATGCAGGGCCGTCCCGGCCCTCCAGCGGCCGGGACGAAGCTCCGAGTGCAGCTTTGGATGGGAGAGGGGGAGACCGTCGGTCGTCGGAGAAGCTCCGGCAGCCCTGCATCCCACGGACGCACATAGAGCCGCTGCCCTTCGTGGCAGCGGACAGGGCTTCCCCAGCCTTCCGGCAGCCGGAAAAGAGAGGGGGATGGCCTCCGGCGACATGCGGAGGCGATGCCGGTGGTCGTTCGGGGTTCGATGGCCCCGAACAGCCATCTAAGAATTTTTTTTTGAACTGCGGCTCCCGTGGCCGCAGCTGAGGGGCAGGCGGCGGCGTGCGGCCGCCGCAGCCTGCTCCTTTGCCTCTTCCCCCTCGCCGACCACCGTCCGAAGCGTGGTGACGGCCGACGAGGCTCTGATACCACTGTTGGTATCAGTGAAGCCGTGGAACAGGGGAGGACTCACCTGTTTCACAGTGGCGCAGCGGAGGCTTCCGGCGAGGATCGTCGGTCGTCGGAGGGGCTACAAGAGTCCCCGAAGATGCCCACACCCCTGGGCCGTGGTGCCGGAGAGGGAGAAGGCAATGGAAGGAAGAAGAAAGAGAAGAAGCTGGTTTTCTCTCTGTATCCTAAATCGGGAGGTCGTCTCCCCTTTTTATTCTGCTCGTTCAGGAGACAACCCATTTATGGGTTATGGGTGGACGTCTCCTTTGGTCGGAGCCTCGAAGGGAGGGGCACGATATTCATATTTCACGACGATGGCTCCGTCCCATTCGCAAGAAGAACATAGGCTTTTCTATTTTAGTCCCTCTTTCGTAACACTTCCAAAGAAAACTACGGAGCCTTTTTAACATTTCTTTTTTAATTGCAAATTATTAAGAAGAAGGGCTGACGGCAGTTCTTTTAAGTTAAAAAGATGCCCTACCGAGTCCTCACAAAATAAATCACATCTATTGGTACGAAAGCAAAAAAAAAAAAAGGCATCAACAGGTTAGAATTGACTGCCTATATGGGGGCTCTAGAAACTCTTTGAAGAATATCAATTTGGAGATGCTAAGGGCTGTACCCATGAATTTGTGGATGAAGCTTCACAAACCCAATGCTGTAAAATAACTAATAACGTGCCTAATGTGATTTAGATCAATATGATACTTCAAAATAAGTAAAGCAGCGGAAATAGTATTGAGAATTACCTTCCGCCATCGTTCTGGCCTCGGGATAAAATAATAAAAAAGGAAGAAGCTTTGAATTCTGGTTCTTCTGGTCCTTTCTCTACCCAAATCGATGGTGTGTGGTTTTCTCTTATCGTAGAGCAGGTACCAGGGACCAATTTTATATACACAAAACTCTCCAAAAAATTTTTGCCATCATAGAGATTTTTGGAGCACGTTCGGGCGATGGTTACGGAGCTGTTTGCACGTTCAATTTTAAAATACATAAACCACAAAATTAGGAGTTGGTTATTCCCCTGGCCAGTAGGAATCTAAATTAACCAATGATGTGGCTGATCCAATGCCATTAGAGAACCGTGAAGGAAGGAAACCGACGAAGCCCCCCTTTGGCCTCCAAAGGACCCTTCGGCCATGGTCGCGTTTATGGCCTCAAAGCCACGCGCATAAAATTGTTCTAAGCTCCAAGGCCGAGAGCTCCAAGGCCGACAGCTCCAAGGCCGACAGCTCCATGGCCGAGAGCTTCATGGTCAAGAGCTCCAAGGCCGACAGCTCCATGGCCGACAGCTCCATGGCCGAGAGCTCCAAGGCCGACAGCTCCAAGGCCGAGAGCTCCAAGCCGACAGCTCCATGGCTGAGAGCTCCAAGGCCGACAGCTCCAAGGCCGATAGCTCCATGGCCAACAGCTCCATGGTCGAGAGCTCCAAGGCCGACAACTCCATGGCCAAGAGCTCCAAGGCCGACAGCTCCATGGCCGACAGCTCCAAGGACGACAGCTCCATGGCCGAGAGCTCCAAGGCCGACAGCTCCAAGGCCGGCACCTCCAAGGCCGGCAGCTCCATGGCCGGCACCTCCCAGGCGGCCCAGGCACCTTCCTAGGTGGCCCCGGCGTGTCCAAGCCAGGTGGCCCCGACACCTCCCAACGGCCCGGCACCTCCCAGCCGGCCCCGGCGTATCCAAGCCAGGTGGCCCCGGCACCTTCCTAGCCGGCCCCGGTGTGTCCAAGCCAGCGGCCCTGGTACCTCCCAGCCGGCCGTGGCACCTTCCTAGCCGCCCCGGCGTGTCCAAGCCAGGCGGCCCCGGCACCCCAGCGGCCTGGCACCTCCAGCGTCGGCCTCCAGCGATGGCCTCCAGCGCTGGCCTTTGGCTCCGGCCTCCAGCGTCGGCCTCCAGCGCTGGCCTTTGGCTCCGGCCTCCAGCAACGACCTCCAGCGCTGACCTTTGGCGTCGGCCTCCAGTGTCGGCCTCAGCATCGACCTTCAGCATCGGCCTCCAGCGTCCGCCCCTAGCGCCGGCCTCCAACAGCGGCTTCGGTCCTAACCTGACGCCTTTTTCGCATGCACAATGACCCGTCTCATGCAACAGATCCCGTGATTCGAGGTCTATTGTCGTGTTCCTCGCTCACTGAAATCATGGGCAAGTGTTAGCACGTTCAGCAGTTACCGCTACAAGCGGCCCTCATCTAGCAACGGCTTAACCACTTGCCGTTCGGAGAAACTTATCCCAACGAGGAAGATTCGACGGTTCTAACAGAACGAGGTAAACGGGACCCCCAGACAGGTATAAAAGCAGGACCCAAACTCAATGCAAGGGGCTCTCTCTTTCTGAAGCTCTATTCATACAACATTCCTGTTCTACAACCCACTGACTTGGGCGTCGGAGGGTCCCCACCGGAACCACCGGTCCGAGACTTTTTGCAGGCTCTAGAAGGAAGACGGTGACCTCTCTACATTCCAAAAGGCTGTGGAGATCTTAGCTCACCCGACGTTCATCGCAAGTGATTTGGCAGCAACAGATTGGCGCGCAGGAAGGGGCAGCAGATCAGCGATGCTAGTTTCAGATCCTCGTCCCCCTTTAATCAAATGATGGATCATAAGGTAGTGATGAAAAAAAAATCCAAAAAGCTTTCACCAACTTATGCTGGGGGGCACCTTCAGCGAGCTAAGCAAAGCATCATAAGCAACATCTCAAGACCACACAACAACGAGCAAAGGCTCCCGCTTGCTCTTGGTTCGCTGCTCAGGCCAGCCATCCTTCATCCCGCTGGGAATCTTCCCAGCAAGAGGTCCACCATCTCAAGCTCACCAACGACTTAAAGCTCAGAGAGCCATCACTCACCGCCCAAGCAGCCTTCTCTCCTATGGACGGCGACACAGAGGGAGCCCAAGTAAGGGCAGCGGTACCTCCACTTCAACCAATTTGATTCCCCGAGGGGTAGACCACCAGCGGGAGTGCTCAAGTCTATAGAAGGAAAACATGGTGCCGCAAGAGCTAAGTAACTGCACTTAAGGCAGTATTTCTTTCATTGATACTTAAAAATGTCATGCAAGGGAGACCGACTATGCATTAGCATTCAAGACCAACCTCGCATTGGCGTTTCAAAAGACCGGCTCCGCGTCGGCACCAAAGATCGGCTCCGAGTCGGCAACTTAAGACCGGCTCTGCGTCGGCACAAAAGACCGGTTTCGCACCGGCAATTCAAGCCCGGCTCCGCGTCGCCACAACCAAGCCCGGCTCTGCGTCAGCACCTCCAAGCCCGGCTCTGCGTCGGCACACTCAAGCCCGGCTCGTGTCGGCACACTCAAACCCGTCTCTGCGTCGACACACTCAAGCCCGGCTCCGCGTCAGCACCTCCAAGCCCGGCTCCGCGTCGGCACCTCCAAGCTCGACTCCGCGTATGCACCTCCAAGCCCCGCTCCGCGTCGGCACATTCAAGCCCAGCTCCGCGTCGGCACACTCAAGCCCGAGTCTCCCCTCGACACTCAAGCCCGGCTCCGCATCGGCAATCCAAGCCCAATACCTCATGCGGATTCCATTCCAGCTACCCTTGGATTTCAGCACTGGTCCCCCCCCCCCCGCCTTCAATCAACACGGTTCCCTAGGGGGCAGGTCATCAACTCTGCAGAAGGAGGCCAATTTCTTTAAAGAGCTTGGTCCAAGCACCCTTAGGTCACCCTCCGGGGTGAAAAGGCACCTGACGACTCTCAACTCTCTGGTCACCCTCTGGGGTTAAAGGCT
>UESW01004443.1:959532-1135692 GCA_900491605.1 Calamus simplicifolius | reverse complement strand
GGCCTCAACGGCTTCATTTCAGCCTCAATGGCCTCAACTCTGTATCAGCGGCCAACGACCAATCGGATAATACCTTTGTTTAAATTACACACTTGCAACATATAGCTGGTTACTTTCAGCCATCAAGAAGCCTCAAGACAACTCACAGCTGGGAGAAGCCAACTCCCCAGTTCATAGTTGATGGGCATCCGCTCCCAAGCTCTCAAGCCTGTAATCGGCATCGATATCAAATATGACGCAAGGGCAAACATCTACAAAAAAGGCTCAATGGCTCCTTTTGCCTCAGAAGCATCATTGCGGCCTCACTGGCTCTCTGCCTCCATGGCATGTGGGCGGGGACCCACATCCAAACATCATGTTAAAAGTTGAAGACCCAAAGTCAGGTGGGGATCAGCCACTTGGGAGGTAACGCCCCTTTCGCCTTGCTGGGGTGGGCCCGCTTCGTCTCAGAGGCGAGGGGGCATCTGATGTGACTGATCCAACCGTTAGAGAACCATAAAGGAAGAAAACCGACGAAGCCCCCCTTTGGCCCCAAAGGGCCCTTCGGCCACGGTAGCGTTTATAGCCTCATAAAGCCACGCGCTCCAATTTCTCTAAGCTCTACGGCCGACGGCCCTACGGCCGACAGCCCTAAGGCCGGCGGCCCCATGGCAACGGCCCCAATGGCCGATGGCTCCAAGGCCGATGGCCCCAATGGCCGATGGCTTCCAAGGCTCGCTCCATGGTGACAGATGCCGACACTCCAAGGCCGACGGCCCTATGGACACCTCCTCCACAGCCCCAGCCGAGCTCCGTGCTCGTTAGCCTGAAGGATTGACGCCCCTGAGAGCCTCGGAGAGATCCACCTTCGGCTGATCTGGTTGATCGCCGATTTTCTTCCACTGACTTGAGCGTCGGAGGGTCTTCCGCGGAGGGCCACCCCCAACGCCTCTCGCGCGAGGACTTGTGTGCAGGTCCGCCCCTGGAGATCGACTGCGCCCGAGTCGGAGGACGGATCCCGGCGGCAACAGATTGGCGCTAGAGGAAGGGCCTCAAGTCCCATTAAAACTTGAAGAAAGGAGATAAGGATCCTAATCTGGAGTAGAACCTCTCTAATGGCCAATCGGAGAAGAGCAACCTCTGAAGCCCAAGATCAGGTCGCTTCCCAGAGGCCTGATCCGACGCGGTGTAGCGCCGCAACCTCCACCAGTCGAAACCCCGTCACCGCCTGCCATCCCGGTGACCCAGGACCAGTTTGCCTCGCTGGTCCAGCAAGTCCAGGCCCTGACCCACCTGGTCCAGGAGCGCCTTACGGCTCCTCCGCTCCGCACTTTCATAAGGAGGCGCGATTCCTTCTTCGCCGGCAACTTCCTCCTCCAGTCCGCAAATCCGCGGACCCCCCACATCGACCAGAGGGGACAAACCAGTCCCGCGAGGCGGTTATGATAGAGATCCTCCCAGATCTCGGCGAGCCCGATCCCTCTCCCGGTGACCTCCCACCATGATTCGACGCCGTCCTGCGATCCTCTCGCCCAGCTCCTCTCTGGTGAAGAGGAGATCCGTCGTCAGATCCAGGAGATGCGTCAGGAGCTGGACGCCGCCAAGCAGGCCCATCCGCCCCAGCCCAAAGCGGAGCAGGGCATCCCTTTCTCTAAGGGGATTATGGAGGAAGTGATTCCCTCCCATGTCAAGCTACCAGCCGTCGAACCCTACCACGGCTCTTCTGACCCGGACGACCATCTTAGCAGCTTCCGGTCAATAATGATGTTCCACGGAGCATCCGACGCGGTCCTCTGCCGCGCTTTCCCCTCCACCCTCAGAGGATCCGCCCGAACCTGGTTCAATGCTTGAAGCCAGGTTCCATCGATTCATTTGACGAGCTGAGCCATCTTTTTATTGGCCAGTTCGTCAGCAGCCGCCGCCACCGACGAAGATCTGACTCCCTCTCCGAAGTTAAGCAGAGAGAGGGGGAGTCCTTGAGAAATTATCTTGGCCGTTTTAATAAGGCCATGTTAGAGGTGGACCACCTTAATCATGAGGTGGCTATGTCCGCCCTGGCGGGGGAGTCTCGAAGGAAAGCGACTTCTACCTGGCTATGGAAGTCAGCTACCCCCCTAGCCTCTCTGATATGATGGCCCTGGCGGACAATACGCTAGGGTCGAAGAATCGCGGAGAGTTGCCCGCGCGAGCAGGCAAAGAAGAAGGAGCCCAAAGGTCCCCGACAGGCACCGTCCCGCCCGTCGCCAAGTCCGCCTCGCCGCCAAAGAGTTCCCCGCTGCCGCCAAGGAATCGCTCCCGGAGCCCTCCCAGGCGATTCGATCACTACACTCCGCTGACCGTGCCCCGGGCGCAAATCCTCATGGAAATAGAGCGCCAGCTCCCCCGGCCAGTGCCTCTCCGAGGGAACCCGACCCGAAGAGATCCCACCAAGTACTGCCGCTACCATAGGGAGCACGGCCACGACACTGAAGAATGCTGGCAGCTGAAAAATGAAATCGAGAGGCTGATCCAGCGGGGGCGACTGAATCAGTTCAGGAGGGCGCCCGAGCCACAACAAGGAGGTGACCGCCAGCCCGAACTTCAACAACCTCCTCCTCCACCGAATCCGCCCGTGATCGGCCGCATCAACATGATCGAAGAGGCCGGCGGATCGAGCCCCAGGGGCGACGGTGAAGGATCGGCGCCAAAGAAGGCACGGACGGGCGAGCTCTCCTTCTCCGACGATGATCTCCAAGGGATACAGCTTCCCCATGATGACGCACTAGTTGTATCCCTCAATTTAAATAACTATGATGTAAGCCGAATCCTTGTTGATAGTGGAAGTTCGGTGAATGTTTTGTACCTCGGTGTGTTTGCCAGGATGAAATTACTCATGGAAAACCTTCGAGCCGTGGATTCCACCCTGATGGGATTCACAGGCGACGTCATCGTCCCGGAAGGGGTCGTCACCCTGACGGTCCGCGGGAACCTGGCCCCTTGTAGCCATTATCCAGACAGACTTCCTAGTAACCGACCTCAGATCTCCATACAACGCAATATTCGGCAGGCCCGGTCTGATGTCCCTCAAGGCAGTTGTCTCCATCCCGCATCTATCCATGAAATTTCCCACCGAGCGAGGAGTTGGAGTTGTTCGAGGAAGTCAAGCCATGGCTCGGCAGTGCTTCGTTACAAGCCTTCAGTCTAGAATGCCGGAAGTTGATGGGCTAGATGCTCGCGAGGACTTCGCCGAACAGCGAGGAGAACCGGCAGAGGAATTGGAGGAGGTGCCATTGGATGAGGCTCGTCCCGACCGAACCATAAAAATCGGGTCGCTGCTCAAAGGAGAGTCTCGGCACAGATTGATCAGGTTCCTCCGAAGCAACGCTGACATCTTCGCCTGGTCCGCCTCCGACATGCCAGGGATCAGCCCCGAGGTTCTCGTCCATCGTCTCAATGTGGACGAGATGCACAGGCCCGTCAAGCAGAAAAAGAGGAGCTTCGCCCCGGAACGACAAAAGGCCATTGAAGAAGAGGTAGACAAACTCATCAAGGCAATTTCGTCCGGGAGGTAAATTATCCGAGCTGGCTATCAAACGTCGTCATGGTGAAGAAGTCGAACGGCAAATGGAGGATCTGCATCGACTTCACCGACCTCAACAAAGCCTGCCCGAAGGACAGCTTCCCCCTTCCCTCGGATCGACCAGCTCGTGGACGCCACCTCAGGCCACCAGATGCTGTCATTCATGGACGCCTATTCAGGCTACAATCAGATCCGAATGGCCCCTGAGGATGAAGAAAAGACCGCCTTCATAACCGACCGAGGTACTTACTGTTACCGTGTCATGCCTTTTGGTCTTAAAAATGCAGGTGCAACCTACCAGAGGCTGGTTAACAAAGTATTCAAGGAGCAAATCGGCCGGAATATGGAGGTGTACGTGGACGACATGCTGGTCAAAAGCAAGGAAGCATCACGGCATGTCGAGGACCTCTCAGAGAGCTTTGCAACGCTGCGCAAGTATGGGATGAGACTCAATCCGACCAAATGCGCCTTCGGCGTTAACTCCGGGAAGTTTCTCGGCTTCATGGTCTCCCAGCGAGGTATCGAAGCTAACCCCCAGAAGATTCAAGCTCTCCAACAAATGGCGCCCCCGGCATCTGTTAAAGAGGTCCAGCGCCTAACCGGGAGGATAGCGGCCCTTAACCGCTTTGTGGCGCGGTCGGCCGAGAGATGCCTCCCCTTCTTCAAAACCCTCCGTCGGCTAAAAACTTCCAGTGGACTCCTGAATGCCAAAGTCATTTCAAGATCTCAAGAATACCTCGGCTCGCCCCCACTCCTCAGCAGTCCGGCCCCGGGCGAGACCCTATTCTTGTACCTGGCTGTTTCAGAGGGTGCGTCTGTTCGGTGCTGGTCAGGGAAGAAGGCAAAGTCCAGAAGCCGATCTACTATGTCAGCAGGCTACTCCGCGATGCGGAGACAAGGTACAGCAGAATTGAGAAGATGGTGTTGGCCTTAATCACCTCAGTTCGGAAGCTGCGGCCGTACTTCCAAGCACATTCCGTGACGGTCCTGACCGACCAACCCATCAAGGCGGTAGTCCACCGTCCCGAGACGTCGGGGAGAATGACCAAGTGGGCCGTCGAGCTAAGCGAGCATGACATACACTTTCAGCCTCGCCCAGCCATCAAAGCTCAGGTGCTAGCCGACTTCCTCCTCGAGTGTACCATCCCGGAGGACGGTTCTACCCCAGACTCCCCGAAGAACCAAAATCTGGAGCCCGGTGGCTCCTCCATGTCGACGGGTCATCTAATGCCCATCGCTCCGGTGCGGGCCTGGTTCTCACCAGTCCGGAGGGGATAACCTTCGAATATGGCGTCCGATTCTCCTTCCCGGCCTCCAACAACGAAGCCGAGTACGAAGCCCTGTTAGCCGGCCTCCGAATCGCCCGCAATCTGAAGGTGGAGAAGCTTAATGCCTTCACCGACTCTCAGCTGGTAGCCGGTCATGTACGAGGAGAGTTTGAAGCCCGGGAGCCGAACATGGTTCGATATCTTCAGGAGGTGCGGAGCCTGCTTCCCCATTTTGCCGAATTTGAAATCATTCAGATTCCCAGATCCGAGAATGCCCGCGCCGACCTACTCTCCCGATTGGCGACCGCGGAGTCAATGGACGCCGAGCAAAAGTTCCACCTGGAGACTCTGGAAAAGCCCAGCATCGCGGAAGCCGACCGAATAATGCAAGTTGAGGCCGAACCATCATGGTTCGACCCTATCCTAAATATCTCAAAGAAGGGTCGCTTCCGTCCGACCGAGAGAGGCTAGAAAGCTGAAGCTGCAGGCCACCCACTACGTGTTGATCGACAACCAGCTTTACAAACGGTCCTTCTCCATGCCGCTGCTCAGATGCCTTCGCCCGTCCGAAGCAGATTATGCTCTGCGCGAAGTACATGAAGGGATTTGCGGCAACCATCTGGGAAGCCGGTCCCTATGCCACAAGGTGCTGCGACAAGGCTACTACTGGCCGACCATGCAAAAGGATGCAGACGATCTAGTCCGAGCCTGCGACCCCTGCCAGAGGCACTCAAGCATCCAAAGGCTCCCCTCCGCCGAACTAGTTTCCATATCCTCCGCTTGGCCCTTTGCCAAATGGGGGATGGACATCCTCGGCCCATTCCCGCTTGCCACGGGACAGCGGAAATTTCTATTTGTCGCCATCGACTACTTCACCAAATGGGTCGAGGCGGAAGCAGTTGCACAAATAACCGAGGCACGGGCCAGAGATTTTGTATGGAGGTCCATCATCTGCCGATTCGGCCTCCCGCATACCATAATCACCGATAACGGTAAGCAGTTTGACAACTCTAAATTCCGCCAGTTCTGTGAGGAGCATGGAATCCGTCACCACCTCACCTCGGTCGGGCACCCACAAGCCAACGGAGCGGCCGAAGTGACCAACAGGACCCTCCTTCAGGGATCAAAGCTCGCCTTTCCAGAGCCCAAGGCAGGTGGGCGGAGGAGCTGCATCATGTCTATGGGCCTACCGCACCACCCCGAGAATCCCGACAGGTGAAACCCCATTCCGATGGCTTTCGGCACGGAGGCCGTTATCCCTGTGGAAATAGGCCTCCCATCGTTGCGGGTGGAAAGCTACTCAGAGGAAGCTAGCAACGAACAGCTCCGCACCAACCTCGACCTGGTGGAGGAGATCAGAGAGAAGGCCCGGATCAGAGTGGCTGCTTATCAACAAAGGGTGGCCCGTTACCACGCCTCCAGAGTCAAAGGGAAAGCCTTCCTGCCCGGCGACCTTGTCCTCCGAAAGGCCTCTGTTTCCAAACCGCTGGAACAAGGAAAGCTGGCGCCAAACTGGGAAGGCCCGTACCAAGTAGCGGAGATCATTGGACCGGGAACCTACAAGCTACAAGATTTGGATGGGAAATCCATTCCCCGGACGTGGAACTCGGACAATCTCCGTAAATATTATCAATAGGGTACGTCCTCTCCAAGTCCATTTTCATATGCCTCATTATACCTTCCTGTCGACACATTTTTTTTCAATGCAAATCATTATGCACTACATTGCCAAAGATTGCAAAAAGAAATAGATGCTGCTTACCAATCCTCGGCACGACCGAGCTACTTGTCTGAACAGGAATTCTCCGAACCTTGGCAGGGCCAAGTAAAAATTCTCCGAACCTCGGCTGGGCCGAGCAACAAATTCTCCGAACCTTGGCAGGGCCAAGTAAAAATTCTCCGAACCTCGGCTGGGCCGAGCAACAAATTCTCCGAACCTTGGCAGGGCCAAGTAAAAATTCTCCGAACCTCGGCTGGGCCGAGCAACAAATTCTCCGAACCTTGGCAGGGCCAAGTAAAAATTCTCCGAACCTCGGCTGGGCCGAGCAACAAATTCTCCGAACCTTGGCAGGGCCAAGTAAAAATTCTCCGAACCTCGGCTGGGCCGAGCAACAAATTCTCCGAACCTTGGCAGGGCCAAGTAAAAATTCTCGAACCTCGGCTGGGCCGAGCAACAAATTCTCCGAACCTTGGCAGGGCCAAGTAAAAATTCTCCGAACCTCGGCTGGGCCGAGCAACAAATTCTCCGAACCTTGGCAGGGCCAAGTAAAAATTCTCCGAACCTGGGCCGAGCAACAAATTCCGAAAGGGCCCTTGGGCCGAGCAACAAATTCTCCGAACCTTGGCAGGGCCAAGTAAAAATTCTCCGAACCTCGGCTGGGCCGAGCAACAAATTCTCCGAACCTTGGCAGGGCCAAGTAAAAATTCTCCGAACCTCGGCTGGGCCGAGCAACAAATTCTCCGAACCTTGGCAGGGCCAAGTAAAAATTCTCCGAACCTCGGCTGGGCCGAGCAACAAATTCTCCGAACCTTGGCAGGGCCAAGTAAAAATTCTCCGAACCTCGGCTGGGCCGAGCAACAAATTCTCCGAACCTTGGGCCGAAGCCAACAAATTCTCCGAACCTTGGCAGGGCCAAGTAAAAATTCTCCGAACCTCGGCTGGGCCGAGCAACAAATTCTCCGAACCTTGGCAGGGCCAAGTAAAAATTCTCCGAACCTCGGCTGGGCCGAGCAACAAATTCTCCGAACCTTGGCAGGGCCAAGTAAAAATTCTCCGAACCTCGGCTGGGCCGAGCAACAAATTCTCCGAACCTTGGCAGGGCCAAAAAAATTCTCCGAACCTCGGCTGGGCCGAGCAACAAATTCTCCGAACCTTGGCAGGGCCAAGTAAAAATTCTCCGAACCTTTCAAATTCCGAACCTTGGCAGGGCCAAGTAAAAATTCTCCGAACCTCGGCTGGGCCGAGCAACAAATTCTCCGAACCTTGGCAGGGCCAAGTAAAAATTCTCCGAACCTCGGCTGGGCCGAGCAAAATTCTCCGAACCTTGGCAGGGCCAAGTAAAATTCTCCGAACCTCGCAAGGCCGAGTAAAAATTCTTCCCGCAGGCCCCTTAAAGCCGAAGGACTTCCAAATAGTCCCCAAAACTTCGGCCGGTTTGAAAAAGGCACACTGAGCAAAAACCGTCAACACGCACAAAGAATGCGCCTCCGGCAAACCCCTAAAGGGTTCAATAAGCCCCGCGTAACCGGCCAAAAGCCCCGAGCAAAGCCAGGGAATTCCCCTTGCTACTAAAATCTTTGGGCAACGCCCCTATAACCCGTCAAACAAAGCGTCTATCTCGACGCGTGAACCAGTGGAGCCACCCGCTCCCCAACTATTATGCGATGGCATTTTAAAGCTAAAACTCTTGAAAAAAAAGAAGGTTATCCAAAAAAGCCTTTTTCATTGATAAAAAGGGAGTACAAAAAGAACAAGAAAAAAAAAAAAGCAAAAGTAAAGAGGCCCTAACTAGGGTTCGGTGTCGCTCCCAGATGCCAGCAGGTCCTCCAGGCGCTCGGTGAGGTCGGCAACCTGCTGGCGGAGCGATGCGATCTCCTCCCTCTGCCGGTCCGCCACCCGGCGCAGGGCCTCCGCCTCCCTCGTGGAGACATCCACGTACTCCTCGACGACCCTCACGAGCTGCTGTTGGCTCGCAAGGGTCGACGCCAGGCCCAACCCATCAACAGTGATCGTGGACCCCCTTGCGGGTGTAAGCAACCGTTGATGATGCACGTAATTCTCGGATGATCGCTCCTTGAGAAGCCATGGCCAAACTATTTCAAGACTAAACCGAGGGATGGCTAAGACCAACACCCCTCGGTCATATTTATACTTGCCAGGCGAGTATCTCGATCGGTCGCACCGTAGCCACCGACCTACGAGAACTCACCACGTGTCATCGCTTTAGTGCCTGCGGAATCCGAAGGGCCGTGCCCCATCCCGAGAGAGATCGGTAACACGTACGGACTATTCGGGAACCCCCCTGAACAGTATTTCCCGATCTGCCGGCCCCCGTAATGAATGCTCCCACACTTCCCCAAGCTCTTTTTCGGGAAGCGCAAAAGGGAAGAAATCCAGCGCCTGGCAGTGACTCGTCCCCTCGGGAGGGATAACGTCATAAATAAAGAGCGTGACCATGTACCGCCGTTTCGCCTGACGCCCCTCACCAAGCGCCGCAGGGACCTAACACTACGGCTCATAGTGGCAACTAAGTCATTTCTCCGAGCTCTGAATCTCCGAACCTTGGCAGGGCCAAGTAAAAATTCTCCGAACCTCGGCTGGGCCGAGCTACAAGTTCTCCGAACCTTGGCAGGGCCAAGTAAAATTCTCCGAACCTCGGCTGGGCCGAGCACAAATTCTCCGAACCTTGGCAGGGCCAAGTAAAAATTCTCCGAACCTCGGCTGGGCCGAGCTACAAGTTCTCCGAACCTTGGTGCCAAGCGAATTCTCGAACTCGGCGGCCGACCCGAACATTCGAGCGACGATAAATACCGAGCTTCGAACCGAAGTAAGGAGCGTGTTCCGCCGAACAATCTCCAGACCGCCGCTTGCGAACCTCGACTAGTTCGGATAGCGCGGGATCCTCGCCTAAGAACGAGCGGGACCCATGTACCCCAACAACAACAACAAACTCGGCACAAAGAGGTAAAGATTGAGAAACAGAACAGAACTCTCTTTATTGCCATCAAAACCAGTTACAAATGCCTGAAAGGCGTTACAAGAGCATTGAAATGCATAAAATAAAGACAAGTACAAAGCTCGGGCAACTGCTCCAAAGCAGATCTGGGCAACTGTGATGCTCCGGCGTCCGGACTGCCGAACCAGATAAGCCGCATCCAGTCAGCTCGAGCCGATAATGGCCGGGCGACATGGACCAATCGTTGCGGCCAGCTTCAGTCAATAATGATATCTCGGTGACCCAACCGAGATATCAGGGTGGCCATCCCAGACCACCCAACCGAGGGACCCCCCGGCGAGCAGGTAGGAAGCCAGCGGACCCTGGCGTCGGAACGCTCTCCCAAACCGAGTGTGCACCGCCCTACCTTGCCAAGGCTCAAGGACAAGGTGTCGGCGGGCGGCACGCTTTCACCCCCTCCCCATGTGGCAAAAGATTCCCCAGGCGGACGAGCCCAGGAATCCAAATCGAGGGAGGAGGGAAGTTCAAACCATGGGGAGCCCGCGTGCACTCCTACCAACGTCCCCGAAGGGGAACCACAAAGGTCACACTGGAAGAGCGTGTGTGCGCTCTCCGTGTGATCTCTGCGCCCTCCATGTGCGCTCTCCATATGATCTCCGGGACTCATCCCCTAAGGGCGAGCCATCTTCGGCAGCTCCTTCATCGCCCCAGCTATCCGGTGGCGAAGGGCTTATGAGAGGAAAGCTCGGTCCTCCCACTCGCAACAGCAGAGAAACGAGCATGATGGAAACTCTAGTGGGAAAGAAACTTTGGGGATGACTTAACACAACCCCACTTCCCCTTTTTATAGGCCAAAAATGACCGGGAACAATTACCAAGGCTATAAGCCCCGAGATTCAAACACCTGGGCCATACCTCCACGTGGCCTCCCAGGATGAAAGCGGCGCCCTATTGCGCCGAGCCCACCGCCTGAATTATGACGCATGCGAAGATTTCCTCTTGATCCCGAATCGCGATCATTAAATGCAGAGAATCGTCCACTGGCATTACGGAAACTGGCAGGTTCAGGAGATCGTCCTACGAAAATAATGTCCTCCAATGGTAAACGGCTGCGTGCGCCGTACGTCAAAACTACCCGCATGGGAAAAGAACACCTTCCGGAAAGCGTCAGAACAGCTTTATGTTCCCCACAGTGCCGTATCATCAATTTCGGTGAAATAAAAACCGTTTGCCTTGGCAGCGCTGGCAATCAAAACAAAATGAGCACGAAGGCTACACAAACTATTCTTTCATTCAACGAAAAATGAAGTGACCAAAGGAAGCGAAAAATACTTCGGACCACCCTCATATGTCGGCCCTCGACCTATGTCGCCCTAGCCCTACCGACCGTACCTATCGCTCGTCGGCCCTAGCCGACCTACTTTGCTCGTCGGCCCTAGCCGACCTACTTCGCTCGTCGGCCCTAGCCGATCTATTTCATCTGTCGGCCCAAGCCGACCTACCCTGTCCGTCGGTCTTAACCGACTGGCTTCATTTCTCGAGTTTTAATTAAACACAAACCGAACCAGATCGTCTATCGGTTCGCCAGTCAAGACTATCGCCCCGCCTTGGGCCAAGCCAATGCACTCCCTTGATCCCGAAATAAAGATGACCAAAAAGCATCAACAAGCCATAAGTCGCTCGCGATTGAGGCGAAGTTTGGGAGCAAAGGGCCATCCAAGGAAAAACACTCAAATAAAATAGAGAGTTCATTCATTAAAAGACATCAAGCAGATTTTCAGAAAGCAAAACACAGGGGTGGCTCTTAAGGCCGGGAACCACATCAGTTCTGGAGGAACCCTCGGTTACATCCGCAGAGGTGTGACTGGATTCGCCTTTCTCTAATGCCTTTGCCCCTTCAGCGGCAGTTTGCAATCGTCCTTCAGAAGCTGCGGCTTCGCTGGGACCCGGGGCGGCACCAGGATCGGTATCGGAGACGTCGACGTATTCATCCTCCTCTTCTCCTTCGGACTCACCGGCATCAGGAGCTTCAGTATCCAGAAAAGAGAGATCCCATTCCTGGTGCTCACTGGATATCTTGTCTTTGCACTCTTCCATTCCAAGTTGGAAGGCGTCAACGCCGATCGCGTCCTATTCCCCCTTGAGTATGGCGAGCTGCACCTTAGCCTCAGCAACTTGCTTCTCAGCCTCTGCAACTTGAGCCCGCAGAATAACGTTTTGCTCCTCGAACTCGCCGGCCCGCCTCGAGTTCTGAGCTCTTATTGCGGCTAGACACGAGCTCGCCTTGGAGAGCCCGATTCTCCAACCTTAATTTTGCCATCTGCAAAACCGAAATCAGTCGGCATCACAAGAGACCAACAAAAGAGCTAAAAAGGGGGGATGAGATCGTACCTCCTCCTCTTGTCTGGCCAACCTTTTGGTAAGCTCCTCGGCCTCACCCCTGGCCCTTGTTCTATCAGCCCCGACCAACTCAACCCTCTCCTGCAGAGCATTAATCCTTGACTGTTTGGCTTCGACCTCCTCCCGGGCTTGGGATAGCTCGTTGCTCACCCGAGCTATCATCCCTTGGTGCCATTTAGCGCCGTCCCTCAAGTCGGCAATTTCGCCATCGCGCCGCTTCAGTTCTCCTCCATTTCGTTGAGCATTCTGGTCAGGCGCTTTCTCTCGTCGGCAGCTTCCCTTCCCAGCCGACCCAAACTCTCACTATGTTCCCGCCGCATCGCCTTCACCTCCTCGGAATGTTTTGACTCAACTCTAGCCAGCTCCAAGCACGCGTTTCATTCTTCGCCAGGAGTCCCTGCAACTCCTCCACTTACGCTTTTGCTTGGACGCTTCGGCTAGAGCGGCCTGATATGCCGCCTTCATCCCCTCCAAACTTCTGTTGCTAATGGCCAGAAGTTCCTCGAACTTCTCGGACACCTTCTCGCGATTGAAGTTCGGCGTTGTCTCTCCTGGCCTGAATGCTGGCCCCCGTCGCCAAACTCAGACGCCAGCACATCGCCCGAGAAAGCAAAACACTCTGCAGGACAAAAAGTGAAAAATCCAGGATTAAGTCAGCCAGAATGTATCCACTACCCAGGAATGGCAACTCACCCGCGAGGCATAGGCCTGAGTCATCCTCATCAGGGTCGTATTGTCGATATCGGGAAGGAGATGGACACTTTCAGCCACGCCTTGCTGCCCGAACGCAGCATCAACCAACTCCAAATCTGCAAACTTATCCGCCGAAGGATCTGCACCCGGATACAAGGCTGACCTCATTAAGGCGAAAAATGCCTCCTCAACACCAGCGCTTGAGCTACTGGGTTGACCGTCCCCGCCTGAGGGATCAACCTGGGCGACCTCCATCTGAGAGGCCTCCAACCTCCCAGCCTCTTCTATTAAGGCCCTAGCTTGGACTTCTTCAGATAATTCGGCTAGCCCAAGCGCCAGTCTCCCCAAAATCTTTTTCGAGGGAGCCCCATTGCGGGACTCCACCTTGCTGCGCCCCTTCCTCCGACGCGCCTTTCCTGGTCGCCACCATTTGCATCTCCTCCACAGGCTCCCCCGAGGCCTCAGTCTGGCCCATCACTTGCGCCTCCCCTGCAGGCTCCGTCGAAACCTCTATCTGGCCCGCTTCTTGAACTACCGTGAGCGACCCGGCTTCACTACTACCGGACTCCCCTGCAGAGAGACCAAGAGGGAGCTCTCCCTGAACCTCCTCGGCTACAGCTGTCCCCTCTCCCTCTCCTGCTGGAGCCAGTAGTGGTCCCGCGGAGACGGAAGGGCCCTCAGAAACGACCGCTTCCGCCGGATCCGTCGCCATTTCCTCTTTCATAGGGGGCGTGGTCAGACGAACCAACGGAGCCTCGTCTGAACTATCCGATATCTCCAACACGAGAGGGCAAGGGATCATAGCTGTTCTCCCTGGATCCTCCTCCACCCCCGGCGCTCCTGTCATGACCGCTCCGGCGTCCGGCGGGCTTCTTGCGGAGGTATGAGCCCTTTTCTCAGGCCTACCACTGTCTGCGCCGCTGCTCTCCCCTGGGCGCTTTCCTCTCTTCCTCTTGGCGAGGCTCGACAATGCCGACCTCTTGGCTGAAAGAATGGAACATATGCGATCAGATCCAAACACATTCATCGAGAAAACACACAACGAGAAAAGTAAAAGGGAGGACTCACCTTGCGGGTCCAGGGGCTAAGCCCGGCTGCGAAGAGGGCTCCCTCCGATAACAGGTCATTGGCCGAAAACAATTGGCCATTGCGAAGGACGTCCAAATCCCTCTCCTCCTGCGCTGATCGAATTGGATGTGTTTCCGCATCCCTAACAAAGTTCCCCCATTTCTGAGGAAAGTCGGAACCAATGTTCCCCTCTGCGATAACAAACCGCTCTTCTATCCCTTAATAGAGGACGGCTTATCCATAATAACGTTGAAGGACCTCCGGGGTCCAATGTAGGGCCACTCTGATTTCCTCCTAGGTATCAGATGGTAGCAAGCGCGGAAAAGGGGAAGAGTGGCGATAATTTGAATTTGATGGCACATTGAAATAAATCCGATGATGCTTCGCCAACTGTTTGGGGCCACCATCGCCGGGCAGATGTTATAATGGGTCATGATTTCCTTCACCAAAGGATGGAGAGGGAAACGAAAACCTGCTTTCAAGCTGTCTTCATAAACGAAGACCCCAGACTCCAGATCTCGCGAGACCCTATCTCCAGACTCCGGCGCCCGCAAAACGACATCTGAGGGCATACCATACCATTGATGAATCCTTCCCAAATCCTCAGCGATGATCTCTGAAACCACGTCGTCGGGACTCATCATCATCTTAACTGAGAAAAACTCCAGGCAAAACAACGGGTGTCACGAAGGGCGGAGGGCGAAACTCTTCAAAGACAAAACGAAAGGATGCTGCAAACATGCATATATATAGTGCGGCTATCGCCTTGCTTCCCCGCTAAGGAAGCCGCCTTGAGAAGACGGGGCGTCCCGCCCGAGGCGTCCGGAACCGCCTCGACAAATGCCGGATCGATCGGGATTCGCGACGTGGCGTATTCCCAACCGTCACTCTTGGGGGAGCCTTACCCACGAAGGCACGAGGACCCTACCGCATTAATTGAAGCATTATTGCACGGGCTGTCTAAATCAAATCGCCCCATACAAAGCGTGCCACCTAGACCTATACTCCCTATGCCCGAACCTACGCTTCGAACTAGGGAGTGGAGGGCATGTGTTGGGGGGTAAAAATCATTGCATTAATATCCGTGCGAGAAGGCTAAGACCGACCTCCTCCTTTCATCTCCCCCGAGCTTCTAGTAGCTCGCCTCTCCCGAGCTCCCATAGCTCGGCTTCCCCGAGCTTCCAGTAGCTCGCCTTTACCGGGCTCCCATAGTTCAGCTTCCCCCGAGCTTCCGTAGCTCGCCTCTCCTGAGCTCCCATAGCTCGGCTTCCCCGAGCTTCTATAGCTCGCCTCTCCCGGGCTCCCATAGCTCGGCTTCCCCCGAGCTTTCGTAGCTCGTCTCTCCCGAGCTCCCATAGCTCGGCTTCCCCGAGCTTCTGTAGCTCGCCTCTCCCGAGCTCCCATAGCTCGGCTTTCCCCAAGCTTCCGTAGCTCGTCTCTCCCGAGCTCCCATAGCTCGGCTTCCCCGAGCTTCCGTAGCTCGCCTCTCCCGAGCTCCCATAGCTCGGCTCCCGAGCTTCCGTAGCTCGGCCTTCCCGGGCTCCCATAGCTCGGCTTCTCCCGAGCTTCCATAGCTCGGCTCTCCCAAACTTCCTGTAGTTCGTTTCCCCCGAGCCTCCATGGCCCGGCTTCACTGAACGACCCACGATCCAATACCCACCTCCGCGAAACCCGACGCGGGAGAGCCTAAGCCTACTATAACGGCACCCTAGGCAAGGAATCATGCCGAGAAGTGGTCTAGAACCTATCAAGGCCGCCTGAGACCTATCCATCTACCAGATCTCAAGCCATCAAGGAGCTCTCCCAGCCGTCGATCCCCTAACGGACAAGATACGGATCCCAACAGCCCCACAACGGCCTGATTCGATCCACTCCCGTATCCTAACAACCTCTGAACCTTTCAGAAGGCGCTCAAGATCCAGGTGACCGTCTATAAATGGGACACTCCCAGATTCCCTCAGGTACGTACATGCGCGCTTACACCCCCACTCTCACTTCCTGCTCTCGCCGGCAGCTCGTCGGTGCTCTCGCCCTCTAGAGCTCACGATTGGCCATCCCCAGAGAGGTCTTCGAAGAGATCCACCTCCCCACTTTCTGGTTGATCGCCGATTTTCTTTCACTGATTTGAGCGTCGGAGGGTCTTCCGCGGAGGGCCACTTCCAAACCTTTCGCGCGAGGACTTGTATGCAGGTCCGCCATTAAATCGACTGCGTCCGAATCGGAGGATAGATTCCGACGATAATAGATAATAAATTTTTTTCTTTCAAAAACTTTCTTCCAACATAATCTTTTTATCTTTTTTTTGCTCCTATCTTTCTGTCTACTTGTTCATAAAGATCCGAAGCTTCAAGGGAGGAGAGGGGAGGAAGGCAGCACAGACCGCGTGAGTCCTCGGTTGCAGCCAGCAAAGCACTCACGGCGTGAGTTACGGTACACCAAGATCCTCTGAGCTTCTCGGCTTCGTGATCCATGACGTGAGCGTGCGGCTTCGGTTCCAGGATTCCACCCACGGGATGTGAAGAAGAGATAGCTCTCTTTGTGGAGTAGGGGGAATCACGTACGTGGAGGAAGTCCGAGCGGCTGGACACGAAGATAAGCTCCCAAGGAGATTGCACGATGGTTTTCCGTGCGTTGTGATCCAGCGATAGTCCAAGAAGTGTTGACTTCTTGAAAGCAAAGGACTGTTGACTTTTATGAGGAAAAGCAGGACTTGGGCTTCGTGAGGAGAGCGCACGGAAAGAAGACTTGAGGAGGATTCCAGCAGAAAATAGGATTTAATAAAATAAATTTAAAAAGTAAGAAGGGATGTGATGATTGTCCAAAAACGGATATATTAGCATTAATTGTTGATAAATGATACAAAAATTAGGTTTAAACTTCAATAAATGATATATTCAGAAATAAAAGAAGTTGTTTGAAGATCTTAAAGCTAACAAGAATAAGTTATTTGAAGATCTTCAAAGGGTTGAAATAATTTCAATAAGGTCCATCAAGGTACTTCTTAATTTTCTAAAATTTATTTTATGTTATTTTTTATTTTGGTTGAGATTTCGCCATGGGTAGTAGCATAAAAATAGATTTTGAAAAGTTTGATAGAAAGGAAAGTTTCTTCATGTGGAAAGTCCGAGTAAAGGATCTTCTTGTGCAGCAGAGTTTAGATCTAGCCTTGGAGGAAAGGTCAGATGGGATGACAGATAAGCAGTAGATGTCATTGGAGAAAAAAAGCATGTTCAATGATCAGGAGATATCTGGCGAATTCGGTCCTTTATTCAGTGCTGGAGGAGAAGACCCCGAAAGGACTATGGTCGAAGTTGCAAGCCCTCTATATGGGGAAGAACATGTGCAACAAGTTGATGTTGAAGAAGCGCCTCTACAGCCTTCGAATGTCAAAAGGTGGAGATGTGCTGGGCTACATCCAGGTGTTCGACCAGATGAGCAATGAATTGCTGAATATCGAGGTCAAGATGGAGGAGGAAGATAAGGCACTTTTGCTATTATGTTCGCTGTCTATATCACATGACTCATTGGTCACGACGCTGCTCTACGGGAAACAGACATTATTTTATGAAGATATTGTCTCGGTGCTTCGGACGAATGAGCAGAGGGAGAGGATGACCAAGGAAGCTGTTCCCTAAGAGGGTCTATCAGTTGGGGAAAGGTCAGGCAGAGGCAGGGAAAAGAGCAGGCCTAGGGGACGGTTACAGTCCAAGAAGGCTAAGTGCTACAAGTGTGGTGAGGTAGGACATTTTAAAAGGGATTGTCCTAAGTTGAAAAAAAGGGAGAAAAGGGAGGATCTGAGTCTGTAAGTACAGTTGCGGATGGAGGTGGAGGATGATCTCTTGGTGGTATCAAATGGTCACAATCATAGTACAAAGATGTGGACCTTCGATTCAGCTTGTTCTCATCATTACACTACCAACCGATCGTGGTTTAGTACTTACACAGAGGTTAATGAGGGGTGTGTGACTCTTGGGGATGATCACCCTTGCAAGGTGGTAGGGATTGGCACAGTGAAGGTGAGGATGTTTGATGGCATGGTGCGTATTCTTATTAGCGTGAAGCATACCCAGAACTCAAGAAAATTCTGGTGTCACTGGGGTATTTGGAGCAGACTGGATACAGCTTTAGCAGTCATGCCAGGAGTGGAGTTCTGAACATCTCCAATGAAGCTATGGTGGTGATGAGAGGAAGAAGGCTGGAGAATAACTTATACAGGTTGGAGGGCTCTGTGGTGATAAAAAAATTTGAGGCAGCAGCTGTGGAACAGGATCCTCGGATGTGTACAGGATGTGGCATTACCACCTAGGCCATAAGGGAGACAAGGGATGAAAGAACTGAGCAAGAGAGGACTACTTCTGGACCTGAGTGGTGGAGTCATGGAGATCTGTGAGCCATGTCAGATGGGGAAGCAGAAGAGTGTGCAGTTCTTGGTCAGCACAGCTAGGAGTGCAGAACCCCTGGAGTTAGTACACATGGATGTCTGGGGACCAGCCTCGGTTTCTGCAAGGAATGGGGTTAGATACTTCTTTACCTTGATAGATGATTTCTCGGAAAGCAGTGGATCTACTTCATGAAGGAGAAATCAGAGTTCTTCACCAAGTTCAGAATCTGGAAGGCCGAGGTGGAGAGGGAGCAGGGTAGGAGTGTGAACTGTTTGAGGTCAAACAGTGGCGGGGAATACACCAGCAGGGAGTTCCAGAAATTTTATGAGGAGGGGACATCAAAAGGCACTTCTTGGTAATAGAAACTTCTCAACAGGAAGGGGTGGCTGATAGAATGAACATAACACTATTGGAAAAAGCAAGGTGCTTGAGGCTACATGCAGGGCTTCCAAAAATATTCTGGGTTGACGCAGTAGATATAGCCAGCTACTTGGTCAATTAGTCACCGCACACCAGGTTGGATGGAGGCATTCCAGAGGAGATATGGTCTGGAGGGAAGATAAGCCTGAACCATCTGAGGGTGTTTGAATGCACGGCATATGTGCATGTTGGTGCTGGGGAATGGAGTAAGTTGGACGCCAGGTCTAAGAAGATGGTGTTCCTAGGCTACCGGCATGGAATCAAGGGGTATCGGCTATGGGACCCCTTGGATAAGAAGGTTTTTATCAGCGGAGATGTGACCTTCGATGAAAGCTCGATCATTTGGAGAAGAGATTGTACCGATGCAAAGCAGAAACTACAGGAGGTGAAACACGGTAACACTAGTCAGATGACCTCCTATACAGTCGTGCCATTTGCTAGTGGACCAGGAGGATTTGAGATTCAGGTAGAGAAGACTGACAGAGGGGTGAAAAGCCAGGAAGTTCAGCAGGATGTAGCTAAGCAGAGGACTCAGGAGGATGCAGCTGAGCAGGGGACTGATACTGGGATCACACTGCACAGGCCTAGGAGAGATGTGCGACCATCAGTTCGATATGGCTTCGAGGATTCGGTGTCATATGCCCTGATGACATCGAAAGGAGACCCTTACACCTATGAGGAGGCTGTAGAGAGCCAAGTCAGCCAGGATAGAGATAGGTGGGTCCAGGCTATGGCAGGAGATGCAGGCTATGATAGAGGAGATGCAGTGGTCCAGCTACCACAAGCAAATAAACACATTGATTGCAAATGGGTTTATCAGCGCAAGAAAGGGCCTTCAGAGCAATAAGGTATCAAGTACAAGGCAGGACTAGTGGCCAGAAGATACTTTCAAAAGGAAGGCTTTGACTACAGAGAGCTGATGGAAGAAGGTGGAGTGGAGCTGGTAAAGGTACATACTAAGGAGAATCCAGCAATGCATTGATCAAGGTTCTTTCATGGGACAGCTTTCGTAGGGATTGCAGCTGATGGACACGACGGATGTGTTGAGACTTTGAAAGCACCAAGGTGGAGATTGTTGGGCCTGGTGGGGTGCTATCAAGGCCCAGGGGGCTAACTTGTATTGGGCTGGGTTTGAGTCCAAGGGTTGAGATTAAATCAATTCACGGGTGTACATGGGTTTGGGATTAGTTTAATCACATTGGGTTAGTCCATGGGAGTTTTTATTGAGTCTGGGCCTGCCAACTTTATGGATGTATTTAAACTCTAGTTCTAGAGTTTGAAGGAATAGAGAAAATTTTTTTTTTTTTCTTTCAAGATTTTTTTCTCTCATCACTAGACGGTAATCATATCTTCTCTTTTTCTCTTCCTCTCTCTCTTCTTCCTTCCCCGGCCGCACGATATCTCCAGGAAAGGTCTTCGCAAGAGCGGTGGAAGAAGCCTACGTGGGAAGCCGTGGACGTGAGTTGGTCCTTGCGTGAAGAAAAGGAGGGGCCTCAAGTCAACGTTTTGGTCAACCTTTTGAGAGCCAAGCGTGGGGAGCGTGAGATTTTCTCACAGAAAGACGGACGCTCACGAAAAAAAGGGAAGGGAGTTTGTGAGTGGATTTCTCAAGGAGGATACGAAAAGGTATTAATTAAAATTAATTTTAAAGACGAGGAGTTTCTTCGTGAAGAACATTCATACGTACGAAGGAGAAGATGTAGAAAAAGAGATATTTCAACAAGCAATAAAATTTTTTGACAAGTAAAAAGGATTGTAATGGTTTAAACTCTAATTTAAAAAAATTAATCTAATCATTGATAATAAAATAAAATTTTGATTCTTATTTAACAAAAATTTTACTGCTATTCATCAAAGACCCTATCTACTCTCTCTTCTTCCTTCCCTGGCCGCACGATATCTCTAGGAAAGTTCTTCGCAAGAGCCTGCGTGGGAAGCCGTGGACGTGGGAACCAAACGTGAAGGTGACGTGCGTGAAGAAAAGGAGGGGCCTCAAGTCAACGTTTTGGTCAACCTTTTGAAGAGAGCCAAGTTTGGGGAGCATGAGATTTTCTCACGGAAAGATGGATGCTCATGAAAAAGGGAAGGGAGTTCGTGAGTGGGAGGATACGGAAAGGTATTAATTAGGAATTAATTTCGAAGAGGAGGAGCCTCTTCACTTGAGGACGTTCATATATACAGACGAGAAGATGTGAAAAGAGAGAAATATTTGGGAAGTAAAAAGGGTTGCGGTGGTTTGAACTCTGATTCTAAGGGACTAGTCTGATCGTTGGTAATAGGATAAAATTCTAGGATAAAATTTTTGGTTCAACAAGGAATCCCATGGTGTTCTTCAAGGACTAAACCCCAACATAATAAATGTGCTATGGTTAGTTATGCTGGAAGACTCTTCATAATTAGCATGGTAATAATATTTGTAATAGATTAAATGGTGTTAGACTCACTATTTGTGATAATTTTGTTGATGGATATAAATTGTATAAAAATCCCCGTTAAAGGAGATATAACAGTTGCATAAGTTAGTTGGTAAAAGAGTTATGCTGCCTTCTTCGTTTACTAGAGGACCTTAGGTAGTGTTTGAAATAGGGGATAAGAGGGGATATCTCTTATTCCCAAAAGCCATAACTATAAGGGATAGCAGAGAATAAAGTTAACCAAAGGGATAATCCATGGTTAACCATGGGATATCCCCTCAATTTATTCCCTAGAGAATGCAGGAATAGCTGGTTATTCCTTCAAATAAGAGTAAAAAAAAGGTTATCCTATGGATTTACCTTTTTGCATTTGATATGATCAATGGGATAGTAAAGGGATATCCCTAGGGATAGTTAGGGGATAAACTCTATCCCGTACACTTATCCATGGATAATATTTTTTTTATCAAACACTACCTTAAGGTAGTGTTTGAAATAGAGGATAAGAGGGGATATCCAGAGGATATTCCCTCTTATTCCCAAAAGCCATAACTATAAGGGATAGCTGGGAATAAAGTTAACCAAAGGGATAATCCATGGTTAACCATGGTTAACCATGAGATATCCCCTCAATTTATTTCCTAGAAAATCCAGGAATAGCTAGTTATCCCTCCAAATAAGAGTAAAAAAAAAGTTATCTCATGGATTTACCTTTTTGCATTTGATATGATCAATTGGATAGCCAAGGAATATCCCTAGGGATAGCCAAGGGATAAACTCTATCCCGTACACTTATCCATGAATAATATTTTTTCTATCAAACACTACCTAAGGGATCATTGTACAAAACCCAAGTTCATTGGCCATAAACTTAGATAGCATATGTGGAGCAACTCTAGAAAAAAAAAAAAGAAAAATAAAAAAGAGAGAGAGAGAAAAGGTTTGAAGCAAGCCAAGATGGCAGGAGGCATTATCATTAAAGCGACAAGCTAGACTGCCTAATCAATACTCTCTATATGGATATGAAATGTGTTCAGGGTATAACAAGATTTTTTTTAAAAAAGATTAAAGAAGCTAAGATAGAAGAATCAAACCAATTCTATCACCTTGAGTTAGCATGTATTTTGGTCCATTATATCCTTTCTTTTAGGCTTTATTCTTTAATCAATATATTTGGTAAAAAAATTGATTAATTTCTTCATTGACCAATTTACATGTATTCTTTTGCTTCAATTAAAAAAGTTAAATAGATAAGTTATATTCCTACGTTATTATTTATATATCAAATTAGAGAAAATGCTTACACATATGTAAGATGGCTAAGTTAGTTTTTGACCAATTACATAAAGCATACATTTTTTCTTCCTTAAATATCTCTATGATTATAATTATTTCTTCTATTATTACTTATTGATTCTTCATCTTTTTTCCCCTTCCTTCGATTACTGCTAGTGAGATGTTTACCTATTATTTACTCTTAATATTTTTCATAAAGAAAACACAAATCAAAAAAAATTTAGATAATAATTTTAAGAAAAATGATAATTCTTAAAGAAAAAATTTGATATAGCATTTCATCCGATGAGTAAGAATGTAGTATTTCCAAAAAATTATATGATTGAAATAAAAATATCTTTTTATGATATAATCAATGTTTTATAAAGAGATATAATATTATTATTTAATTAGTAAATAGTAGCTTAAAAATTATTTTTATTTTTTAAAAAAATATAATATACGTATATCAAAAGTATAATTGAAAATATAATTTGGTAAGAGAGAATTGAGCTTTAATCATAAAGGGATAATATATAGACCATATAAAGAGTATTTTGGAAAATATAAATATATTTTAGCAACTTATTTAAAAAAGTTATAATACAAAAGAATATGGGTAATAAATACTATAGTTAATTTTCAATGTATTAAAGAACATGGATAAATTATTTTCTATCTAAGTATTATTAACTAGACAATACATATCAAGAAAAATATAAATTCTCGGATAACATCGATATCCCTTAAAGAACGAGCCTTAACTGAAGACGATCCTTCAATAGGTAATCCATTTATTTATTTTAGAATTAGGAGCATTTGTTTGGCAATTATATGAACTTGCGTTGTAAAAGCCAAGCAACTTTTACAAGATTTTGTTATGTTTGAAAATATGTTGCATATAACCACCACCGCTATACCATCACCATCAAAATAATAAGTACTTCAATTTAGGCTAACTTTATAGGGAAAGTACAGATAATTCATGAAAGGTTACAACTTTATAAACTTTTTCTTTAAATTACATGGCGTAGTAGCTTTGCCCATGACTTGATAGAGTAGCCCCTTATCTTTTATGTGGATTACTTGGTTACTAGTATGCTTCTTAGACGATTATTTCCTACCGAATCAAAAGTCAATGTGTTATTACTCATCATTCTTCATCAAATCAATCCTCATAAAAGCATTAAAAGTTGTGATGCTATTCACTCAGCATGCTTTATACTTTTATGAAGTAGAGAGAAACATAATCCAATTTCTTAGACCGATTTAGATTTATGTCTAGCCAAAAATATGAGAGAGAAAGAGAAAGAGAGAGAGAGAGAGAGAATTTATTCCTTATAATCTTTCTAAAGGATATAGGGTGGCTGGTGCCACTTGAAAATGATGGTAATAGACCCAACCGAATTCCACCTTAGCTTGATTAAGACATAAAACCCATCAAATGAGATCATGGTTAGAAGATTTAGTGCACCACTTAGTTGTTGTCTTCAACAAAAAGAAAGGAATGCTAATTGAACTCGAGTTTTTTTCAAAAACACTCTAAATTTTTAATAATAATGATACAACTATAACAAGTATATATTAAAATAGTTTCGACTGTAATTTTGTTACATAACATTGCATACAAATTTCTATATCCAATCATCCTTTCTATTCTTGAATACATATGAATTTCAAAGTCACCGCATCTTTTTTATTTTTTTTCTTCTTTAGAATTCATGATCTATGTGAATTCAAAGATAGAAGGAATGATCAGATATGGGGTTAGCTATGCAGGAGTGCAACTAAGTTTAACCATTTTTGTCTTTCTCTCTCTATGTATATGCACATGAACGAATACATAAAAATGTAAACTTTCTTTCAAAGTGGTTGTATGATAAAAATATAATTTCTTTTATTCAATGAAAAGTAAAGGGAAAGATAACATTTTGTGGTTCATTATGTTCTATTACAAAACTATTATAATTTTTTTTGGAATACCCAGAACTTTTTATGTTAGTACCACCATAATATTTATTATTATAATTATTATTTAAATATTAAAAATTTGAAATGTCATCTTTTAAGGTAACTAATGGTTATGGTAATTTTATAACAATCTAACAAGTATTTAAAGCATTAGTTTGTTAGCTCTACAATAATGATATGATGCTTCTTCATGACAAAGAATCAATGGCCATCTAATGTTGAATTCTTTTATTTCTCTTCATTGATTAAATCTGAAATACAACTAGAACTTTGAAAAAGAGAAAGAAGAAAGTAATTTCTATGTATTTTTATTCATCAATCTCTTAGGTATATATACAAGCTACAAATCCTATGTTAAGAAGGAAAACTAATTACATCAAATCCCTATAAATCAGAATCAAATATTTACTTCCTTATTTATAAATACAATTTACTTTCTATTCTAGAAATGCAATCCGTAACAATTCCTATGAATTAGAATTAAATATATTTATTTTTTATTCTAGAAATATAATCTGTAACACTCTCCCTCAAGCTGGAGAATAAATGTTTATCATACCCAACTTGTTACAAAGATAATCAATCCGAACTCCATTTAGAGCCTCTTTAAAAATATCTTTCAATTGATCTTCTATTTTTACATATCCTGTAGAAATCAAATCTTACTGAATCTTCTCACAAACAAAACGACAATCAATCTCAATATCCTTAGTTCATTCATGAAAGACTAGATTAGATATAATATGAAGTGCAGCTTAATTGTCACACCATAACTTAGCTGGTATTAAACTCTTTAGGCCCACTTCAGTGAGGACCTGATATATCCATATTATTTCACACACAGACTTAGCCATAGCCCTATATTCTGATTCTGCACTTGAATGTGAAACCACATTCTGCTTCTTTCTTTTTCATGAAACCAAATTTTCTTTAACAAATACACAATAGCCTGAAGTAGATCTTTGATCTTCTTTGGATCTTGCTCAGTCAACATCTGAAAAACATTCAATCCTAGTTTGACCATAATTGCCATACAAGATTTCTCTTCGAGGAGCTCCTTTTAAGTAACATAAAAGTTGTTCTATAGCTCTTCAATGATCGACAGTTGGAAAAAACATATATTAACTTACCACACTAACTGAATATACAATATCTAGACGAGTCAGAGTAAGATAGTTCAACTTTTCAACCAATCCTCTGTATCTCCCAGGATCTTCAAATAACTCACCATCTTTTGTAAGCTACAAATTAGGAACCATTGGAGTGTTGCATGGTTTAGCCCCTAATTTTTTTGTTTCAGATAATAAGTCAAGCACATATTGAGATAAGAAGATTCATTTCTTACTTCTTGTCACCTCAACACCCAAGAAATACTTTAGTATTCCTAAATCCTTTGTATGAAACTGACTATGAAGAAAAGATTTGATAGATAAAATACCACTAGTATCACTCCCAGTAATAACAATGTCATCAACATAGATAACTAATAAGATGATATCAGCTGCAGACTGCTTGTAGAAAATAGAATGATCGGACTTCCTCTTCTTCATACCAAACTTTTTAATAGCCTGACTAAACTTTCCAAACCAAGCTCAAGGACTTTGTTTCAAGCCATACAAGGATTTGCAAAAATGACACTTTCCCATACTCCCCCTGAGCAATAAAACCAGATGGTTGCTCCATATAAACTTTCTTCTGAAGATTACTATGAAGGAATACATTCTTAATGTCTAACTGACGCAGAAGCCAATTATATATGGCTGCCATTAAAATAAATAATCGGACAGAAGTAAGTTTAGCAATAGAAAAAAAATGTGTCAGAATAATCAACTCCATACGTTTGAGCATATCCCTTAGCAATCAGTCGAGCTTTTAATCTAGCAATAGTCCCATCAGGATTGACTTTAACTACAAACACTCATTTACATCCAATAGCCTTTTTATCTGCAGATAACTATACCAGAGTTCAAGTACCATTATTATCTAAAGCATTCATCTTCTCAATCATATCATTACGTCATCCAGGATGAGATAGAGTTTCATGAATAGTATTAGGAATAGTGATAGAATCAATAGATGCAATAAAAGAACAAGAGAATGGTGACAAATGGTTATATGACACAAAAGAAGATACTGGATAAATACATTGATGTTTATGTTTGCGAAGGGCAATAGAAAGATCATCACTAGAATTAAAAACTAGATCTGATGACAAAGGAACTGGCACAGGACATGAAGCAGGAGGCATAGGAACATAAATCGAATAAGGAATAGGAGGTTTAGAGGGCAGAAGACCAAAACTAGGTGATGTAATAGTATGTATTAGTAAATCATCTTCGTTCCCCGGACTGATAGGACCTGAAGATGAAGCAAATAGTGTTTGTTTAATAAAGATAACATCAACTGACATAAAGTACATGTTAAGACTGGGATAATAACATCTATATCTTTTTTATACACGATAATATCCAAGAAAGATACACTTTATAGATTTAGGATCAAATTTTATAACCAAGGTCGAACATCCTGAACAAAACAAGTACAACCAAATATCCTAGGTTTAATAAAAATAATGACTTATTAGGAAAGAGGACATGAAAGAGAGTCTCACAAGAAAGAACAGAGGAAGGCATATGATTAATCAGAAAATAGGCTGTAGAAATTGCATGAGCCCAAAATTATTTAGGAACTTGCATTTGAAATAACAAAGCTCTGGCAATTTCAAGAAGTTATCTATTTTTTCATTCAATAACTTAATTTTGAGATGGTGTATCTACACAAGAAGTTTGATGAATAATGCCATATTGAACCATATAATTTTGAAAGTATTTTGATAAATATTTATTAGCATTATCACTTCTCAAATTTGTAGAGGCACATTAAATTGAGTTTTGATTTCAACACAAAAAGTAGTAAAATGAGAAAACAATTCTGAATGATTTTTCATTAAAAATAACCATGTCATTCAAAAATAATCATCAATAAAGGTAATAAAATATTTAAACTCAGTTTTAGACTCAATAAGATAAGGACCCCAAACATCAGAGTAAGCTAACTCAAAAGAAGCACTAGCTCTTTTATTGACTCTAGGACTATAACTCAAACGATGATGTTTTGCAAATTGATAAGACTCACAATTTAATGAAGATAGGCTAGAAAACTTAGGATAAAGTTTCTTTAACATAAGCAATAAAGGATGACCCAACCGATAATATACTTCAAAAGGGGTTATAACTTCAGAATAAGCAATAGACTTTGGTACTTGTGTATCAAGAATGTAGAGCCCTCTAGACTCATGTTCTTTACCAATAATCCTTTTCGTCATAAGATCTTGAAATAGATAAAAATTAGGATAGAATGTGATACAATAATTAAGAGAATGAGTTAGGTAAACTTAAAATGGATTTCAAAGGAATTGAGGGTGTTGAAATAATTGTATCGGACCCTAAATACAAGATGTAGACCCATCTGCTAAAGTAACTATAGAACTAAAAGTATGTGACTTAAAAGAAAAAATAGACTAGAATTACCTGTCGTGTGATCTGTGGCACCAGAATCAATGATCCATTTGAAAGATGAGGAAACAAGACATGTGTTCATTTTACCTGAATCAACGATGGCAATAATTGGAGTAGACAAAAACTTTAGAGATTTTTGATATTGTGAGAACTTGGCATACTCATCTACAGATATTAAAATAGACTCAGAAGCATCATTAGTATAGGTAACATTGACTGATTGGTTTGATTGATTCTTGCGCTGCAACTTTTTACAATCTTTTTTCACATGTCTTGGCCTATGATAATAGTAATATACAACAGCTTCCAAATCCTGTTCTCGAATACCAAGATTTCGATCATAACTACTTGAATCTCCCCTTCTATTGCCTTATCTATATGGTTGTCTTCTAGATTCAGAAGTACGACTGACAAAAGCACTATTAGGCTGAGCAGGAGTTGTATTTTTTGTGCAGAGTATCCTACTTAAATCTTTTTCTAAAGAGGATATCTCAGGGCTAGAAAGAATGTAAGATTTAGCAGCCTCAAACTCAGGAGGAAGACTAGCTAAGAAGCTCATAACCGCCATCTTTTCTCTCTGAGCTTGCTGAACTTTCACATTAGTACTAAATGAAAGTAGCATATTAAGTTCCTCATAAGTCTTTTAAAATCCATAAAGTAGTCAGTGAGGGATCTATCACCTTTTTTTGTACGATAAAAGACTTGGCATACCTCATAAGTGCGTTTGATATTTTCCTTGCAAGAGTACACAAACTCCAAATAATCCATCAATTCTTTCACAAATTCACAATGATTTATCAAACCAACCGCCTCACCATCAATAGAATTACGTATTTGCAAAAATAGACATGCATCCTCTCTTAGCCATAAAGTTTTCGAGTCATCACTAGGTGGATCATTAGTTAAATAATTATCCATAGCAATACTCCGCAAATAAAGTCTAATAGTTTAACTCTAATCTAAATAATTAGATAAGTTTGTGTTCTATGATTTTTGACATCACATGAACCACATCAGACACAATAACAGACTTCTTATCCTTCATATTATCAAATATCAGCCAAATAATAGAGCCAAAACCATAATAAAGTTAAAAATACCCAAAGAATCCGAACCTGTTCCAAAATAGAACCTGTACCGAATAGATGCTAATCCAAATAGATAGTAAACTTGTTGTGAATGTTGAGGCGAGCAGAATGAATGAAAAAGGACCAAATTTCAGCAACGAAACTTTGGACGAAGGCTGATCGGTGAGTGGCGCTTCCTTAGGTGTAGGCAATGAGAATAAAAAAATTATCGAAAATAGAAACTTAAGAAAACCTTAAAACCTCACTGTTTATATATTTCAGAGTTATAAGCCCGAAAGCTCTGTTACCATGAAACACAACTCGAACTCTAAAAAAGAGGAAAAAGAAAGTAATATCTATGTTTTTTTATTCAATCTTTTAGGTATATATACAAGCTAAAAATCCTATGTTAGAAAGAAAAATTAATTATATCAAATCCCTATAAATCAAAATTAAATATATTTACTTCCTATTATACAAATGCAATCTACTTCCTATTCTATAATTGTAATACGTAACAATCCCTATGAATCAGAATCAAATATGTTTACTTTCTATTCTAAAAATATAATCTGTAACAAAATCAATTAAAAAGGAATGTCATTAATTGTAACTTAATGAATAAATCATATTTTCTCTTGGATATCTGATAATCAATCTTGAATTAAACTTATTGACTTGTAAAATGTGAAACTTTGGTTGACTCTTAAAAGCCCAATTTTTCATCAATTAAGGCCGCACCAAGCATCATAAATCCATCACCACCCAAAACAAGTTAATGAGCTTGCACTCATCTTCACCTACTCATAAATAAACCGTGTGAATCATGATGCTTCAACTATAATTATCTCTCCCTTACCACCATGTACTTGCAAAGTCACCTTGAGCAAGTCAATCACATGGTAGGCCCATTATGTAGCTTCATTAATGCATCAAAATCTTCATAACTAATATCACATTTAAACATTTGAAAGAGAAGAAAAGAAAGTTATATACCAAAAATCTTAATTGTCAAATCTAAAAAAAAGTTTGGAAAGCCGATGAAATTGAATTATTAATCCAATTTCACTCCAATTCAGCATGAGTACCAAATACGTCCTAATTGTCATCACGTCTACTTGACCATGCCATGATATATATATATATATATATATATATCACATAATCACGTTCGGATCTAACTCTCCTACCAGAATTCATGTCTCATGCCTCTCGAGCCACACCTAACTCATGAAACTAAATTTCAACCTAGAAATTTTTTTTTCCCACTAATTAACCTTGCCATGGTCCAATTTTTTGTTATATTTTCAGCGAAAATTCCGAACCCAACCACTAAAGCGAAGACGGAACCCAAACCTGGTGCTGCCACAAAAAGCAATAAAAAGCATTTAAAGGTGAGATACCAAAAGTTGCGGACTTTCCCGCGACGCAGCTTGATCGGACCGTGCAGGCTCTGCGGAACTCCCCAGGCGACGGCTATCGCGCGTCCACGCGCTTTTGAACCATTCCTGGAAAAACAAAGCACGGCGTCGTCACTGCCCCTCTCTCTCCTCGACGCCGAACGATAATCCGAAAAGAGAGAGAGAGAGAGAGAGAGAGAGAGAGAGAGAGAAGCCGAGAAGACGGTAGGGGGAAAGCCCCCGGGATTTGGAAGGGGAGAGAAGATGATGATGACAAAGAGCTCGATGGGGGCGATGGAGGGGGCGGTGCTGGACGACATCGTCCGGCGGCTCATCGACGGCGGGCGGTGCGGCGGCGGGAAGCAGGTCCAGCTCTCTGAGTCGGAGATCCGGCAACTCTGCGTCGAGGCCAAGCGGGTCTTCCTCTCCCAGCCCAACCTCCTCGATCTCCACGCCCCCATTAAGATCTGCGGTCAGTTTTGTTCCCTTTCTCCTGATTCCCTTTTGTTTTCTCGCTATTCTTGCCGTTATCGGTGCATCGGATCGAGTGTGAGGTGGTTTTGGGGAAGAATTGGGGTATGTGATCGCGAATTAAGTCGCTGGGATGTTTTTGGGTGGTTGGTGTCAAGTCTGTGCCGAAAGAACTTCGTTTGGTTGAGGAATTTTTGGGGAATTTAGTTAGATTTTCTAGAATTAGAAAATTAATGGGATCGTGATTTCGAGGAGGTGGATTTGGGGTGGATTGAAGAATCTTTCCATCAGGTTAGTTAGAACTATGCCTGGATTCTTTGTCTCAATTCTAGAATCCATGGAAATTAAGGAATTTTCCTTTATTATTTATAATTAATTATAAATCCATGGAAATTAATTGTAAAATCCAGGGTCGATTGCACAACACGAAGCCAATAAAATTTCGATATTTCCTCTGATTGGGTATATGCAGTGAGTTTGATCATGGCATCCATATTGGAAGCTTTCAAGATTAAGGAGATACGTATATCTAAGAAAAAAAGAATGCAAAGAAAAAACAGGGAAGCACAACCTCATATTATGGTTTGTTAATGGAAATTAACAACAACTCTGTAACGTAGCGGTACCGGTAAACTCTTCCGCATCTACGGTCAGTTTTTATTCCCTTTCCACAATTGCATTCATATGTAAGGCTTCATTCTCCATTAATTCGCTGCTTATTTCCTTCTTGGCAACAGTGCTATTCCTACCGCTGTTTGAATTTTTCCTTGTGAGTGCTGCACACGCAGTATCTGGGACCACCTTGCCACTTCATCCACCCTCTGTGATTCTAGTAGTGACAGCGGTCTGTCTCCAATACAATGGCTATCAAATTTGACCATGTCCTTATTTTGACACTGTTGCATGCCGTATGCTGCATTGACATCTGGTGCTTTCTAACATGATCTTAATATTTTATTCTATTTTACTTTGTGTAGTGTAATGTTCATATATGAGGACTACCTATTGGTGAAATCTTACAAGTCACTGCAATTAAGATTACCAAAACCATACCTAGAGCATATTTTACTCCATACATGCTGAAAAAGGATTATTATTATTCTATCTAAATGTATTTTTTAAACTCCGCCAAGGCTGGTCTAAGTCCGGATAAAGGAGGAGGTTTGCGTTAGGTAGCTGACAACCAGCGTAAAAGTTCGTCAGATCCCATAAAACATGAATCTTACTAAATCAAACTATGCGAAGGGCTGACTTGGTCCTAAATAGAGCAGAGTGAAGGAAGCAGATTCATATAGCCAACCCTATGTAGTTGAAAAAAGGCTTAGACGAATTGAGTTGAGTTGAGTTATCTAAATGTATTTTTTACCTTAACAGTGACCTAATTAGCCCATGTTATTTTTATCACATGAGTTCTTCAAGCCAATATAAGTTGTGTGTAAATTCAATGTTCTTTCAAAATGTATGCCATTCATATAACCTTCAGAGTTAACCTTCACAACATGATGCTAAATTAAAGTTTTAGGTATTTTGCTGTTTTTCTTAATCTCTGCCTGAGCACCCATGCACCTGGCATGTGCAGACTTCTGTAACATGTTTCTTAGGCCTGTATTCCATGGTAACTGGTTAATTTTATTGTCACTATTATTTTTATAGTGAATACCACTCTCCTTCTTCAAAAGTTGGGATTTTTCCTTAATTTAAATATGTTATTGAGTAAGATAATTTTCCGAACTACTCAAATTCTCTCTTGATTTTTTAATTCATGAACTTGTATTCTTGTGGCCTAGCTTGCCTTGTGCAACTTATGCTAAGCTATCTGTAGTCTCTCCTTCACTTATCTTGTTAAGGTTTGTTACACAACCATCCTCCTTGGTTGTTCTCTTCCAAATTGAATCCTCGAGTTGATACATTTGATGCACTCTGAAAACAGCCTTTTCATATTCTCTTGGTTTGATATTTTCCCACTAAATTTTAGTTAACCACACTCTTAATGAACTTAACTTGATTTTACTCTCTAGATTTTCTTTTTTAGATCTTGATTTTAAAACTTTCTCCTCTCCTTCTTTTTGGCCAAGTTAGTCATATGGTCCCTATAAGATGCATGCTTAATGCGACACTTTCTGTTTTTGAATACCTCATATTGGCTTTCTTGTTTATTTTGGTCTCTTCAATATTATTTTCTTGCCATTTCTATTGAAGTAGATCCTCTTTTTGTTTAGTACCTTTTTATTTTAACATAACCCACCAAATTTTGTCCAATGTATGCTGTCTTCATTTAGATTCTCTGTACTTCCTGTAAAATTGAGAACTGAAGATCACTGCCATATTTATAACATGCATGCAGCTTTCATTTTGGCTTTCATCCTTTTTCTGTTTCAACTTGAAAGCTGAAGTTGACAGTTCTGTAGAGTGGATTAGGTTCTATATGGATCATGAAGGGTTAAAGTTCTCTCACTACTCTGGTAGATGTTTTAAAATTTGTGCTGTTTTAAACTGTTGCCACCTATAGCAGTTTATAGGTTGGAGATGATGCCACCTAGGTGGTCACCATAAGAGTTGAGCTTATTGTTGTCACGAACGGCCACCTATCGGCAATCCACCCATGGCCTAGGTATTCACTGTTTCAATGAAGTTCCAGAAAGCAGCTATTTTAAGCTGTAGTGTACCACATTAAGTGAATTCTCTCTTGAGGAATACTTTTCTTGTTAGCAAATATCCATATGAGTTAATGATTGTATATTGAAATATGGGATGCAAATGGGCCTGCTAGCTGGCCATATTTTTTTATTTTTCAGGCTGGGTTGTCATGCCAGTTCTATTGAAAATTTTAATATGCTTGGTTCAAACCCAGCCCTTTTTTATACCTAACTAAATCAAATCTTAATATCTTCATTGGTAATTGGGCAGGATATTCGTAATTTCCAAAATTAGTTATTTTTCAGAGTGTAATTTGAAAGTAGGGATTCTCAGTTTGTTTAGAATCCATGGGTAGTTTGACAATTTTGGCCAGGTTCCTGTCCATGGCAATCCCACTTCCAGCTCAGTTGCACAGAAGCCTAGCCATCCTATCTGTTGCAAACACTTTATTTTATGATCATATCTCTTTCTTTACGATCATGTCTCTTCATTTCATTTCATCTCACTCACATTCTTCTGAATCATCATAATGCCATATTGATTATTTCTTGGTTGAAATAAGCTTCATGGTACAGAATTATATAGAATAAAGGAATGGTGACCAACAGTGCCTCAACAACTTACTGTCAAAGTTGGAACCTATAAAAAAATAGCTATATATTATATACTATGATTCTAAATCTCAGTTCCCTTTTTTGGTTCAGAGGAGTGAAGTGAGCTTCTTTTTCAGGAATTTTGGTAGTTCTGGTTCTGGCTTCAGTCACTTTGGCTGAGAAATAATAAAGAAGCCCTAAAATTTAAAAATATAAAGTGGTGGTTCTATTATCTTTTACATCCAAAAAAGAAAAATAAATAAATATCGAAAAACAATGTAGATATCATTTTTAATTGTTATGTTTGGGACGTTGATTGTATTATGTTGGCAGTTTCATGGTGAACTATTACATATGTATGATTCAAGCAAGCAATTATGTATTTATATTCTTTTTATAGAAAAATTATATACATCATGTTTCACATCATCGAAGATTGCAATACCTCATTTTATAGTTTGATGATGAATGGAACACAAAACATTGATGCCTATAAGGTTTAAGATAGCTAAGACTGCCAAAATTTTACTCTCAATTTTTTGCACTCCAATATCAAGTGCTTCCAAATATTCACAGAGCTTGCACTACTTAAGCTTAATATTAGGAGATATTTTTTGGACTTGGAATATATTAGGAACTGATAAAGAATTAACATGAATTGCCCATTTACACAACAAATTTGGCCCATAAAAGGTTTTGGTCAGAACTCTGAAACTGGTCTAGATTCATATCAGTTCCAGTTGAAACTGATGAGTTTTGGTTTCAGAATTAGACTGAAACTTCAAACCATGGCGTACACACATCCAGGCCCATTATCACAATACAAATCTTAGTCCACTTGCCAAATCTGAATGGGCTTCATGATCTTACAAGTTACAACAGCTCAATTGAGCAACCAAATCACTATCAAGAGGCACATTACTTAGTTTTTGAGAGATGGTGTTGAGCCAAAATTCGGAAAGAGTTTCAATTAAATATTACAGTTATACAGCTTGTTCATTTCTGATCTGAACTAAAAACTTTGACAGTCATTGATCTATTGACCTATTAACTATTGTTTGACTGTCAGTTAAAATTGTTCTTGTTCTTATTCTAGTTAATATTCAAGTTAGATTTGCTGACCTGCAGTAGTCACTGGCCATTTGTTCATCCCATAGGTGTACAGCTTACAAACTTCTGCTACCAAGTCTGGTGGAAAATGTTAGAATTATTGATTTCACTAAAAAAAAAAAAAACCCAATTTTGCTGCAACTGGGTTGAGTCATCAGATTAATCCGGGAGTATCATCATTATTGATATAATTTGCTTGCATCATAAGAATCAAGATATTGTGGATTTGGCCAAGCCCCAATATCTAAGACAATCTCTAAATATTGATGTGATTATAGCTATAATTAGTCTGATTATAGCTATAGTTAGTCTTCTGCGATTGTTGAATCTTTATGGTCATCTGTTTTTTATAATTGGGATTCCAACTTATAGTGTCTCCTGAAATTTAGAATTTATTTGTTCATGTTTGTGCCTTCTTGTCTTGGGAGTTGTCTGCTCCATTTGAGGAAATTTTATAATGCAAATTTTTAGAGAAATTGTTGAGTTCTTGTGGAAAGCGTATTTGAAAAGCTGGAGTTTTCTAAATCCTTGATCATTGTGTAACAATTTTTAAAAGTTATAGAATGACTTGATATAAGTCTTTAATGAGCTGATTATGACCAATATATTGTGCAAGTTCATAAATATTGCTGATTGAACTTGCCTTATACATTTTAGGTATAGTGTGTGATGCAGCTTTCTGTGAGGATAGAATGTGCTTCTTTAACTGCTTCAATCTCTAAGCCTGAAATCAGTATGATTTCAGGTTCTCTAATGAACCAGCAAGGCTCTGAACAGAGTTGCAGTAGATTTCCAACATGAAAGCTGGTCAGTTCCTTGTGCAAAAATTGAGAGAGGATGTCACTAACAAGCAAGCATGGTTGGGATTTCAGGGATACAAAGTTGAAGATAACAAATACAGAGACTAGAAATGATGGTCCAAAATGAAGCACCGGACTGCAGAATTCGATTTAGTTTATATAGACATTTTACATCAGCAATAATAATAATGACTCCAACTACCTAAAAGATTCTTTCATTGCCAAATGACATTAATATCAGTATAGTATTCCAAGAACTCTTTGATTAAAGATATAAGGACTTTCTAATGTCGCCACAACTTACTAAGACTTCACAACTTACACAAGACATAAGACTACTAAATGCATTTTCAATCTATTAGTTATTAATGACTACTTGACTCCAGTAATTGTTTTCAATGAACCCAGCTACTGGTTCAGAACTTTTAAGCTTTCAAATTCAAGTCCAAAACTAGAATTGCATAGGCTGTAACTATTTGTACTAAATTTTGTTCACTTGGCCCTTCTTGATTGTCATCAGTGTGCTATTATGCTGGTTGTGATATCTGAGAAATTCATAAATTTTATGATAAATTTTGTTTAGGACATCCATCTGATATTTGTTTTCCTGTTTATGGTAATATTACATTGTACAAGGACTGGAGTGCAAATATTAGGAGTGCTTGATACAAATTAGAATCCATAATTTAGCTTTTTCTCAGTTAAAAATGTGCTTATTGATATATTGAACTCATTTGTCTTCAGTCTTATCTCCTGCTAGCATGGCTTGTGTTTTACAGGTGATCTACATGGACAATATGTTGATCTAATAAGGATATTTGAATGTGGTGGCTATCCTCCTGCTTCAACTTATTTATTTCTTGGGGACTATGTTGATAGGGGTAAACATAGCTTGGAGACAATATGTTTGCTTCTAGCATTGAAAATAAAGTACCCTGACAAAATCTTTCTTCTGAGGGGGAACCATGAAGATGCGAAAATCAACAGAGTCTATGGTTTTTATGATGAATGTAAGCGGAGGTTCAATGTTCGGCTCTGGAAGATATTCTGTGATTGCTTCAATTGCTTACCTATTGCAGCACTCATTGATGAGAAAATCTTGTGTTTGCATGGGGGGCTTTCACCGGAGTTGACTAGTTTGGACCAAATAAGAGATATTGAAAGGCCCGTTGAGATTCCAGATTATGGTCTTCTTTGTGATTTGCTTTGGTCTGATCCCGACCCTGAGGTCCAAGGGTGGGGAATGAGCGATAGAGGGGTTTCATGTACTTTTGGTGCTGATAAGCTGGTTGAATTTTTGGAGAAGAATGATCTTGACCTTTTATGCCGAGCTCATCAGGTTAGTAAAATTTGACTTTGTTTTTCTCATTCTTTTTTAAAGAAGCTTATTAAGCATATCTGACATTTGAACTTACAGGTAGTAGAGGATGGATACGAGTTTTTTGCAAAACGGAGATTAGTCACAATATTTCAGCTCCAAATTATTGCGGTGAATTTGATAATGTTGGTGCTTTGTTGAGCATAGACGAGTCTCTACTGTGTTCATTTGAGATATTAAAACCCATTGAAAATAAAACTGGACCAGGTAGCTCCAACACATTAAGACCAATACCAAAGAAGGTAATCCCTATATCCCATTGCTATGGTATATTTTTTTTTTTTTCCCCATTGAATTTTGGTATAATTATGCAAATTATCTTGTTGATTAATAATGCAATTTATGATGAACTTGTTTTCCTGAACCCTGTTGTAGACACTAATTCATTATTTTTGTTTTCTGGCAAGCAGTTGCCAAAACTTGGGAATATTTGATGCCCCTACACTTATGACCGATCAGCTCAGGTGAAAGAGATCCAAAAGGGTTTGATCCAGGCTTATGTTAGTTTTCTCTCTTATTTTGTTGTATGTAGTCAGGGAGGCATTGCAGGCCCATTGAACAGCTTTCTAAACCATTGGGAAGTCAAAGCTTGTCTGTCAATTTCCAGGAAAAATCTGTAAATTAATTCCAGATACTTGCTTCTTCTGTACAGCAATGAAGTGTTATTTAGTGTAATTTTTCTCCCTTGCTTCTCCACCCAACGTCTCTTCAGCGGCTTTTCTAGCCATCGTGCTCTTTTGGTGTTTTCCTTAAAAATTAGGCTTCAATCCTCAAAAGGCTTTCATTCAGTATCTTTATAACCTTAAACTTTTTATTATAATTATAGCACGACTCATATACAATGGAAAGTATGATAGATAAGGCCTTCAGCTGGCATGCCTTCAAACTTCTCTCTGGGTTGTTGAATTGAAGCACGTGGCATATCTAATCAATGTAATAAATACATGTTGAACCATCGTGCAAATACATATAGAGGGATCTTAATTTGCGTAACGAAAGTTGCGCATCAATAATCCAACCTAATGAATGAAATCATCTTTAAAATACTTGTATATTAAAATTATATGATTAAAAAAAATTAACTTGTATATTAAGAGATTAAAAAATGCATATTATTTTATTTTATTTATGATTATTTAATTTGTTGATGGTTTAATGTATGCATCAAAGATATATAAACCATATAATTTTTAGCATACAAGTATTTTAGAGACGGTAAATCATAACAAAAGTACAAATCATTGATTTGGGATTATGATGGTTCAATATAAATATATTGGAGTGAGTAGTTTGCTTAAGTGTAACCCAATTAAGCATTCCTTCCTCCCCCCGGCCCACACCCCCCCCCCCCTCTCTCTCTCTCTCTCTCTCTCTCTATATATATATATATATATAACAGACACACTCTCAACTTAACTAAGTCTTTTTTTAATTATATGGGGTCGGCCATATGAATCCGCTTTCTCTATTCTATTCTATACAGGACTAAGTTGACACTCAAGTTTTAATTATTTACATAGTTTAATTTAGTAAATTTATATTTTAAGAGATCTAACATAGTTTTACATTGGCTATCAGCTGCTTAAAGCAATCCTTCTCTTTTACTTGGGCTTGGAACCGATCTTGCAAAATTTTTTTATACATACCTACATATACATACACACACGTGCATGTGCGCGCGCACGCGCACGCACACGCGCGCGCGCACGCGCGCGCGCACACACACACACATATATATATATATATATATAATTACTAGTTTAATTTTTTTTAGTAAAATATACTATTTCAAAGAAAGGAACTAAAATGCCCTAAGCACGTTTCACAGTTAGAAATAGGTTTGCCAAATAAATAGGTTATTTATAAGCTCAACATTTGGTTTGAGTTCAACTAGCTTAGTTATCGAAGTGGAAGAGGAAGAGCCAAGTTTGTTATGCTCATGTTTATATATATATATATTCTTTTAGTTATCATTATCAATATATTTTATTTTTATTTTTATTTATTAGAAAATTTTAAATAAATTGTTAAAAAAAAATATATTTTAACTTATAATTAGAAAATGTCGAAACTACCCAAGCGAAGTGTCGGAGCGAAATAAGTTTGGCTCAAGTTCAACTCATCTGCACGCTATTTACCGATCTCTCTCTCGGAATCTCTATCTTTCCCTCCCCGCACTCGCTCGCGAGAGAAAGATGAGCATCGGCGGTGATGACGCTTCGACGGTTCCACACAACACGATCGTCTACATCAACAACCTCAACGAGAAGATCAAACTCGATGGTGAATCCTCTTCCCCTTTTCTTTCTCCTTTTCATTTTGTTTTCTTGATGTGATGCCATAATCCATTCTGGTTCTTGTTGCTGTCGGGATCTGTCCTCTGACTCGGGCGCGATCGGTCTCCTGATCGGGCTTCTTCCTGGGTGGACCTGCACAAAAGTCCTTACGCGAGAGGTGTTGGGGGTGGCCCTCCGCGGAAGACCCTCCGACGCTCAAGTCAGTGGGGATCGACAATCAACAGAAATGAGGAGAAGGATCTCTCTGGGGAGTCCCTCCAGGAGTGGCCAATCGGGAGCTCTAGGGGAGCACCGATGAGCAGTGAAAGAGAGAGAGAATCAGTGAGAGTGAGAGTGTGCCAGGAGCTATATACGGGGGCCTGTGCGCATACCTGAGAGAATCTGGGAGTGTCATATTTATAGACAATCACCTGGATCTTGAGCGCCTTCTGAAAGGTTCGAAGGTTGTTAGGATACGGAGATGATTCGAATCAAGCTGTTGTAAGGCCGGTGGGATCCGTATCTTATTCGTTGAAGGATCGATGGCTGGGAGGGCTCTCTGATGGCCTGAGATCTGATGAGTGCGTAGGTCCTAGGCCGTTATTGTAGATCCTAGGCCACTCCTCGACATGATTCTTTGTTTGGGATTCTGTTACGCTAGGCCTGGGCTCTCCCATGTCAGGTTCCACGGAGGTGTGTGTCGAGCCATGGATTGCTCGGGGTTACCTGGAGAACCGGGCTATGGGTAGCTCGGGGGGAACCGAGCTATGAATGGCTCGGTGAAGCTGAGCTATGGGTGGCTCGGGGAAGCCGAGCGATGGATAGCTCGGGAAAGCTGAGCTATGGGTAGCTCGGGGAAGTTGAGCTATGGAAGTTCGGGGAAGCCGAGCTATGGGTGGCTCGGGGGGAACCGAGCTATGAATGGCTCAGGGAAGCCGAGCTGTGGGTGGCCCGGGGAAGCCGAGCCATGGGTAGCTCGGGGAAGCCGAGCTATGGAAGTTCGGGGAAGCCGAGCTATGGATGGCTCGGGGGGAACCGAGCTATGAATGGCTCGGGGAAGCCGAGCTATGGGTGGCCCGGGGAAGCCAAGCCATAGATAGCTCGGGAAAGCTGAACTATGGGTAGCTCGGGGAAGCCGAGCTACGGGAAGCTCGAGGAAAGCCGAGCTATGGGTTGCTCGGGAGAAAGCTGAGCTATGGGTGGCTCAGGGGAACCGAGCTATGGGTAGCTCGGGGAAAGCTGAGCTATGGGTTTCTCGGGAGAACTGAGCTATGGGTGGCTCGGGGGAACCGAGCTATAAGTTGCTCAGCCCGTTGGATCACATTAGTTAGCTCGTTCTTCATGGGCGTAATGTAGCAGGCGAGGGGATAGGGTTGATCTTAGCCCCTTCGCACGGTTATCAATGCAATGGCGATTTTACCCCTCAACACATGCCCTCCACTCCCTAGTTCGAAGCGTAGGTTCGGGCATAGGGAGTATAAACTTAGGTGGTGCAATTCGAACGGGGGACATGTGTTTGACAGCCCACGCAATGATGCCCTAATTAATGCGGTGGGGCCATCTTGCCTTTTTGAGGTGGATCCATCATTCCTTAGGAGCGAAAGCAACAACTGGGGAAGCGTCACGTAGGAGATCTTGATTTTTATGGCGCCCGTAGTGGCGGTTCCGGATGCCTTGGTTGAGACACCTTATCTTCACCCTGAGGCGGTTTTCCTTGGGAAAAACGGAGTCGTGGCAGCACCATCCCTATTTGAAGCGCTCTTTCGCTTTCCCTTAGAGAACTTTGTCTTTCTATTTTCACAGCGATCTTGCTTAGCGTCTCTTGCGATTGAAGACATGGTGAGTCCGAGTGATCAGGCTTCGGAGGTGACCTTGGCGAACCTGGAGCGGATACGCCGTCTGTACAAGATCCCCCAGGATGTTACCTTGTTGCTTCCGACGGCTGAGGACAGGGTAACATCCGGATTGGGAGACGAAGCGTTCTGCTATGAGAAAAGTTTGAGGGCAGGCCTTAGGTTTCCTCTTCATCCTCTGGTGCGGGAGGTGATGAAGTTCTACAATATATGCTTCACCATGGTGGCTCCCAACAGTTGGCGCAACCTCATCGGGTTCATCTCATTGTGCAACCGTGTCGGAGTGACTGCGACCCTTCCGATGTTTAGGGTGTGCTTCAATATGATCTCCGGGAGGGCGTCAGAGTGGCCCTACATCGGCCCCCGGAGGTCCTTCAAGATGATCTCCGATAACCCGTCATCGATAAAGGAGTGGAGGTCGCGATTCTTCATAGTCGAGGAGAATATCGGCTCAGATTTTCCTTGGGTGTGGGGACAATACGCAAAGGACCCAGAAGCACACCCGAAGTTAACCGAGTCGGAGAAAAGGGATCTGATCATGTTGCGCGGCAGTCGAGCGCTTCCAACCAGTGTCCTTCTATCGGAGGATGCTCTCTTTGCGGCCGGATTGAGTCCCTCGATCCTCACAGTGAGTATCACTTCATGGCCGATAGCTTAGTGTGGCTTCCTTTTCGATTTTTGTGCAAACTAACAGGCGAATCACATTGCCCCTACAGCCGAAAGGTCGGCGCTCGCAGACCAGATGAGGGAGGAGCTGGGAAAGCGCTGCAGGAGATCCGTCTCCAACAGCAAGCATCAGGCCGAGAAGAGGTCTTGCCCTTCTGGTTCCCGCCCTACGGGAATCAGGAGAGATGGTGATGATCAGCACTCCTCATTGTCGTGGGCCGGAAGTATCGAAGTTCCGGCGGCACATGATCTTTTGGCGCCGGAGGAGGGTCTGTCCGGAGGCGAAGATCAGGACGCCGCGGGGGTCTCGGAGGAGGCTGCTGAAATTTCCTCCCCGCCTGTTGTCGTTTTGTCCGACGATGGCGAGGGAGCAACGCCGGTTCACTTGGGGGCCCCCGTGGGCGGGGCGGCTCGGTCTCCCTCATTGGAGGCCGGTAGCTCGGAGCGGTTATAGCGGAGGTGGGAGCGACCTCCGCTTCGATCGAAGTGGGAGAGATGGTCACGGGTGCCGAGGTTCGGCATGGGCTGCTGGTGGGAGAGCCAGCAGGCGACGAAGGGGTGGTCGAACCTGCCGAACCATCGATCGAACCTCACGTGGTGCTCTCTGGTGAGGGGCCTTCCGCCGAGGCACAGGAGGCCTCGGGGGAAGCTGAAGTTCCTGAGGAGTCTGTCGGGGGAATGTTCGAGGAGGCAGAAGCAGAAGAGGGGGAAGAAGGAGATGGAGGGGAAGAAGGAGAAAGAGGGGAGTCGTCGAGCGAAGGGGACGTTCAGACCGGGGCTCCCCTCGCTGGAGTTGAAATGCCCGAGGCTTCGCAAATGAGGGTCCTGGTGGAGGAGGCTGGCCAACTGAGGGTCTCATGGGTTGCGGGTTCCCAAGTTGGCTCCCTGAGCGCAGACTTTAACTCACGCAACCTGGAGGTGAGTGCCATGTTTTCCGCTCTGATGCGGTCCGCGTTCCAAGGGGAGAGAGTTCCTCGACAGGAGGGAGTTATCCGGAGGACCTTGTTGAGATGGCCTTTAGATACACCGGGGTACCGAATGAGGCTTTTCTTCTCCCCAAGATTGACGATGTTGCTCTCATGAGGATTGCTACAGATTACGCGTCTCGGGTAAGTAGTCGCACTGAAGTAGGGTCTTTAGTCAGCTAGTTTGACTGTATTCTTTATGTGTGCAATCTTTTTTTGCAGAACGCCCTGATCATGAGGGCGCTGAAATGGCGCTTGCATCTGGCTGTTGGAACTTGGGCTCGGGTCCGTCAGGAGGTCGATCACCTCAAGGAGAGGGTGGATTCTACGGATAAACTTTCCCGAGCCCTGGTGGTCCTTTAGAGGGAGCTCGAGGAGGTTCGCAGGGTTCTTACAGTTGAGAGGGAAAGAGCCTCTCAACTCGCTTTGCAGGTCAGTGAGCTTCAAGGCTTCCGCGAGCAGTCCGAGAAGCTCAGTCTGGAGCTATCTCAGATCAAGGCGGAGCACGAAAGCAAGGTCAATTCTATGCAACAGTTCTTTGATAAGAGGTGGGACCAGTTGAAAGCCAACCATGCCGAAGATAAAGGCAACTGGAGCAAAAGGCTCGAGGAGGAAGAGCATAGGTGTCGGCGGCAGCAGGACCACCTCACCCGCTTGAATAAAGAGCTCGCCGACACAAAGGATCGGCTAAAGTGGTCGGATGAATGAGCTGCCCGACTTTCTGACGAGCTCGACTATTCCCGTCAAGAAATTGGAGACACCCAGTCCCGGGTGGACAAGCTAAAAGAGAGCCTTCGCCAAAACCAATCGGCTAAGTCTAGGGCTCTCAATAGGGTCCAAGTGCTGGAGGGTGAGCTAGCCCAGCGGGACGAGCAGGTAGGGCGCTATTTGTTTTACCCATTTTGGTCTTTCGGCTTCCGCTTTACTTGGCTTTTTGTCTGCAGTTGAACAGGATGAGCCAGGAGTTTCAGGGGCGGTTGGCGGCATTCGGAGAGGAGGCGGCCTCGAGGCACCGAAGGATCTCCAAATTGGAGAAACGATTAGCCGAGGCAAACACGCGGGCCTCTTCAGCGGTGGAGGAGTACATGAACTCTATCGAGTTTGCCGATGAACGCAGGGCGGCTTGCACCGATGCATTCCAGCTCGGCGAGGAGGAGGCGCGGGCTAAGATTGCTCGGACTTATCCTGACCCGGACCTATCTTGTTTGGAAATCGAGTATTATGAGGCACGCACCCCGGGGGCCGAGAAAGACGAATATGGAGAGATTTCTGACGTCGATCTCGAAGCTGTTCTGGGAGTTGACGTTGCCGCCAAGGTACCCCAGCGAGACACCATCGAGAAGGGGGGGCCAAGCGACGCTCCCGCCGGCGCTGCCACAGGAGATGCCGGGCCTGATCCCAAGTCTTGACCCTTTGGGGGCTATATGTATTTTCTCTTTCTTTTGTTTTGTAGTTTGATCGGAAATCAGTAAACGGATCAGCCATTTTTCATTTGTTTGTCTTTCCTGGATGGTTTCCTGTCTCGAATTTTAGTCCTAACTACGAGTGCCGCTTGGTTGGTTTCCGGGCTCAAATTTTGAAGGAACATCCCGGTTAAGGCCAAGGCATAGGGATAGCCCCGACGAAAGAGTCGAATGACAACATAGCTTGGTACAAAGGGAGGTTGAGAGACGATTCAATTCGGCTTAGGCCGAAGGACACAGTGGTTCGACTAGGTCCGAAGAATGAAATAGCTCGGCTAAGGCCGAGGGATGAAGTGGCTCGGCTAGGGCCGAGGGACGGAGTAGCTCGGCTAAGGCCGAGGAAAAAGGTAGCTCGGCTAGGGCCGAGGGACGGAGTAGCTCGGCTAAGGCCGAGGTAGTCCACCTTACCAGTGGCCAAACTGTAGTCGTGCCTTCAACAAAAAGAGGGGGGTTTGTCCCCGAGTAGGGGGTTTGTTGAACCTTCGTTGTCACCCCTTTATTCCTCCTGGTAAAGAGTGGGTTTGGCCTTTGCATCCATTTATTACCCCTGTCAGTGCTTTGTCCTTTCCAAGGCAGGTCGATTTTCGTTTCACCGAAATAGGTAGTACGGCTCTGCAGCCAGCAAAAGGTCACCTGGCACCCTCTGACGGACCTTTGCTGTATTGGTCTTTTCCGACGCGGGCTGCTTTGGCGTGTGGTGTAAGTGCTTATTTGCCATTGGAGGATGTCGTCTTCGTAGGTCGATCCCTCGGATCTGCCAGTATCTGCAAGATCGGCGGACGGTTTTCTGCATTTAAAGCTCGTGATCCGGGATCAGAGATAATCTTTTGGTATGCGTCATGGCTCGAGCGACGCGCTTGGTGCGCATTGTGGGGCACTATTTTTTATTTCAGGAGGCCACGTGGTGGCGCGGGTTTGGCGTCTCGAATCTCAAGGCTTTCTGTTCTCATAGCTGTTCCCGGTTCGTCTCCGCCTATAAAAAGGGGAAAGAGGACCGTGTTGGGCCATCCCAAAGTTTTCTTTTCTGTAAACTGTGGAGGTGCACACAATGCCTGTTTCTTTGGGGCTTAGAGTGGGAGGACCGAGCTTTCCCCCTGCAAGTCGTCATTGTCCTCCGGACAGTTGGGGTGACGAAGGAGCCATCGGGGGGTGGCTTGCCCTCAGGAAAGGAGCTTCGGAGATCATATGGAGAGGAGGTCCGCAGAGATCGCATGGGGAGCGCACATATACGCTTCCTGTGTGACCTTTGCGGTTCATCCTTGGGGATGTAGGGTAGGAAGTCCACGCGTGCTCCCCATGGCTTGCGTGAATTTCTCCTCCTCCCCTGGCCCAGATCCCTGGGCTCTTCTGCCGAGAAATCTTTTGCCACGTGAGGAGGGGGTGATGGTGTGTCGCCCGTTGGTACATTGCCTTTCGACTCGGGCAATGGCTAGCAGTACATACTAGATTTGGGGGAGTGCCTTGGTATCAGGGTCCACGAGCTTCCTTCCTACTCGTCGAAGGGCCCTTCAGTTGGGTGGTTTGGGGTAAAAACCCATCCACCCTTTCTGGTTTCTCTGATATCTTGGTTGGGATGCCGAGATATCATTATTAACCGAAGCTGGTCGCAACGGTCGGGCCGAGTCATCCTCTCATTATCGCTCGAGCTGACTAGTTCATGGCTTGCCTGATTTGTTGGACCGGATGCCGAAGCATCATAGTCGCCCGAAGCTGCTTTGAAGTAGTTTGCCTGAGTTATGTACCCGTTCTTATTTCATGCATTTCAATGCACTTGTAATGCCTCTCAGGCGGTTGTAATTCGTTTCGATGGTAATGAAATAAAGAAAGTTTTGCTCTTTCTCCTAGTTTCTGTTTCTTTTGTACCGAGAGTTGTTGTTGGCAATGAAATGAGGCACGGGGATATCGTTCGTTCTTGGCCGAGGATTACGCGCTATCCGACCTAGTCGGGGCTCATAAGCTGCCCGAATTCAGACGGAACCCTGGAGATTGTTTGGCAGTAGAACATATTCCTTAACTTTGGCCGAAGCTTAGAGATTTATTACTCGGCCCTGCCGAGGTTTGAAGACTCATGACTCGGCGCAGCCGAGGGTCGGAGATTTATGGCTCGGCCCTGCCGAGGTTCAGAGAATAGTTGCTCGGCCCAGCCGAGGTTCGGAGATTTATGGCTCGGCCCTGTCGAGGTTCGGAGATTTATGGCTCGTCTTGCCAAGGTTCGGAGATTTATGGCTCGGCCCTGCCGAGGTTTGGAGAATAGTTGCTCGGCCCAGCTGAGGTTCGAAGATTTATGGCTCGGCACTGTCGAGGTTCGGAGAATAGTTGCTCGGCCTCGATGAGGTTCAGAGATTTATGGCTCGGCCCTGCTGAGGTTTGGAGATTTATGGCTCGGCCCTGCCGAGGTTCGAAGAATAGTTGCTCGGCCCAGCCGAGGTTCGGAGATTTATGGCTCGGCCCTGCCGAGGTTCGAGATTTATGGCTCGGCCCTGCCGAGGTTCGAAGAATAGTTGCTCGGCCCAGCCGAGGTTCGAAGATTTATGGCTCGGCCTTGCCGAGGTTCGGAGAATAGTTGCTCGGCCCCAATGAGGTTCGGAGATCTATAGCTCGGAGGGATGACTTGGTTGCCACCGAGACTCCTGATATTTGGTTCCTGCGAGATTCGGCGCGGAACGCCAAAGCGGAACGGGCGGCTCATGGGTACGCCCGACATTTATGATTTGGCTACTTCCGAGGGAAGCGAGTTATCATCGGCTGCTGATGCTCTTTTTCTTTTCGCACTTTCCAAAGGGCGGCTGATTTAAGGCAATTTGGAGGAGTTTCGAGGGCATTTACTCCGCAAGGGCCTGGCAGATCGGGAGGAACCCAGTTTCTAGAGAAGGAGGGGGGTTTCCGAGTAATTCGTCGATGTTTACCGATTTTCCTCGGGAGGGGGCACGGCCCTTCGGGTCCTGTGGTCGCAAGCTAAAGTGGCGACACGTGGCAAATTCTCATGGGTCGGTATTTATGACCCGACTGATCGAGATACTCGCCTGAAGGGTATAAATACGGATGAGAGGGATGCCAGTGTTTACCATCCTTTCGGTTAGCCTCTCAACAGCTCTCGATATGGCTTCTCAAGGTGGAGAGCAATCATCCAATGAATCAGGCGTAGTTAGCAACAGTCGTGGGGGCTCCGAGGGGAGCCGTTCCACCGTGATGGTTGATGGTATGGCCTTGGCGTCAGCTTTTGCAAGCCACGAGCAGCTTGAGAAGGCGGTCGAGGAGTATCCCGCCGTTTCCACGAGGGAGGCCGAGGCCCTTCGCCGGGTCATACACCGGTAGGAGGGGGAGATAGCATCCCTCCGCCAGCGAGTCGCCGAGCTGTCCCGGCATGTGGAAGACCCGGTAGCTCCTGGGGGGAGACGTTAGGCCTCTGCGAAGGCCATTTTTCTTTCTTTCTGTATTTTTTCTTATAATAAATAAAGAGAAAAAGTCCTTTTTTGGCAATTTCTTGTTTTCTGACGAGACCGTTGTTTAGTTCATAAAAAAGGGAAGAACTGCTTGTTCCGATTTGAGCCAAAGGGGGACCTGGGTGGTCCCATGGGCTTATGCGATAAGTCGTGGTCTCGTTTGCGGAGCGAGACAGGCGCTTAGGTGATAAGATACATGGATATTGCCTGGGGATTTAGCAGTAGGGGGATTCCCCGATTTTGTCTGGGGTTCGTGGGCAGCCGTGTAGGGCCTGTCGAGGCCTTTAGGGATTTACTAAAGGCGTAGACTTTGTGTCTGTTGGCGGTTTTGCACGGTGTGCATTTTTCAAACTGGCTGAAGTTCTGGGGACTGTTCGAAAGTCCTTCAGCTTCAATCAAGGTTTGCGTGCTTCGGTTTTGGCCGGGGCTTTATGCGCTCCGATTTTAGCCGGGGCTTTAGAATACATCACTAGGCCCAACCGAGGTTCAGAGACTTGTTGCTCGGCTCAGCCGAGGTTCGGAGGATAGTTGCTCAGCCCAGCCAGGTTCGGAGGATAGTTGCTTGGCCCAGCCGAGGTTCGAGAATAGTTGCTCGGCCCAGCCGAGGTTCGAAGAATTCCTGCTTAAACAGGTAACTTGGTCGTGTCGAGGATTGGTAAGCAGCATATGTTTCTTTTCACGATTTTTGGCGATATAATTTATGGTGATTTATGTCACGAATCATGAAACAACATGCCGACAAAAATTTAAGAAGGCGAGCCTATAGAGGGTGTACCCTACTGATGATACTTGCGAAGGTTGTCCGAATTCCACGTCCGAGGGATGGATCTTCCGCTTAGATCTTGCAGCTTGTAGGTCCCAGATTCGACGATCTCTGCTACTTGGTAGGGGCCTTCCCAGTTTGGGGCCAGCTTTCCTTGCTCCAGCGGTTTGGAGACAGATACTTTCCGGAGAACAAGGTCGCCAGGCAAGAAAGCTTTTCCTTTGACTCTGGAGGCGTGGTAGCGGGCCACTCTTTACTGGTAGGCAGCCATTCTGATCCGAGCCTTTTCTCTGATCTCCTCTACCAGGTCAAGGTTGGTGCGGAGCTGCTCATCGCTGGTTTCCTCCGAGTAGCTTTCCACCCGCAGAGAAGGGAGCCCTATCTCCACGGGGATGACGGCCTCTGTGCCAAAGGCCATTTGGAATGGGTTTCGCCTGTGGGTACTCTTGGGGTGGTGCGGTAGGCCCACAGGACATGGTGCAATTCGTCTGCCCACCTGCCTTGGGCTCTGGAGAGTCGAGCTTTGATCTCTTGAAGCAAGGTCCGATTGGTTACTTCGGCTGCTCCGTTGGCCTGTGGATGCCCGACCGAGGTAAGGCGGTGGTGGATCCCGTGCTCCTCGCAGAACTGGTGAAACTTCGGATTATCGAATTGCCTACCGTTGTCAGTGATGATAGTGTGCGGGAGGCCAAAACGGCAGATGGTGGACTTCCATACGAAATCCTTGGCCCGAGCCTCGGTTATTTGTGCAACTGCCTCCGCCTCGACCCATTTGGTGAAGTAATCGATGGCGACGAACAAAAACTTCCGTTGCCCCATGGCGAGCGGAAATGGGCCAAGAATGTCCATTCCCCACTTGGCGAAGGGCCAAGCGGAGGAAATGGGGACCAGGCTGGCGGAGGGGAGCCTCTGAATACTTGAGTGCCTTTGGCATGAGTCGCAAGCTCGGACGAGGTCGTTAACATCCTTTTGCATGATTGGCCAATAGTAACCTTGACATATCACCTTGTGGCACAGGGACCAGCTCCCCAGATGGTTGCCGCAAATCCCCTCGTGCACCTCCCGAAGGGCGTAATCAGCTTCAGATGGGCGGAGGCATCTAAGCAGTGGCATAGAGAAGGACTGCTTGTAGAGTTGGTCATCAATTAGCACATAGTGGGTGGCTTGCAGTTTTAGCCTTCTAGCTCTCCTTCGATCGGCCGGGAGTGACCCTTCTTTGAGGTACCTCAGGATGGGGTCGAACCATGATGGTTCGGCCTCAACTTGCATCACCCGGTCAGCTTCCGTGATACTAGGTCTCTCCAAGGTCTCCAGGTGGAATTTTCGTTCGGCGTCCATTGATTCCGCGGTCGCTAGCCGAGACAGCAGGTCGGCACGGGCATTTTAAGATCTAGGAATCTGAATGATCTCAAATTCGGGGAAATGGGGGAGTAGGTTCTGAACCTCTTGGAGATATCAGATTATGTTCGGTTCTCGGGCCTCAAACTCCCCTCACACGTGACCTGCCACTAGCTGAAGTCGGTGAAGGCATTCAGTTTTTCCACCTTAAGGCTGTGGGCGATCCGGAGACCGGCCAGCAGGGCTTCATATTCAGCTTCGTTGTTGGAGGCCGGGAAGGAGAAGCGGATGCCATATTCAAAAGTCGCCCCCTCCAGGCTGGTGAGGACCAAGCCTGCTCCGGAGTGATGGGCGTTGGATGACCCGTCGACATGGAGGAGCCACCGGGCGCCAGATTTTGGTTTCTAGGGGGAGTCAGGGGTGGAGCCGTCCTCCGGGATGGTACACTCAAGGAGGAAGTCGGCCAGCACCTGAGCTTTGATGGCCGGGCGAGGCTGAAATCGAATGTCGTGCTCGCTCAGCTCGACGACCCATTTAGTCATTCTCCCTAATGTCTCCGGGCGGTGGACCACCGCCTTGATGGGTTGGTTAGTCAAGACCGTCACAGAATGCGCCTGGAAGTATGGCCGCAACTTTCGAACTGAGTGATCAAGGCCAACACCATCTTCTCAATCCGGCTATACCTCGTCTCCGTATCACGGAGCAGCTTGCTGACATAATAAATCGGCTTCTGGACCTTGTTTTCTTCTCTGACCAGCACCGAGCAAACGACACCTTCCGAGACAGCCAGATACATGAACAATGTCTCCCCAGGATTTGGACTGCTGAGGAGTCGGGGAGAGACGAGGTACTTCTTGAGATCTTTGAATGATTTTTGACACTCGGGGGTCCACTGGAAATTCTTAGCCGACCGAGAGTTTTGAAGAAGGGTAGGCATCTTTCGGCAGAGCGCGCCACGAAGCGGTTAAGAGCCGCTATCCTCCCGGTTAGGCTCTGGACTTCTTTAATAGACGCCGGGGGCGCCATTTGCTGGAGAGCTTGGATCTTCTGGGGGTTAGCTTCGATACCCCACTAGGAGACCATGAAGCCGAGGAACTTCCCAGAGTTAACGCTGAAGGCGCACTTAGTCGGATTGAGCTTTATCTGATATTTATGGAGTGTCGCAAAGCTCTCCGAGAGATTCTTGACGTGCTGTGATGCTTCTTTGCTTTTGACCAGCATGTCGTCGATGTATACCTCCATGTCCGGCTGATTTGTTCCTTGAATACTTTGTTGACTAGCCTTTGGTAGGTGGCTCTTGCATTTTTAAGACCGAAAGGCATAACACGGTAATAGTAAGTACCTCGGTCGGTTATGAAGGCGGTCTTTTCCTCATCTTCGGGGGCCATCCGGATCTGGTTGTAGCCGGAGTAGGCATCCATGAACGTCAACATTTGGTGACCCGAGGTGGCATCCATAAGTTGATCAATTCGGGGGAGAGGGAAGCTGTTCTTCGGGCATGCTTTGTTGAGGTCGGTGAAGTCGATGCAGATCCGCCACTTGCCGTTCGACTTCTTCACCATGACGACATTCGACAACCAACTTGGGTAATTCACCTCCCGAATGAAGTTCGCCTTGATGAGCTTATCAACCTCCTCCTCAATAGCTCTCTGCCGCTCTGGAGCGAAACTCCTCTTCTTTTGCTTGACGGGCCGGTACATGTCATCCGCGTTAAGGCGGTAGATGAGAACTTCGGGGCTAATTCCTGGCATGTCGGAGGTGGACCAAGCGAAAACATCGGCGTTGCTTTGGAGGAAGTCGATCAGCTCTTGCCGGGATTCGCCTTCCAGCAGCGACCCGATCTTTATGGTTCGGTCGGGACGAGTCTCGTCCAGTGGTACTTCCTCCAGTTCCTCGGCTGGTTCCCCTTGTTGTTCGGTGAATTCCTCCCGAGCATCCATCCCATCGACTTCAGGCATTCTGGATTGAAGGCTGGTGACAAAACACTGCCGAGCCATAGTTTGGCTCCCCCGGACGACACCGATTCCTCGCCCGATGGGGAATTTCATAGACAGGTGTGGGATGGAGACAACGGCTTTGAGAGACATCAGGTCGGGTCTTCCAAATATCACATTGTAGGGCAACCTGAGCTTAGTCACTAGGAAGTCCGTGTGAACAGTGGCCACAAGGGGCCAGATTCCTGCCCGAACCGTTAAGGTTACGACTCCCTTTGGGACGATGACGTCGCCTGTGAACCCCATTAGGGTGGAGTCCACGGCTCGGAGGTTTTCATGAGCAATCTCATCTTGACAAACACATCAAGGTACAAAACATTCACGGAGCTTCCACTATCAACGAGGATCCGACTTACATTGTAGTCATTTAAATTGAGGGATACAACCAGTGCATCGTCATGTGGGAACTGTATCCCTCGGAGATCGTTGTCGGAGAAGGAGAGCTCACCCGTTCGCGCTTTCTTTGGCGTCGAGCCTTCATCATCATTTCTAGAGCTCGAGCCATCGGCTTCCTCAATCATGTTGATGTGGCCGATTACGGGTGGATTTGGAGGAGGAGGAGGCTGCTGAAGCTCGGGCTGGCGATCACCCCTTGTCCTGGCTCAGGTGCCCTCCTGAACTGGTTCAGTCGGCCCCGTTGGATCAGCCTTCAATCTCATTCTTCAACTGCCAGCATTCCTCGGTGTCGTGGCCATGCTCCCAATGATAGCGGCAGTATTTGGTGGGGTCCCTCCGAGTTGGGTTCCCTCAGAGAGGAGTTGGTCGGGGGAGCTGGCGCTCTATCTCCATGAGGATTTGCGCCCTGGGTACAGTGAGTGGAGTGTATCGGTCGAATCGCCTGGGCGGGCTCCGGGAGCAATTTCTCGGCGGCGGCGGGGGAGCTCTTTGGCGATGAGGCGGGCTTGGCTGACGGACGGGTCAGTGCCTGTCGGAACCTTTAGGTTCTTTCTTCTTTGCCAGCTCGGTGCGGGCAGCTCTCCGCGATTCTTCGACCCTGGCGTATTTATCTTCCAGGGCCATCATATCGGAGAAGTTCGGTGGGTAGCTGACCTCCATCGCCAGGTAGAAGTCGCTCTCCTTCAAGACTCCCCCTGCTAGGGCGGATATAGCCACCTCATGATTAAGGTGGTCCACCTCCAGCATGGCCTTGTTAAAATGACCAAGGTAATTTCTCAAGGACTCCCCCTCTCTCTGCTTAACTTCGAAGAGGGAGTCGGATCTCTGTCGGTGACGACGGCTACTAACGAACTGGCCAATAAAAATGCGGTTTAGTTCATCGAATGAATCAACGGAACATGGTTTCAAGGCGTTAAACCAGGTTCAGGCAGATCCTCTGAGGGTGGAAGGGAAGGCATGGTAGAGGATCGCATCTGATGCTCCATGGAACATCATTATTGACCAGAAGCTACTGAGATGATCATCCGGATCAGAAGAGCCATGGTAGGGCTCGATGGCAGGTAGCTTGACATGGGAGGGAATCACTTCCTCCATGATCCCTTTGGTGAAGGGGATGCCCTGCTCCGCCTTGGGCTGAGGCGGATGAGCATACTTGGCGGTGTCCAGCTCTTGACGCATCTTCTAGAGTTGTCGGCGGATCTCCTCTTCAGATGTAAGAGGATGAGCCGGGCAAGGAGAGCACGGGGAGGGCGTTGAATCATTACAGAAGGACTCCGGAGAAAGGGATCGGGCCCACCGAGATCTGGGGAGATCCCTGTTGTAGCCACCTCGTGGGTCTGGTTTGTCCTCCTTGGGTCGGTGTGGGGGGTCCACGACTCCATGCGGGCTAGAAGAAGAGGTGGCCGGAGAAAAAGGGGCTGCGGCCTCCTCAGGAAGGCATAGAGCAGGGGCAGTTGCGAGGCGCTCCTAAACCAAATAGGTCAGGGCTTGGACCTGCTGGACCAGTGTGGCGAACTGATCCTGGGTCACCGGGATGGCTGGCGGTGATGGGGTCTCAACTGGCAGCAGCTGCGGCACCGCGTTGCTTATCGGATCAGGTCTTTGGGAGACGACCTGGTCCTGGGCTTCAGAGGTTGCTTTTCTCCGATTAGCCATTGGAGAGGTTCTATTCCAGATCGAGATCCTTATCTCCTTTCTTCAAGTTTTAACGGGCCTTGAGGCCCTTCCTCTAGCGCCATTCTATTGCCGCCGGGTTCTGTCCTTCAACTCGGGTGCGATCGGTCTCCTGATCGGGCTTCCTCCTGGGCAGACCTGCACAGAAGTCCTCACGCGAGAGGCGTTGGGGGTAGCCCTCTGTGGAAGACCCACACTCAAGTCAGTGGGGATCGACGATCAACAGAAATGATGAGAAGGATCTCTCTGGGGAGTCCCTCCAGGGGTGGCCAATCGGGAGCTCTAGGGGAGCATCAATGAGCAGTGAAAGAGAGAGAGAATCAGTGAGAGTGAGAGTGTGCCAGGAGCTATGTACGGGGGCCTGTGCGCATACCTGAGAGAATCTGGGAGTGTCATATTTATAGGCAATCACCTGGATCTTGAGCGCCTTCTGGAAGGTTCGAAGGTTGTTAGGATACAGAGATGATTCGAATCAAGCTGTTGTAAGGCCGGTGGGAACCGTATCTTGTTCGTTGAAAGATCGACGGCTGGGAGGGCTCTGATGGCCTGAGATCTGATGAATGCGTAGGTCCTAGGCCGTTATTGTAGATCCTAGGCCACTCCTCGACATGATTCTTTGTTTGAGATTCTGTTACGCTAGGCCTGGGCTCTCCCGCATCGGGTTCCATGGAGGTGTGTGTCGAGCCATGGATTGCTTGGGGGTTACCCGGAGAATCGGGCTATGGGTAGCTTGGGGGGAACCGAGCTATGAATGGCTTGGGGAAGCCGAGCTATGGGTGGATCGGAGAAGCCGAGCCATGAATAGCTTGGGGAAGCCGAGCTATGGGTAGCTCGGAGAAGCTGAGTGTTGGCCCAGATGACAACCCAAGAGGGGGGAGGGGTGAATTGGGTTCTTTAAAAAATTTAACCTCTAAATAAAAATTGTTTGGTTAAGATGAATGAAAGTAAATGCAATGCAAATATAAAGCACAATCAATGAGATAGAGATAGAGATAGAGACAATAGAAGCACGGCAAACACAAAGATTTTATAGTGGTTCGGTGTATCCAACACCTACGTCCACTCCCAAGATCCACTTGGGTCCACACTATAATCTCCTCGATTACAGCCGAGTTGTTTTACAAGCTCACAACTCAAACTTGTTGTTTTACCCGGGATCACAACGAACCCAGCCGGTTTTTCGGGCTCACCAGCACAAACCCTAAACTCAAGCTAATCTAGCTTGACCCGAGGTATACTACCTCCACTAGTTCAATCCCCCAGATTGAACTAGGCACAAACAAAAAAATATATTTTTCAAAGATACACAGCTCCTCAATGAGCAAATATCAAAAATAAGAACAAGGTTTAGAAAAGCCTGATTTGAAGTTGGTTGGCTTTGAGCTTTTCTTTTTTCTTCTTTTCTTCTTCTCCTTTGGAATGATGAATCAAGCCTCAGCTCCGATTCTTCACAGTTGAAGCAGTTGAGAAGATTGGAAAGCAAGAAACTGATCCTCTTTCTCCAATTTGGGAAATCCACCGACTTTGATTTGAATGCCTTGGATTCCTCTTGAGCTTTTTGGAGTGGAGTGGATTTGAGCTAGAAGGTTTTTCTCTTGAGATTCAGGCTCTCTCTTTTCGGATTTTTGATTTGAAATTTTTTCTATTTTCCATCTCTCTTTCCTCTCCTTTTGAATGGGTAGTTCTTCCCTTTTTATAGATTTCTTTCAACCATTTTTGGGAGAAAACTATCCGTTGGAGTGTACCTTGAAACAAAATATATCCGTTAGAAATTAGGTAAAATAGAAATATTACCGTTAGAGCTGATCTGGCAATTTGATTTTTGTTCCAGTCAGGTTGGAGTTGGCTCCAACTTTTCAGGTGTCGGCTCCAGATCATTTTACTAAAAATAGAAATTTCCGAGTTCGTTGAGGAGTCGGCTCAAAAAGTAAGTATCGGCTCGCCATCGTCAGGGTCGGCTCCCGAAAACTGTAGGTGTCGGCTCCAGGATGCTCAAAAATAAGCGTTCTATCCCCGATCGGAGTCGGCTCCAGACACTGTAAGTGTCGACTCGAAACTCTAGGTGTCGGCTCCGAAACTCTGGTGTCGAGATCGTATCAAAAATCAGATTAAAATTGAATTGGCCATGGGGTCGGCTCCAGGTTTTCTAGGTGTCGACTCCAAGCTCTGAAACTTTGAAATCCTGATTTGTATTTGATTCAAAATTATTTCTTAATTCCTTTAAATTGATCAAATAAATTTAATCTGAAACACTCATAAAATCCATTAGTAATCAAATGTTATACTCAATTTTTATTAATCATCAAAATCATAATTGGGTCAACAATCTCCCCCTTTTTGATGATAACAAAAACATTGAGTATATGCATAGAATTCTTAAATTAAAAAATTATCAAGGAAGTGATCTTCACGAGTAAGCTCCCCCTGAATAAGGTAGCTCCCCCTATGAAGTTCAAATTACTTTACATATTTACTTGAGATTTCTTTTGCATAGTCAAATCAATTTGATTATTAATCCACATCAAATCATATTAATCAATTAACTTCATTAATGTTTTCTTTCAATTTCTTGATTTTTCATATTCAATTAATGCAACATAACTTTCTCTTTAAAATTAACAATATAACTTTCTTCTTAATGCATATCAACCATAATTCTCTCCCCTTTTTTGTTATCAACAAAAAGGTAAAGAATATTTCATATTGCATCAAAAGATAATTTTCATTCATCAAAAGATAATTCAGCATCAAAAGACATTTCAACAAAAGTAAGTATTACATAAAAAATACTCATTCATCAAAATATAGATTCATTACATCAAACATAAACTTCATTACATCAAAATGTAAACTACATTTCATCAAAATTAAACATTCATTACATCAAGATATTAACATTAAACATTCATTACATCAAAAGTTTTCCTCACTATTCTTGTTAAATGATCTACAATATTTTTCATTCCATCACATTGAAGCTTAACATAGTCTTTAAGTCTCTCATCAACAAATGTGCAAGCTGTTGAGATTTTATCTTGAAGCTCGGCGTTGCACCTTGAATAAGTTTCACTATCTCCATAAATCTCTTTAAGTTCTTCAAAGATGTTCTTAAATCACCATTAAAGATTCTCTTTTAAGTTGATTCAATCTGCAATCTGATCATCAAGTGAATAAAGTGTCTTTTATATTCATGAAGACAAACTCTCCTTCTGAGCAGCAAACAAACTGCTCCATTTGAAGGTCTGAGAATCCAGCTGAAGAAGTGGATGGTTGATCATTAACTGTGCAGGTGCAGGAGCAGGAATGGGAATGGGTCCTAGGCAATAGAAGGAACCCAACTGATGGTCCAGCCTGGATGGTCCATCTCTCGGCACAGGGGCTCTCTCTCAGGTGTCCTTTCCTTCCCACTGTCCATTAACTTTGAAGCCCATCCGATGAATAGTAGAAAACTATAATAGTCAGTGTGCCTTAATTTCTTAGATGGTTCATTCTCCATAATTAGCACACCTTGGCTCTAAAGACCATGTAAGAACCATACCATATGGCAGGTAGATCTTTTCTTTGTAGCAGCCTCTGCCATATAACCAATCATCATGCCAGCTAGGTTGACTGGCCTTCCAGTAAATACAATCCATCAAAAGAATGTCTCGCTCCGAGACGTACTCAAATCTACCAATTTTGGAAAAAATTCTTCCAAATGTTGTGTAGTAACCTGAGCTCCAGATTTAATTGATTAGCAAGAATTTCCTCAAACTCGGTTACATCCCTCCCTAACATTCTTGACAAAGCCACTTCTATCATCTGTGCTGATATTCCATAATACCAATGTGGGCATTTCCAAAAGATTTCCAAGATTTCAGGTTATTAACTCTTTCCTCTTACATACTGACTAAACCGCCTTCTCCTCTACTCAAATTATTGTAAAATTCTCTCACTAAGGCTGGATAAGTGGGGATATCTAATGAGCAAATCTTTTCCCACCCCATTTCTTTAAAATCTTCCTATTGAGAAGCCCTCCGACTCAAAGAAATCAAAGTTGACCTTCCTTCCAGTTGTGATAGTCTTACCGGCTAGTTGATCTACTTTGGTGAAGAGGGTGAAGGAGGGGAATCTTCTTGAGTGGCCGAAGAGGAGGATGGCGAGGGTTGCCCGAATCGCCTCGTGGAACGGACGCTCCTCCGACGAAACCGCGCCTCTTGGGTGCCATTAGATTGGAAAGTTTCGATTTGGATATTAATGGAAAGGTTTTGGAAGATTGGAGGAGTTGGAAAGGATTTGAGAAATGAAATGATGGGGTCGACTCTGATAAATTTTTGGGGTCGACTCCGCCGGGTGTCGACTCCAAACTGTCAGCGCTCGAACTAGAGTCGGCTCCACAAAACGGGTGTCGGCTCCAAGGTCAGACAGAGAACTCAAGGTGTCGACTCCTCAAACTAAGGTGTCGACTCCAAACAGTTTCTAAAAAAATTGAGATTCAAGGATCTGAAACTATTCAAATTAATCATCAAATTCTAGATAAATCCTTAGCAATTGGGGAAACAATGAATCAAATCTAGATAGATTTCCTTATTGAATATCGAGATTTTTCAAGAAATTGATGAAATCTAGATAGTTGTTCTTAAGAGTTTCAGAAAATTATTCCAAAGGATCACAAACTCCTAATTCTCCTCTAAGATAACAAAATCTCTCTTCACTTAAGGGTTTTGTAAATATATCTGCCAGTTGTTCTTCAGTATTCACATAATCAAGACAAATTTCATTATTGGCAACATGTTCTCTTATAAAGTGATATCTAATTTCAATATGCTTTGTTCTTGAGTGTTGAATTGGATTTTTAGTTAGATTGATTGCACTTGTATTATCACATCTTATAGGTGTCTTATCAAGTGTGATACCATAGTCTTCAAGTTGTCTCTTAATCCATAGGATTTGAGCACAGCAACTTCCAGCTGCAACATATTCTGCTTCAGCAGTAGATAATGCAACCGAATTTTGCTTTTTGCTAAACCATGAGATTAAGTTACTTCCTAAAAATTGGCATGCACCACTTGTGCTTTTTCTATCTAACTTACATCCAGCATAATCAGAATCAGAATAAGCAATCAGATTTAATGTTGAGTCTCTAGAATACCATAAACCTACATTTTTTGTTCCACTAAGGTATCTAAGAATTCTTTTAACAGCAATTAAATGTGATTCTTTAGGTTCAGACTGAAATCTAGCACATAAGCAAACAGCAAACATTATGTCTGGTCTACTTGCAGTTAAGTAAAGTAGGGATCCGATTATACCTCGATAATATTTTTGATCAACCTTCTTACCTTCTTCATCTTTGTCCAGCTTGCATGAAGGACTCATTGGTGTTCCGAGGGGTTTGATTGATTCCATACCAAACTTCTTTAGAATTTCTCTTGTGTACTTTGTTTGGTTGATAAAGATTCCCTCTTTGCTTTGTTTGATTTGGAGTCCAAGGAAGAAATTGAGTTCTCCCATCATGCTCATTTCAAATTCTCCCTGCATTAACTTAGCAAACTCTTGACATAGAAGATTGTTAGTAGCACCAAATACAATGTCATCAACATAAATTTGAACTACAAGTAAATCTTTATCTTTTCTTTTCAAAAACAATGTTTTATCAACATTTCCTCTTGTAAAATCATTTTCAATCAAAAATTTACTTAGTCTATCATACCAAGCTCTAGGTGCTTGTTTCAAACCATATAAAGCTTTGTGCAATTTAAAAACGTGATTTGGAAATTCATGATCTTCAAATCCCGGTGGTTGTTCAACAAATACTTCTTCATTTATTAATCCATTTAAAAATGCACTTTTGACATCCATTTGAAATAAATTAAAGTTCATGTGACATGCAAATGCAAGTAATAGCCTAATGGCTTCTAATCTAGCTACAGGTGCAAAGGTTTCATCAAAATCAATACCTTCTTCTTGATTATATCCTTTTGCAACTAATCTAGCTTTGTTTCTAATTACTATGCCATTTTCATCTAGTTTATTTCTAAAAACCCATTTTGATCCTATAACAGAATGATCTTTAGGTCTTTCCACTAATGTCCATACATTATTTCTAGTGAATTGGTTTAATTCTTCTTGCATAGCTAACATCCAATTATTATCTTTTTCAGCTTCTTCAATGGTTTTAGGTTCAATTTGAGAAACAAATGCAAGGTGATTACTAATATTTCTCATAGATGATCTAGTTCTTATTCCTTGAGATGGATCACCTATAATCAATTCCTTGGGATGACTATAAGCGTATCTCCAATCTCTTGGTAGATCTACATCATTATGATTAGTATAACATCAGCATTAGGCGAATCATTATCTTTAGCTTCTTGTTCATGATCTGAAGATACATCAATATTAAGTTTTTCAAGATGTTTTCGAGAATGTTTGTATCTTCCTCATCATCAATCCTTTTGGAACTTGATGCTAAAGATTCATCAAAAACTACATGAATAGATTCTTCAACAATTAAACTTTCTTTATTGAACACTCTATATGCTTTACTAGTTGTTGAATAACCTAAGAATATTCCTTCATCAGATTTTGCATCAAATTTACCTAAGTTATTTTTACCATTATTATGAATAAAACATTTACAACCAAATGCATGAAAATATTTAATGTTGGGTTTTCTATCATGCCATAATTCATAAGGTGTTTTCTTTAAAATAGGTCTTATTAATGCTCTATTTAGGATGTAACATGCTGTGTTAATAGCTTCCGCCCAAAAGTATTTCGGGAGTTTACTTTCACATAGCATGGTACGGGCCATGTCTTCTAGAGTTCTATTTTTCCTTTCAACTACTCCATTTTGTTGAGGGGTTCTTGGTGCAGAAAAATTATGATTAATACCATTTTCATTGCAAAAACTTTCAAATAAGTGATTTTCAAATTCAGTTCCATGATCACTTCTTAGAGACACTATGGTAGTGTTTTTCTCATTTGTTACTTTCTTGAAGAATTTCAGGAATATCGAGAAAGTCTCATCTTTGTGAGCTAAAAACATTACCCAAGTGAATCTAGAGTAATCATCTACTATCACAAGACCATATTTCTTTCCTCCTAGACTTGTGGTTCTAGTTGGTCCAAAAAGGTCCATGTGAAGTAGCTCTAATGGCCTAGAAGTTGAAACAACATTTTTAGATTTAAAAGAACTTCTCGTTTGTTTTCCAAACTGACATGCATCACATATTTTGTTATTTTCAAAATCTATTTTAGGTAGTCCTTTTACTAAATCCATTCTAATTAGTTTTGAAATCAGGTGTGTGCTTGCGTGACCTAATCTTCGATGCCACAACCAACCAATCTCATTCATATTAGCATTATTAGCAACTAAGCAATGATTATTAGTAGACAAATTGTCTAAGTCAATCAAGTATACATTGCCATTTCTATTTCCAATAAAAACAATGCTATTATCAATGGGATTAGCAACTGTGCATATAGAAGATTCAAATGATACTTTAAAACCTTTGTCACATAATTGACTAATGCTAATTAAATTATGTTTCAAACCATCAACATATAAGACATTTCAATATATGTGGAGGGAGTTATTTGAATGTTACCAAACCCCAAGATTTGGCCTTTGCCATTATCCCAAATGTAACTACTCCTCCTCTTTTGCTTTCAAGGGTGATGAATTGATCTTTGTCACCCGTCATGTGCCTTGAGCAGCCGCTATCAAGATACCACTTTCGCTTTGATCTTTTGGCCGCAAGACACTCCTGCAAAGATGATCAAGTCTTATGTTTAGGTACCCAAGCTTTCTTGGGTCCTTCATGGTTAGTAGCATAAAAACTGTTCCTTTGGAACCCATATTTTCTTTCCTTTAATATTTAAGTTTTTATTAGGTTTTAGAATTTTACATTCATAAGATTTATGTCCCTTTTGATTACATTTAAAGCATGTAAAATTACTTTGGCCAGCCACAAAAATATTTTTTCAGTGATTTTTGTTTTAAAAGTGTTATACCCTAATCCGGCTTTGTCAAAAACTGCTTTTTGACTATTTAATAACATTAATTTAGTTGAGCTTAAGGTAAACTTATCAACTATGTTCTTATATTTTTCAACCTCTTTCCTTAGTTTATCATTTTCATTGGAAATTAATTCTTTTTCTTTTACCAAATTTCATTTTCAGATTTAAGTTTCTTAACTTCATTATTAAGATCTTCCTTTTCTTTAATGAAAGTTAAATTTTCATTTTTCAAAAGCTTGTATTTCTTTTTCAAAACCTTGAAATCGCCGACAAGTTCATTAAAAGCATCAAATAATTCATCAAATGCAAACTCATCGCAAGGGTTATCGGAACTTACCTCATCGTTGTCGTCGCCATAAAACATACATTTGCGACTTCCTTTTGTTCTTCTTCGGAAGAAGATTCTTCGCTTTCACTCCAAGTCTCCTTTTTCACTTTCAGGCAGCTCAAGACTTTGCTCCAAATGGTCTCTTTTCTTTTTCATCATCATCTCATCTCATGTGCTGCTTCATGGTCAACTCATGGGTCATAAGTGATCCTAGAAGCTCCTCTAAGGGTAAGTGTTGAGGTCCTTTGCTTCTTGGATTGCTGTCATTTTGGCTTCCCATGATCTTGGTAGTGACCTAAGAATTTTCGAACAAGTTCTGAGTTAGTATATGTCTTACCAAGACTTTTTAAACCATTTACAATATCTGTAAATCTAGTATACATGCATGCAATGGTTTCAGATTGTTCCATGCTAAACAACTCATATTTATGAACAAGAATATTAATTTTAGATTCTTTTACTTGGTTGGTACCCTCATGGGTAACCTCTAATCTATCCCAAATCTCCTTTGCGGAATTACATGTGGAGATTCTATTAAATTCATTAGCATCTAAAGAGCAATATAAACATTCATGGCCTTAGCATTAAGCTGTGCCATTTTCCTATCATTATCATTCCAGTCCCTTTCGGGCTTAGGAACAATAGTGCCATCAATAACATGTGTGGGTGTACTAGGTCCATTAATTATAACACCCCATAGTTCATAGTCAGAAGCTTGAATGAATATCCTCATTCTAGCTTTCCAATATGAATAATTTGAACCATTAAACAGTGGAGGTCTATTCGTAGAATGACCTTCAGCAAATGATCCAACTTGAGCTGCCATTTGGATCTTTAGCTCTTGATCGTGTGATCAAAATCTAATGAGCACTAGCTCTGATACCAATTGTTGGCCCAGATGACAACCCAAGAGGGGGGGTGAATTGGGTTCTTTAAAAAATTTAAACCTTAAATAAAATTTGTTTGCTTAGTGAGTGAAAGTGAATGCAGATGCAAAATAAATACAATCAATAAGATAGAGATAGAGATAGAGATAAAGGAGACACGGCAAACACAAAGATTTTATAGTGGTTCGGTGTATCCAACACCTACGTCCACTCCCAAGATTCACTTGGGTCCACACTATAATCTTCCTTGATTACAGCCGAGTTGTTTTACAAGCTCACAACTCAAACTTGTTGTTTTCCCGGGATCACAACGAACCCAGCCGGTTTTTCGGGCTCACCAGCACAAAACCCTAACACAAGCTATACCAAGCTTGTACCGAGGTAAGACTACCTCCACTAGTTCAATCCCCCAGATTGAACTAGACACAAACAAAAGAAATATTGTTTTTCAAGTACACAGCTCCTCAATGAGCAAATAATCAAAAATAAGAACAAGGTTTAGAAAAGCCTGATTTGTAGTTGGTTGGCTTTTGAGCTTTTCTTCTTTTCTTCTTTTTCTTCTCCTTTGGGATGAATCAAGCCTCAGCTCCGATCTTACAGTTGAAGCAGTTGAGAAGGATTGAAAAGCAAGAAACTGATCCTCTTTCTCCAATTTGGGAAATCCACCAAACTTTGATTTGAATGCCTTGGATTCCTCTTGAGCTTTTTGGAGTGGAGTGGATTTGAGCTAGAAGGTTTTTCTCTTGAGATTCAGGCTCTCTCTTTTTCGGATTTTTGATTTTTCTCTATTTTTTTTCTTTTTCGTTCTTTTCCTCTCCTTTTGAATGATAGTCTTCCCTTTTTATAGATTTTCTTCAACCATTTTTGGGAAGAAAACTATCCGTTGGAGTGTACCTTGCAACAAAATATATCCGTTAAATTAGGTAAAAAGGAAATATTACCATTAGAGCTGATCTGGCATTTTAAATTTTTATCTCAGTCAGGTTGGAGTTGGCTCCAACTTTTTAGGTGTCGGCTTAGATCGTTTTACTAAAAATAGAAATTTTTGAGTTCGTTGAGGAGTCGGCTCCGAAAAAGTAAGTGTCGGCTCGCCATCGTCAGGTGTCGGCTCCAGGATGCTCAAAAATAAGCATTCTGTCCCCGCATCGGAGTCGGCTCCAGACACTGTAAGTGTCGACTCCGAAACTCTAGGTGTCGGCTCCGAAACTCTAGGTGTGACTCCGGATTGTATCAAAAATCAGATTAAAATTGAATTGGCCATGGGGTCGGTTCTAGGTTTTCTAGGTGTCGACTCCAAGCTCTGAAACTTTGAAATCTCTGATTTGTATTTGATTCAAAATTATTTCTTAATTCCTTTAAATTGATCAAATAAATTTAAGTCCTGAAACACTCATAAAATCCATTAGTAATCAAATAAATATACTCAATTCCTTTATTAATCATCAAAATTAATAAATGGATCAACATGAGCTATGGAAGTTCGGGGAAGCCGAGCTATGGGTGGCTCGGGGGGAACCGAGCTATGAATGGCTCAGGGAAGCCGAGCTATGGGTGGCCCGGGAAGCCGAGCCATGGGTAGCTCGGGGAAGCCGAGCTATGGAAGTTCGAGGAAGCCGAGCTATGGGTGGCTCGGGGGGAACCGAGCTATGAATGGCTCGGGAAGCCGAGCCATGGAAGTTCGGGGAAGCCGAGCTACGGGAAGCTCAGGAGAGCCGAGCTACGGGAAGCTCGGGAGAGCCGAGCTATGGGTTGCTCGGAAGAACCGAGCTATGGATGGCTCGGGGAACCGAGCTATAAGTTGCTCGGTTCGTTGGACCACATTAGTTAGCTCGTTCTTCATGGGCGTAATGTAGCGGGCGGAGGGATGGGGCTGATCTTAGCTCCTTCGCACAGTTATCAATGCAATGGCAATTTTACCCCTCAATAGTTCTTAATCCCTAAATCCTAAACCCAAACAATGTCTTTGGGATCTCCAAAAAAATCCTAGGTTTTATGTGTGTTCGTAGTGTTTTATTTTACTTCTCTATCGTTCTGCTCTTGATTCGCTGCTCAAAATCTAGTTATAATCTTTAGCCAAGTGGAATTTCATCCAATTCTTAGAGCTTAAATGCCTGTTGTAGAAAACATGTTATTGCTCCCACTTTTTCTTCTGAGCTGAATACCCCGTGATCGGTGTTGGTGGTGGGCTGATGAATACGTTAACTTCTTTACCTGGCCTATAATTTTCCAATTTAATCATACAGTCGTGATGTTGATTAGTTCGGTAATTGCTAACTCGACATGAGTTTGGGTAGGAGCCTTGAAACTGACACTGAGTCCGAGTAATATATAATGGGATTATATGAAGGGAAGAATGATGTGATATTTGGACCCTATGATTATTTTGGACCCATTAAAATTAAAAAAAATTCTATAAAACTGCTATTAGGCCAGGTATGCTATATGGAACAGAGTATTGGGCAATATTGAAACAATATATGAATAAATTAAGTATAACATAAATGCGTATGTTAAGATGTATATGTGGTAAAACTTTAAAAGATAGAATTAGAAATAAAATATAAGGAAAATGATAGGAGTAGCCCAATTGAAGATAAAATGAGAGAAAATCGATTGCGGTGATTTGGATATATATAACAAAGGCCTTAGATGCTCCAGTTAGAAAGAGTGATTTTTTAACAATCCATGATAAAGATAGAGGTAGACCTAAACTAACATGGACAGAAATAATTAAAAATATATAACTATTTATAATTTGAATATCGACTTAGTTTTGAATAGAGCAAAGGGGAGGAAGCATATTCATGTAGCCGGCCCCATGACCCCATGTTGGAAAAAGGCTTTGAGAGTTGAGTTGAGTTGAGTTGAGTTGGATCTGTTCAATAACATATGTAATTTAGGGTACCTCATAAGATATAGTGTTTGTTTGACTTGGGAATGTGGAAGAATTTATAGGCGATAGTGTTTGAGAAAATAGGATAGATGGGGCTGAATGGATGTCCAGTGTTCTGAAAGGAAGATAAGAGGGTTAGCAACTGCATTAAGAGATATGGTTTTAGGTTTCAAGATTTGCTTGTGTGAATCTGTTCTGGTATGACCTGCTTGCCTTCATGTATTGTGAGGGAATTGCTTACTAATATGTTACATTGGAAGTGACGATTTTGAGCCAGACTTTGGCCGAAATTTTCTATAGCACTTTTTTTCCTTGTATAGATGTACTAGCTTGATTTCTGAGCAAAATCTTGCTTTTCTCTGACCTAAATACGGATGCAATGTATTGCTTTTTAATACTTAAATAGAAAGTAAGAAAATAATGAAATTTTAGAATTCAAATATTTCATGCAGTCTTCTTTGATTTTACTAAAATTTAATGAAGTTTCTTTTTTTTCTGCCAGAAAGCATAACAGAGTCTTAAAATAATAAAATTTTAATAAAAGAGATAATCAATAATTCAGAAAGTTTACAACTGTTTGGAGAATTTCATGGCTACTGTCCTGACATGTAACTAATCTATGGAAACAGGATGAGAGGCAGGGAGATGCCAATAATAATCTGAATAGTTGGTGTTAGAAGGGTTTTGAAAATGCTTGTGTTGATTGTGATAATAAAAAACAACTTGTACAAAGAAGCATATGGCATCTTACTGGATGAAGCAAACGTTGATTTTTATAACAGTTCTTCTTTCTCTTCATTGGATGAGAAGACTTGAGTTTAGTTTTAAACAACAGACATAGTTGGACACTTACATCATAAGGTCAATAAAATTATACAGTGAGTTAAAACCTGCCCCTTCCTAGTCAACAAGTTCAAAGGTGTCTTGGCCATATCTAAGCTTCATAGCATTGTTGTGTAGCAAACAAGCAACATTGTGAAGAGGATTGTAGTTGTATTTCATCTGGCCAAGAATCAGCAAGTAGCAGATAAGCAGTATTATGCATTAACGTTATACATCCTCATGCCTTTAGACTTTGTATCCCTATTCCATTGTGGAATTTGATATTTGGGGCCTCCTTTCCTATCTATGGACATCATCTATGATGGATAAATATTTTGCTCTTTATTAATATTTTGAGGGATCTTCACCTTAATTTCTAGGCATTAGTAAAAGGAAGCTACAATTTGGTCACAGTCTAACCATCGTAATGGGCTTGCTATAGTTTCTTGCCTCTTCTCATGTACTTCTTTCATATTTACCCTCTCCTGGAATTTGGTGCATTTATTGGTTCTGCTAATTGTAAGGAGCACAGGCATTTGACTTAAGAAACTAGTGTAAGCATAAGGAAGAGCCAACTATTGTGATGTCCTTTTCCATGAATCATTACAATGGATATTGAAAAGTAGATGATGCATTATGTTCGTTTCTGCACCATGATCGGGCATTTGGTGTGCCCAATGCATTCTTTTTAGATTAGAAATCATTTATGTAACTTTCTAAAATAAATCTAACTTGTATGAACCATCCACCTCCTAAGCTAGATCCATTCCCACTAGGTTCTATTTGTTTGCATGAAATTCATGGAATAATTAAGATTTGCCTACCTGAATTTTCTCTTCTTTAGCATCTCTTCTCTGCTTCTCCATTCTGGTTTTACTTTGTTCAGATTTTCAGTTCTCTCAAGAAGTCCATAGCAGCCTGCATAAGAGCCTCTAATATTAACTGTAGAACTGTGCAACTTCCCAAAAATTGAAATCCTACCCCAGGAGTACCTAAACATCCCATTTGCTTTATCTCTGTGAAGTTATTTACCTGATCAGGCATCTGATCCTATAGAAAGTCTAGATTAAAATGGCTGAAAACCATAGAGTTGTTATCCATTTAGGGCTCTTTGAGTACCAGTGTGATAAATTATGATAATATCTCCTAGCAGGACTTATCTGTCATCCAATATCGGGATCAATAAACTGAATGACCATCTAGTTTTAGTCATTGATAGTTGTTTGTTGTTTCAATTTCTCATTTTTCTTTATGGATTTATTTGCTCTTATTCTATTTGAGCTTCTCCTTCTGTTTTCACTTGATTTTATTGGGCTAATAACAATGTCTTGTTAAACAGAACTTAAAAAATCCCTGCATGCTGTTTTTTCACAATTTGGGAAGATATTGGAGGTGCTTGCTTTTAAGACGCTGAAGCATAAAGGGCAGGCATGGGTTGTATTTGAGGATGTTTCATCAGCAACTGAGGCACTCAAGCGGATGCAAGGATTTCCATTCTATGACAAGCCCATGGTAAATGTCAAGGCCTTTTAACCCCTATCATAATATTTGTAATGAAAATTTTGAAAGCTTCTGTAGCAACCTTTGAATTTTTAAATTAAGGTGTCATATGCCTGGTATCTATTCCTTACATCATGCTTTTAAAATCATATTGAGTTACCTTTACTTGTTTGAATGATGATGATTTTTTAAACATACAGATTTTAATGTTTGATTATACTCAGTAGGAAATTAATGTTGGTATTATGTTATAGATTGATGCCATATTAGGAGATTGTTGGAGATATGTAAGGTTCGTTCTTTTACTAAATCGACCACACTTAATAATTGAAGTATGATGCAATTTTGTTTTCTGAATAGAACACTGTTAAGCATTAGTTACCTGTTTCCTGGAGTTTATCACAAAAAAAAAAAAAGCTCTAATGAAAACCTCCAGAAAGAGTACTTTTGGTGGCAGATAAACCTTGGTTGTACTGTTTATGCATGTGTTTGTGAACTTTCTCCACAGTTTAGTTTATGACAAATTACTGTTGTATCCTACTTTAATGACCCAAATGGCTGCTATCTTTGGAGGATGACTTTATATTGTTCATGTAATTTCATCTTGTTTTGTAATTCCAGGTACAAGTTATAAAGGTGGAATATTAACAATAATTTTTATTATGCCATGTATCTTTTGCTCTGTAGACATTATTTAGACAAAGATAGGAACAAGAAGGTTGCAATATAAGGATTTACATGCCAACTTAACAGTGTGGACAAGGCTTTGATGGTTTTGGTTATGAAGTCCGACAAGATGATTCGGTTGCAAACTGCTTTGAGACTGTAGAAGTGTCAAACGGTTTTCAAGGCTTGGGAAGCTTTACATGTTTACGTAGTTCCTAGTTCCTTTGGATTGCATTTTGGATGATAGGGTAGATGATATGATTGTATGGTGTCAGTTTGGCTTGCGTTATTGTCATTCCAAGTTATTTACTGATTTCCTTTTGGATGATCGAACAAGAATGAATATATGTGGACATATTTGGGAAACTTAATTATCACTGTGAATGGATGTCTTTTGTCACACATGCCATTCTCAATCTTAGTTATGCACTAATTTCCTTTTGGATGATCGAATAAGAAAAATATCTTCAGACCCATTTGGGCAAGTTAGTTAATGTATTGCTGTTGATTAGCTTGGATGAACAATCTTCAAAGGAAGACTAGCTTTAGGGTAGGGAATAGAAGTTTGATACTAGATGTTTGCCATGTGAAAATGAATGAAAGTTTATTAGAATGGTTATAGGTGAGCCTGAAGAAGTGCTCTAAAACCTGAGTGATTCCCTAGGTTGGATATAGTCGAACTGCACCTGTCACTAGTAGACTCAAGAATAACGAGATTGAAATGTGAAAATTGCTTTGTTAATTTATGGAGTACATGGAAGGGGAGAAGTATAAGAAATTATAAGGGAGAAAAAGAATAAGAATTAAGGTTGTTGGCATTGTTCTATACAAAATTTAGAAATGGAAACTAGGCCGACATCATGCTGAATGCAGCCATAATAGAAATCACGGACAGAAACTCATATGTAAGTTTCCCTTTTTAAAAGGAAAATTGGGGTTCATGTGCATGCATGTTAATGTGTGAGTGCATGTGTGCTTGAGAGAGAGAGAGAGAGAGAGAGAGAGAGAGAGATGCAAAGTGTGTTTTTTCTCTCTTCTAACTGGTATATGAGTAACGTCAACCATGGGATTAAGGGAAGTCCATTTTCCCCATCCCAATTTTTGTTTTATTTTTTTCTTAATTTGGCCATCTTGATGGCATTTATAAGCTCATTGATTGAGCTCCATGGCTGGTTGTGTTGGTGTGCTAAAAAAAATTTAGTACCCAAATTTGATGTATTTAGAATTTCTATATTTCAATTTTGAGGCTCAGGAAAATTACTGGTAGTTACATGCAGGAGACTTGTTTTGTATGATTTTGTCCGATAGGCTGGAACTATGCGTCTAGTTGGTGTTTTAATTAGTTACCCATAAAGACTTGTATCTCAACTCAACTCAACTCAACTCAACTCATCTAAGCCTTTTTCCCAACTACATGGGTCGGCTACATGAATCTGCTTCCTCCACTCTGCTCTATTCAGGATTAAGTCGACATATACCTGTTTCCCTTAATTTCTGTCTTTAATCAAGTTATGAAATTTTATTTGCAATACAACTTTGAATCTTTGGTATTTGTTCAGCCCTTGAAATTTCCTTTGTTGCCCCTTTCATTCATTGTATTCTTTGTTACCCAGTCTTGACAAAATCTCCATTTTTCTTGATAAGAAGCCCATAGGCATAGAGATAAGATCATTTTTGCTTACAGAATTCCACTTGTTTTGTTATCCTACTTGTTTTTAGTTTTATATTCTTCATATCTTTTTTATCTTGAACCTATCAAAATCTTCATCTGTTCTTGACCGCTATGCTCTTCATCATGTAAATTTGATTTTCACTATTGGGTTGGAGGATGTTATCAACAATTTCATTAAAAACTATATTGCTAGCATGCTTGACTACTCATGTGATCATAGCTTAGGAAGCCATTGTATTCGTACCTTCTATCTTACTTTTGTAAGAGGATGATAAGTGGACCGAACAAATGATAGTTACAAGATAATCTCTATGTTGATTTTATTGGGCTGTGGATGAGAAAACACATTACTATTCTACTGACCATGGTGGCTCAGCTATTATTGCAGAAACAGGGGGGAAGAGATCATGGTAAACTTAGTCAAAGGCTTGATGAAGATCAAGTTGCAGCGTCAGGAATTGATGATCTTGTAAGGATACAAGATCCAAGATTAGGATATATGGGTATGACTGTTAGAGATGAAAATTTTACGTGCTATGTGAAAGTATTAGATGGAGAGCATAGAAATAGCCCCTATCCATTTTTGCAAGCAAACTGATCTGCACATCTGTCAAGAAAGTGCTTTTGGTCTAGTCTCAAACTATAAAATTCCCTAGGTAAGATATACCATTAAACTAGTATAGTTTCATGATAATGGTTATCGGAGTTCTGGTTTCAGAAGTGTTGGTAGACTGTCAAAAAATCCAGAAATACCGATCAAAATTAAGAAATAGTAAGTAATAAATATAAAAAAAATCTGTCAAGAAGAACTAATTTGATGTCATTTCACATATATAATATGTTCAGAATCTTTAGATATAATTCTTCCCATTGAAACAATAAAAAAATTGAAAAAAAAAATGTTTTAAAAAGTTATGTTTAAGAGTGTACTGTATCCACGTTTGCAATCTAATATATGGCATGTGAAATGTTTGTAAAATTTTAGCTCTATGATGTCAAAACCTGTCAGAAAATTTACATTTCCTCCAATTGGTATTGGAAGTTTATGTCCCAGTGCTTCCAATTGTTCTTAAAACTTGTGAAATTGAAGTTTACTCTAGAGAGCACACCTCTAATTCAGATCGAAATATGCATATAACTAGAATAAAAAGCCTTTATATACATTATATTTGGCGCCATAAGATAGTTCTGGCAGAAACTGATAAACCCACACCAATTTCATATCAGGCTTGGGCTGAAACCAGAACCTCTGATTTTTTGTTTTGAAGTTTAGAACAGAATTTTATATCATGGCAACATATAACATTCATGACAAAGCATAAAAGAGTATGATATCTAATGATAATTCTTTGGTCTTTTATGTATATGCTATTTAACAGTTGAAATGGTCATGAACCTGCGTGATAACCTGTAAAAAAAAAAAAAAGTTCTTTTAATGGGATATTTCAGTATCTGTGTTAAATATCAACACTTCTATCTGACATATGGACTCCATTTTGGGTGCTTCAATGAGTGCCATGTTGTGTCATGTGGCGTCCAATTTCCAGGTATGTCAGCACTTTAGAAATCTTGAAAGTAAATGTTCAGATGGTACAGCAGTTAGCATGCGAAAATCAATTCTTGAAGTAGCATATTATTTGATAAAAAAATGCTTTAGCTTGCATCCTACATCCTCAAAGATAATTCAAGTTTCTCAATTTTCATCCTTTCTCCTATTAGGACAAATCTAATAGCAAGGTTGGTCTTTAGCGTGTGCAAAGAGGTCATGTGCATCAGCCCAAGATATTTTCTGTTTTGAAGTTTCTAAATGTAGACCTAAAATGTGCTTCTTATATAATATGGTGTTCTACTATGATATTTTGCCTCCTACATTGTTGTCCCATAATGCGACTGCTCCTTTCCGTGCACTTCATAATGATACAGATTGTTTGTTAAAATGTAGAGAATTCAGTATGCTAAAACCAAGTCAGATATAATAGCAAAAGCTGATGGTACTTTTGTTCGTCGAGAAAGACGAAAAAGGCCTGAAGAAAGAGGTAAGAGTGGGTTTTGGTGTTCTTTATGTTAAGATGTTCCCCCCCCCCCCCCCCCCCCTCTCTCTCTCTCCCTCTTTTAAGAAAACCGCTTGTATCTATCTCATGTAATCTGGTGATTCAATTCCTGATTTCTTACATGTTACTAGTCTTCATTAAATCATGATGATACGAGCACAGCTGTATAACCATAGCCACTAAGCTTTCCCAACTATTTGGGATTGGCTTCTTGGATCCACATTTGCCAGATATTTCTATTTGGGGCCATCTCTGATGTTGTTCCTAGTTTTCCCATATCCTTCCTCACAAAAGCTATCCATGTTACCAAGTATGAGAATAACGACTCAAATAATTACTTTCCCTGTATTTTACTCATGATCATCAAAGCAAAATGCTGTAGCATCTGCTTTTTAACCGAAATGGTCTTTGTTTGCTGTTCTATGAAATTTTGACTCCAGAAAACTGTATGTATGCAAATTATGTGGCTTCTAGATTTTTTAAGTTAATGGCATACTGTGGCATATTTAACTGAAAAGGATTTGCAAATAATGAAAACAAACTATTACAATTAGTGGCAGGGTGCTGTTATTGGGTTTCAAAGCATCAATAAGTAATGCTACCTTAGTTTTCTTTGACATTAATATGATGGATTAGAAGTGACTAAACTAATACTTTTCAGATACTAAGTTAGCAGCATTGATTATATCATGTATATATTAATGAGGACCTAAGTCTTAACTCCTGTCTTACTATCTTGAGCAGTTGTATGACATAATTTGACCAACCAAAACTGTAAAAAATCTGTTGTATTTGGATATATTTTGCTCCTGCTTAATTTGAATTTTTGATCGAGAACATTGCTTACATCTTTTCTGATTATGATTCAATGCAGCTGAAAGGAAACGGCGGGAGCAACAGCTTGATTCTAATCAAGCTGGATTGGGTCCCTATGGAGCTACGCCACCAGTATGCATTCTGGAACTTTTTTTTTCCCTGATATTCTGGATGCTACCATGACCAGTTTTAAACTGTAATAACTCTCCAAAGAGGATATGTCTAGCGTCCTTCATGAACCGTGCCTGAGAGTGTGTTTATCATGCAAAGTTATGGTTATACCTTCTAAAAAGAATGCAAAATCATGAGTATATCTACTACCTTGGTTACCCTCATGCCTTATATGGCACAATTAATGCCCAACCAGATATAATTTTCCATAAAATTGGAAATTCCAATCCAAGCAGTGTTCTTGTATTTATGAAACTAAAATCCATTTCATGCATAAAAAGAAATTAGATAAAAAGAATTGATTTTTGATGTCACACTCTACCTCATGTTATGCCCACACTGTTGTTGGAACTGCATATTTTGTTCCTTTGTATGTATTCAGAACCATATTTCTGCTCTGCTGTCTTTTGTGTAATTTCAAGATCCACCACACACTTAAATTTTCTTCTTGTGCAGGATTATAATCACTGGTGCAAGGATTTCATTCAAGATCATTGTTGTCCATTCAAAAATGGACAACAATGATCTTGAATGAAATCCTTGCACCAATGATTATAAACCTGCACAAGAAGAAAATACTTTTTGTGGAAAATCTATTACGGTAAAATATTTTTGCCACTGTAATTTTACTTACGACGGCGAAAATAAATTAAATTCACCGCAATATTGTTTGGACTTATTACGGCGCTTAAGTTTGCCGTAATAAATATTTTTACGATGAAAATAGTTTTTGTCATTGTAAAATGTTATTATATGTCTATTTCAGAATTTTTTAAAAAAATGATTTTTTATTTCTAGGTATTACGACGAAAATACATTTTTTGTAGCTATAAATTTGTTTATAACAACAAAATTTTGTTTCATCATTATAAATTGAATTTTTTAAAAAAATACATTTATTTTAAGGTATTACGGTGATAAATTTATTTTGTTGCTATAAATTATTTATAACGATGAAATTTTGTTTCGTCGTTATAAATTGAGATTTTTATAAAAAATAAAATTTTATTTCAAGGTATTACAATGATAAATGTATTTCATCGCTATCAAATTATTTATAACAATGAAATTTCGTTTCTTCATTATAAATTGAGATTTTTTTAAAAAATAAATTTTTATTTCAAGGTATTACGACGACAAATGCATTTCATCATTATAACATTTTTATTTTTTATTTAATAATTTATAATGATGAAAAATAAATTTCATCGTTATATATATTTTATATTTTTTAAAATAGTTTTAACGATGATTTTTACTTTGTCATTATAACTATGTTATAGTGACGAAATAAAATTCGTCACTGAAACATTTCATCTTTATCCGGGCCCAACCCTCTCCCTCTTTCTCTTCCCTCTTTCTCTCCCTCCCTCTCTCTCTCTCATTTTCCTTCTCATTCGGCACCAAGCAGCGGCCAGACCCAAGCCGTCGGTGTCCTCTCCCTCTCCTCTCTCTTTTTCCTCCCCTCCCCTCCCCTTCCCCAATCTCTCCCTTCCTCCCCAATCTGTTCCCCAGAAACCCTAGCTCTTGCCCTGCCCGATCCCTTTCGCTCCGCTCCCCCTCTGTTAAGGGCTCCCTTGCACTCTCTGCTGTCGGCGGCGACAGCAATCGAGTGGGACACTCCAACAACGGCGAGCGGGAAGACCTGAACAAGTCTCTCTTTCTATTGCTCTTAGAAACGCTCTGTTTTAACTAAGCAAATCTTACTATTTTGAAGAAGCATTCCACTTAAACCATATTTTTTAGCAACGGTTTCATTTGCTACCCTATTTTTTTTAGCACTTATAGGTACTTATCTTTCATACTTCTGTTCAGAATTGAAGACAAACATGTTTCATTTCTGCTTTTCTTTGGTAGTTGATGTATAATTTCCATTAAAAAAACAAGGAAATCATTGTCAAGGTTATTTAATTCGAAAGGATAGGCCAGTCGCCTTTGCAAAAAGGTATCCATGGTAAATGATATCAGAGTTCAACATTGTTGCAGACTAATGTGTTATCCGGAGAAATCTTAATCTACATAGGAGTACGGATGGTAAATGATAAATGAAATCAGTCTAATATAATTGCAGTCTTATATTTCGACCATGTAGGATGACCCTGCAGTACACTAATGGCTTCCCAATTCTTGCTACCCATTCTTCCATGTATCATACATTTTTTGAGAATTGTAAATAATTTAAATAGCTGAAAGTGTGGCGCCAGTCCAGAACTCATGTTAAGGATTTATCAATTTTGATGCACTTTCCCTGAGATGCTTGCAGACTTCAGTGATGGCCCTGCTTTTCTTATAAATGTCATTTCTGAATGTTTTCATTTCATTTGCTCCATAACTGTATCTTGCCTATTAGCAGTTAATTAGAGGTACTGCGCACACCAATATCCCTTCAGTTGTATAGATAATTTAATTGGAGTTGATATTTTCCTTATGCTTATTCTCTTTATTAGAATGATAGGTGAGGAATTTACTCATTTCACTCTCTTGAGACTTTTAACTGGTGATACTTGCATTGATTTATTGGAGTTATGGTTAGAAAGTTCCTATTTCAAGTTTTCAACTAAAAACTGACTTGAAATTTAGTTACACACCTTAACGTTCTTTGTTAATCAACAAAATACAACATTAATCCACTAAAGGTCCGAATGACTTTTGGTAATGAGTGAATTGGTCATTTGGCATGTTTAAAAGGATTTCTGGAACCAAGCAGTTGTATTTGTATATAATTTGCAAGGATGGAATTTATGGTCATCAGTTGATGATGGGCATGTGTATGAATCATTCCCCGTACAGAGCAGAAAGAAGTGTTCCTGCTTGACATGAATGTTATATAGTTGAACATTATTCATGGTTTGCACAATGTTATGCTGGCATCATTGATCTCAGTAGCAAACTGCACATAGGTAGAATTTACTCTCACAAAGTGAAGCTTAATCCTGGAACTAGAAATGGATTTGGGTCACGTTGGGTCTTGGCTGGGTTCCAGACTTCCCAGCAGCCCTTGGCACTGTCCGCAATCCAATCATTAAAAGAGAAATGCAATGCTAGGAGCTAGGTAGCGCGGAGGTAACAGAATAAGTTAACTCTGAGTCATTCTGAAATTGCTAGAAATAAATGGAAACATCAAATGTAGTTGAGTTTTTATTTGTTGACATTGAAAATGTTTTGTCCAATCCTCTTTTAATCAATAAAATATACTTTTTGTTGCTATTATCATAAATTATTTTTTCTAGCGGCTCATTCTGGAAATGTGTCGCTGTGTATACTTTTTTTTTTTTTTTGAAGTTCAGAAAGGAATGAAATTGTGGCTATTTTACTCGGGGAAAGAATTTTGAAGTGAAATTTGGTGTCATCCAACGATGCCGATTGATAAGAGTTGGATACTTCTAAAGAATCGAAATTATTCAGAATATAAAGCCGGTATTAAGAAGTTCATAGAAAAGGCGAGGCTTCATGTTAATGAAGAAGGGAAGATACGTTGTCCTTGTGTGTGGTGTTATAATGGCTCATGGTGTGTGGTGTTATAATGGCTCATGGGATAAGCCTAATTTAGTTAAATTACACTGTTCGTTAAGGAGTTTCTCGAAAACGTATTAGATGTGGTATTTTCATGGAGAACAATATGGAAGCAATGTCTTGGATGAAAACGAGGATGAAAATGATGACCAAGAAAGAGAATAAGATGAGATGGTCGAAGCATTGCAGGGCATTACTAGTCCAAGTGGTGCTCATGCTGAGGTTAGCAATGATGATGACAATTCGATAATGTCTGACCATGGAAGGATCGATCATGGTAAGAAATTGGATGATCTTTTCAATAAGGTGGAATCTGAGCCTTATTCTGGATGCAAAAAGTTTTCTACTTCGACATTCTTAGTGAAGTTAATCTATATTAAGGTCCTCAATCGATGGGCAAATAAGTCTTTCAATATGTTGCTTGAACTATTGAAAGAGGCATTTTCGAATGGTACTAGGATACCATCTTCGCACTATGAGGCCAAAAAGAAGATGAGTGAGTTGGGTTTAGGCTATATGAGAACATACATGTATGCAAAGATGATTGTGCTATCTTCTGGAAGGAGAATGCTTTTTTAGAGAAATGTCCAATATGCAACGAGCCTAGGTATCAAGTGGTTGCAGACAAAGGTAAAAAGATACTCATAAAGTTATGCGATATTTTCACTCACATCTTATTTGAAACGTCTATATGCCTGAAGACATACAACTGAAGATATGAGGAGGCACTATGATAAGCGACTGATCACAGATGGGGTATTACGGCATCCGACAAATGGAGAAGCATAGAAAGATTTTGATTAAAAGTATCCTAAGTTTGCTAGTGAACTAAGAAATGTAAGGTTAGGTCTTGCTTTAGACGGATTCAATCCATTTGGGAACATGAGTAATGTATACAGTATGTAGCCCGTCATTTTAGTACCTTATAACTTGCCTCCATAGAAATATATGAAAAAGACATTCTTCATGATGTCGTTACTTATCCCCGGTTCTAAATCTCTAGGAAAGGATATGGATGTATTTTTAAGGCCAATGTGGATGAACTTAAACATCTATGGATCGAAGGTGTTGATGTATATGATGCATGCATGAAAGAGAGTTTTCGGATGCACGTAGTTGTTTTATGGACTGTGAATGATTTTTCAGCATACTCATTATTATTTGGTTGGAGCACAAAGGGTTATAAGGCATGTCTAGTTTATAATGAGCAAACCTCATCGAAGAAACTGAAAGACAAGATTTGTTATATGGGCCATCGCCGTTACTTGCCGATTGATCACAAGTGGCGAAATAGGAGACTACATGATGGAAATAGAGTGCTTGGAGTTATACTAAAAATGTTGACCAGTGAAGAAATATTAATGCAATTAGAACACATAGCTGTTGAAAAGTTCGGAAAGCATCCAAACAATAAACATCGGAAGTGGAAGCGTGCACCAAATGAGCTGAATTGGTATAAGAAGAGCATTTTCTTCAAGTTGGAGTATTGGTCATCATTAAAATTGAGATATAACTTAGATGTAATGCATATTGAGAAGAATATATGTGACAATGTTGTAGGAACTTTGTTAAGCGTCGAAGGTAAGACAAAAGGCATATATAAAGCAAGAGAGGACCTGGCTTCAATGGGAATCCGAAGAGAGTTGTGGTTACAAACTCAAGGTAATAGAGTTTATAAGCCTTCTGCATCTTACACATTGACATTAGATGAAAGAAGACAATCTATAAATGGCTAAAATCTGTGAAGATGCTCGATGGATATTCTTTCAATATATCAAGGTGCATAAATGAAGGTGATGGGAAGATATCCGGCTTGAAGACACATGATTGTCATCTACTACTTCAAAGATTATTACATATTGGCATTCAACCATTCTTGTAGAAATATGAGAGTAGTACTTTAATTGAGCTTTCTATTTTCTTCCAACAGCTTTGTTCAAGGACATTGTATGTTAGAGATTTGGAGTTGTTACAATAGCAGATTGTGGTGATCTTATGTAAGCTTGAATGAATGTTCCTATCAGCATTTTTTGACATTATGTTGCACTTAGCAATACATTTGCCTTACGGGGCCATACTTATCGGACTTGTTCAAAGTAGATGGATGTATCATTTTGAAAGGGCACTTGGTACGTATAAACAATATGTACGTAATAAGGCTCATCCGAAAGGTTCAATTGCAGAAATTTATGTTGTCAACAAGTCTCACATTTTGTTCGAAGATATTTGTTCTATATATCTTCGAGGCATAGAAACAAGATTCAATTGTTCGGAACAAAATTTTGATTCAAATAGCCATTTGGACAAGCAATTAACTATATTTGCAACTCGTTGGTGACTTCTTGGGAAAGAAAGAATGATGCATTTAGATGATAAAACTTTAAAACAAGCACATTGCTACCTTATCAATAATTGTCTAGAGGTGCAACCATTTCTCAAGTAAGTATGCTCATTAAATTATTTCTATCTCTAAATTATTTATAGTGCTCATTAGCGTAATGTTCTCTATAACCAACACATTGATGAGCTAAATCCAACTGGATTGGAACAACTGACCAATTACAAAAGGAAAGATTTTTTGAGTGGTTTAAAAATGAAGTAAGCCCATACATTCATTAATATTGTAAGTTATTATATTATGTCTTTATTTCAATATGGCGTTAATGTTTGGGTTATCCATATGTTAAATAAGCATTTTGCTAGGGCATCTAAAGCTACTGATGAGCTTTATTCATTGGCTATTGATTTCGAGAGTTGTGTGCTCGTATACTGGTAGTGTGATGAATGGTATTAAATTTGTCACTGCTAATCGAGAAGTTGGCCGTAAAATCCAGAATAGTGGCATGTGTTTTCTCTACTCATCTAGGAGAAGAAATTAACTTTTATGGTGTATTAGTAGAGGTCCTTGAATTTTATTTTGTTAAAGATTGTAAGGCGATAATGTTCAAGTGCAAATGTTTGAAACTGAACCAAAGAATAGGAGAATGCAACAACATTATAACATTACAAATATAAATATCATTTCACAATGGTACAAACATGAGCCATTCATTTTAGCATCACAAGCTGAAAAGGTTTTTTACTTGGATGATTTGAAGAACAACTCTAATTGGAAAGTGGTATACAGGTTAATCATCGTCATTTGTGGGATATTCCAAAAAAAGATGATGATGTTCAGGAAGAAGTATATCAAGAAGATGATTCATCAGACCTTCGATTCGCATGTGAGCAACCTGACATGGACTTAATAACATTTCGGCATACGGGCACTGATGTTGAAATAGTTACAATTTAAGAAAACATAAAAGGTCAAAGTGATGTCGATCAAAATGAGTTTATATGCGAAGATGTTGAAGAGGACGACACACTAGCTGATTATGATAGCAAGGGATCTATACATAGTTCTGATATAGAGGATGATGAAGACAATGAGCATATTAGTGATGACAATGATATATAATATTCATGTTCTTTTTACTTATTATAACTATATGTTCTTATACTTTTTTATTTATTAATTCTAATTTGTGTACTTATTTGCAGATGTCTTTGAGAGATACTCCTGTTGCATTGAGGTTAGATGATTCTTATATCATTCCAACTCCGATAGAGGGGTCATCTATCGGCGCACCATGTAATAACTCTACTCTAAACTTGTCTTATTTGGCTATATTTCTTTATGTTATTATACACTAATTTAGTTCGCTATGTTTTGCAGCTATGTCATCAAAGAAGAAGGGTCGAGGTCCTACTTGCGGATACAAGTCCACACATCTGGTTTATACGCATGGTGGACAAAAGTTGCCTATTCTTCTATCATCTGAGGTTGGATGACTCCTAGGAGAGTTTCGCTCCGAGTTTTTAACTGAGATAGGAGTGATCGTACGTGACATGGCACCACTTGCAATCAGGAAGTGGAGTGAAATTACGGATGCACAGAAAGCACCTATGATCGATCGACTTCAGGTCTGTATAATTGTATTAGATTACTTTTAGGTTACTTTTAACTTAATATACCTTTTTATTATGTAACTGTGGGAGAAGTTTGATCTTGATATGATTTTAGACCATATTAAAAATGGTATTGACTTTCAAATGAATAAAGTATATCGAGAATTTAGATATCGACTTTACATGCACTTCATCAGTCAGGGTGGGGATACAAATGTGAGCTTAGCAAAGCAAAATAAGCCATCTCGTGTCTCGCAAAGTGACTGGGACTTTCTTTGTGATTATTCTATTCAAATGAGTATAAAGTAAATGCATCCATACAATTAATTTAATAGTTTATATTTTTTAAAAACTCATGTAACCATTTTCATTCTTTGATGTAGAAAAAATTGAAAACAAATAAATCTAATCGGGAACTACAGCCACATGGAACTCTCACTGGATCGAAGTCAATATCGGCTCACTCTTATGATATGGTAAGGAATACTTCGAGTATCAAGTTTTATAAATTCAGTCTTTTGTGTAGCCCATGCATATTGTCTTCCACGACACCACTTGCAAATACTATATACTTCTTTCCCTTCAATAATTTGGATTCATAGATGGAAAGATATAAGGAAAGATCATAATTGTTTACGGTTGCATGCTTTATGGGTGACATTAGTTTGCAATTAATTATGTTTGAGAGAGAGCTTTTACCAACCATATCCAAGTGTTTAGTATCACTAAAGTTTGAAGTGTTTAGTATCACAAAAGTTTGAAGTGTTTAATATCACAAAGTTTCAAGTCTTTAGTATCACAAAGTTTCATAATATGATTATCCTTTTTTTTCATATTATTTATTATCTTAAATTATTATTGTTTCTTTTTAGAGAGATTCTGTTAGGGGAGAGGAGCTATCAAGACTTCGTCTATGGGATACTTTTTATTTTGACAAAAGAAGAATCAATGGATAAATAAAAAAGCTATAGAAACCCATGTAAGTTTTATCAATTTAAAATATAATATTCTTTAATGTAATGTTTTATACTAAATATGTTGAATTTGTTTTCTTTCCATTGCAGGTACAATTAGTAGAGCGGCTTTCTTCATAGGGCTCTACAGGAGAACCAATCGGTGAGGATGCTACCTTTGAGGAGGTTTTAGGTTTTAGATCTGAGTATAAAAAGGGATGGGGTCCACTATCGAAGGGGACATCGAGGACTAGAGGTAGTTCATCATCTTCTAACAACTTACAATTAAAGAAGCAACTAAATTAGTACCAGGAGCAGTTGAGTCAATAGAATGATATCATCACTCGGCAACAAGAGATCATCAAGAATCTACAGGCGAAGATTGATGAGATCATTACTTATCTGCGACAGCTAGCTCCTGGATTTGCTCCTAGTAGCTTCCAGCATACCTCATTTCCTTTATAGTGCCCTTAGTGGCATATAATTTTTTAATTATATATTTTCAAAAACATTGTATATGATGATTTTATTGAAATGAATGAAAATTTTCATTTAGTTTTCTGTGAAAAATTTGAAGCAGAAAATTATTTATAGTATCGTTGCTTTAATATTATAGTAAATTGTTATAACAGGTGTGAAATAAAAAAATAAAATAAAAATTTATTACGATGAAAAATTTTTATCGTAATAAATATTTATTACGGTGAGATTGTTTCGCCTTAATAGGTTATAACTTATTATGACGAAATTATTTTTGTCGTAATAGTTACTAATTACGGCAAAATAAACTTGCTGTAATCAGTTTTTTATAAAATATATTTTAAAAAAACTTTATTACGACGATATGTTTTCGCCTTAACATGGGCTTTTATGATGAAATGTTTCATCGTAATATAGTTTTAAAATATTATTTAAAATAATGAAACTGTATAGTGATGATATTATTCATCGTAATATTTTATTTATTACGATGAAACTATTTTCATCTTAATAAATTATTATGATATCAACTTATTACGATGAAAGTATTTTTATTGTAATAAATTATTACGACAAATTAAGAACTTGTTATGGCAAAAAAAATTTGCCGCAATAAATTATTTTTCTTATAGTAATTGCATGCATCAGAATAAAAACCCATCAATCTCATTTACACCCCCAATCCATTCCTTTTATTCAGGCCTGCATGGCACATAAACTCAGCAGTAGCTTCATGTGATTCCTTATTAGAAAGCAAAAAGAGAGAACAGTGTTTGGATAAGTTTGAAATTTTATAGGATTGGGGATAGCCTTAGATGCTTTTTATTCCACTATGTACAGATTCTCAGTATTTTGCTTGAATAGGGCATTATAATCCAATATGAGTTATCAGTTTTAAACATTAGAGTTCATTATAATAATAGAGATCAAAGAAAGGGGAAAATTAAATCTTATTCCAAATTTTGACTTAGAAATCTGATTGCTTGTCGAAGAAAATAGAGAGCAATGGGAATTGGAGTTTTAAAGACAGCTATGGGTTGTGAGCATTTGGTGTAGTTGTAAACTTGTACGTCAAAGGTTGGCTGTTTTTCAGAGAGAACATGTGGCCAGTTACTGAGATATCTGAGAGAAAATATAAAGAGAGTTGGTAAACAGAAGAAGAAAGAATGGAAGAGGTATAAGGGACAGAGAACAAATGGTACAAAGAGTGGATCAAATTTACTTTAATGTATCACATTGGTAGGTTCCTCAACTCAACTCATCTAAGCCTTTTTCCAACTATATAAGGTTGGCTACATGAATCTGCTTCCTTCACTTAATAGATTCATATTTTAGGGGATCTAACGGAGTTTTATGTTGGCTGTCAGCTACTTAATGCAACCCTCCTTCTTTACTTGGGCTTGGGACCGGCCTTGGTGGAGTTATCACATTGGTAGGTGCCTGATGGGCAATAATAGTGAATAGAAGAAAACACGGCTCAAGTAATTGGTGATCATAATGATGCATTCATGAAAACAAGGATAAGGGGAAGAGTAAATATGAAGATGAATGGCTAAAAGGAAAGTTACTAATGAAGAATTGTGATCCTGCATAATGAAGAGACTTCAATAGGAAGGGATACTTTGTTTTTAAGAAGAGATTTCAGTAGGAGGGGGTACTTTGTTTTTAGGACGTAGACAAAGGAGGGATAGAACTGGAGTTGCAAATGTGGTGGTTGTCAAAAAGAATATGGTAAAGTTTGGAATACCATTAGAGGTAGCTGTAGATAGAATGCTTGGCAAATGAGGACCCATAATTTTGAACCCAAATGGTTGGGACAAGGTTGAATGACAATAGTTATCACCATATTTGAAGATCTGTCTGTTGCAGGAAGAATTCAAACAGAAATAATAGGTTAAGGAGGATTCATAATTCTAACCCCAAATATTTGGGATGAGGCTAGATGGTTGTTATTGTAAAAGAGAGGATGGAATAGAAAAGGGACGCACCATGGGAGAGGAGCAGTTCCTACCTTATTGCAACTGATGCTTGATGAGAGAGTTGAAAGAGTGAATGATGAAATTTTTGATTGATACCCAAAAAAAGAGAAAATAAAAGCAAACAGAAAGAACATAAAAGTGGTTGACTATAGACCAATGTATATAAAAACTAACATGGTGTTGTTGAGTTCTCAAGACAGATAATTCCGAACTGTTTAAAATAATATTTTGCTACTCTTTACGACTTTCTGGTTATAATATGATCACCTTTGGCTATCACCTTGAAGCAGCAAATGATTTTTCCAGAGGATGATAAAATTGGTTCAAACATAAACGTGATACTTATTTGTTTCATATCTTTTGTGGATAAGCTTAGAAAAATAGTATTCTTGAAATTTGGACCATATCATGTGATATGAAAATATGTGGTTTCTCTGGTGATGCTCCTAGCTTGTGGTCAGCTCACATTCCTATCCCCTATGCAGATTTATTACCCAAAACTGGCTTTCAGCGCACAGATTATAGGCATTATGATTGTAAGGATGCATGTTGTGTTACAAGAAGTTAGCTGGGTAGCATCACCCACAAAGCTATATTCACATATTTGTTTATTTGAGTAGGCAAGAAGTGTTATGCATGTGCATACTGCAGATACCAAGCCTGGTTGCTTATTTATCCTGGTAGTGGTATGTAACACCTGCTAGGAAATGCAACATGAATCATCATATGATTGCATCAGTTTCATGAAGCTTCTATAGAAACAAGATCGAGCACCAAAAGTAATCTGTGTTAGGGAGTAAAGGGCCACATGCCGCGGTGGCAGGCACCATTATAGGCAGAATTTATTGGTGGGAGAGGACATCTGCCAAGGTATTTGGAAATTTGTATCCTTCATAGCTCATATAATACACTACCAGTTTTCTGATTTGGTAGTTTATTGGTGGGAGAGGGCCACACAACAATTTTCTGATCTGTGTTGGAAATTTGACGTAACAGGCCTGAATGTTCAGTTTATTTTTCATTGCCTATGGTTGAACATAAATAATACTCCCTGCATTGGAAGTGAGCTGCAATGCTGTATTTAACTGAACTAGCTAGCTTACCAGCATCCATGATATCAAGGGAATGATAAAAGGCAAAAAGAAGAATTCATGGAACCATGTTTCAAATGCAAGCCAACAACCTAGAGTTCTAGATTGTTATTGCAATCTATAATAATTTGAGTTCATGATCTATCTGATATGTTTGGTAATTTTCCTGGTGTGTTTATACACATTCTAGTGTTGATGGTTATAGCCTGGCTTTTACATATGTTGTCTTGCTGTGTGCTCTGATTTCCTAATCTTTCTTTCCTATTCTCTTTTTAATTAGGAAACTTTCCTAATCTATGTTTACCTGAAAAACACAGCTTTCTCGATTGCCTTTATCCTGGTGGGGCTAAGTCTATGATACCTGAAGCACCAGCTCTGCCAAACGGCATACTCTTCGTTCAGAATCTTCCCCATGAGACTACTCCCATGATGCTGCAAATGCTCTTCTGCCAGTATCCTGGTTTTAAGGAGGTTAGAATGGTAGAAGCAAAGCCTGGAATTGCTTTCGTGGAGTATGGAGATGAGATGCAGGCTACGATTGCCATGCAAGGTCTTCAGGGTTTCAAGATTACGCAACAAAATCCTATGCTTATTACATATGCAAAGAAGTAGGTTATGTGTGAATTTTTGGTCTGTTTCATTAGGGCTTTCATTTGCTGCAGCAGCTTTAACATGGGCGCTCTTCACTTCAGTTGGGGAAGTTTTGGATATTCCATGTTGGTTGAACATGCTAATTGATTATTTAAAAGGGGAAGTACATGATGCTGAATTTTCTCACGCTAACCTCTCTTCAAACATTGGTTTGTGATCCATAGATCTTTTCCCAAGGCCTGTCTGTTGGTTTCTCTTCTGAATGGTGTTGGCAATTTCTAATATAAGATTTAGCCTTGTGAAGGTTGCTGCGATAAAACATGGCCATGTGGTCCATTGTCATTTTCAGAAACAATTATATAGTGCTTTATATCATCAGTTTTTGCTACAAAATATTCTCACATTCAAAATGCAAATGAGGAATCGCATGTGTAGACATTTTTAGGCTCTGCAGCATCTGTTTTGTTTTTAACCCTTAACCTTTTTACCAAATATGAGAGAAGATATTCTGGGTATATAATATGTATTCTGTTTTTTAAGCCAATCTTTCCATCATATGCAAGACAGCAGCAGGCAGGTGTCTGGTACTAGGATCACATTTTGATTTTTTGATCAGCTTGGAGGTGTTGATCCTTTTTACCAAAATGATTTAATTTCAAGTTGACTTCAAATTCTTTTAGAAAAACAGTTTATATAGAAAGTTGTTCCATGATCCTTTCCCACCATAATATTTCCATCACTACCTCATTTTGGTATCCTAGATGCAGTTAAAAGTTTGGTAAAGATACAGGGAATCCAATGTTGGTTTCAAAACTTCATATTTATTTTTGCCTTCAAAAAGCAAGAAGAGTAACCCCAAGTGAAAAACCAAGTAAATTCAAATCACTCGGAAGACCATTTGATCGAGGGAAAAATTACAATTGCTTTGACGATATCTCAGCTGAAGACAATATATTTGTGAAGCTTAGTAGAACACACTCTGTACCAAGTTAGCGTTAGAATTTCAATTATAATTATTTTCGTTCTCCATATTGATCATCCAAACACCACATGAGGTAATGACATGCTTAATATATCTGAAAGGATTAAGAAACTTAATGCAGACAACAAAAAACTGAGAATAGTTGATCACAACTACTATTTGCCAAACTTCTTTAAATCATATAGATGACTATTTGATGATCATAGCCTTGATAACAACCTACGACACTAGATGAGTCAGCATAAATTTGCTCCATTTTCTTTTAAGACTTCTGACGAAGCCTTTAACACAGGATACTGCATACTTTAACAACTTACAATTTCTTACTACCCCTCATCCTCAATCATTTGGTACATAGGTCCCCCTTTGGTAAAGTAATAGTCCAATTACTAAACTGAAACAAAATATAAGAGAAATTTTACACCCTCTCCAATTCCATGACATGTTTCTCCAGCTGATCCTTCAACTCTTTTCTCCACCCTTGGATGAGCTTTTCATGCTTTTAATCAGCTCAGTCTTGGCTTTCAACTCTTCCTCCATGATGGAGATCTCCTGGCAACATGATCCAGAGAGAGAACAGTGATAGCCATTTTCATTCAATTTCAAGGAAAAGAAGCATAAGATACTTGTGAGGAAGAACTTCCTGTGGTTTAATGGAATCGTACCTTTCGAAGCATTTCTTCCTTGGTCGGTTGATCCTCACGTTGTAGACCCATGAAATACAATTGAAGCCTCTTCGCAGACTCCATAAAATCTCTTGCATGCCTTTCAACATCAACTGTGTGCAAACAAAAAAGCATGATTGAACAAGAAACATTTAGTTTACAATTACATCACAGAAGCAGATGATTATATGTTCATTCCTAGCATGCATTTGGGCATGTGATTAAAAAGAATCAATATTTCTAAGTTGTGCCATCCCTGGTTGCCTTACTGTGCTGTTTTTATGGAAAGAAGAAATCATAGCATTTTGCTTCGAAACACAAGGAGAGGCTTGTACAAAGGGGCATGCTATGGCTTTGTTTAGATGCTTGGAGGAAAAAAGGAAAAGAAAATTTATGCTATGTAAGCATGTGTTTAGCCAAACATTAGTTGTTCACTAGAAAAAGCTTGAGTACACACAAAGGGCCAATGAATATTTTTGGTTAATCTTTTTGGATGAGATTCTAAGTCATTACAAACAGTATCACATGTAGACTAGAAGACAATGAAACATGAGCCCCTTGATCGTGATGTTTGTGATTGAATTTGAATGGATTTAGATCCTCAATATGACAAGAATATCTAGGCTTAAATAACGAAAGTATGTGAGGAGCTATGCAAACATGTATTTAATTCCATATTGATTATACACTAAAGAAATCCTGGGTACTTATATGGGGCCAAGAAACCTAAATAATTCCTTGTGGGTATACGCGGGCTAATTATGCCTAAATAAAGAAGATGATACCAATTGTCTTGAATTTTATCTTTATTGCATTATTTTAAGTTCTAAGCTCCAAGCATCCAAAACAGAGCCTATATTCCAAGAAGTGAAAATTAATATTTATATAGCAAGGATAGTAAAACCAGTGCTGAACCAGCTTGTTTACTGCTTCAGCATGGAAACCAATCCATACCAATGCATTTTGGTCCGCACCAGCATGAATCGATTCAAACTAAGTGGAACTACTTGGTTTCACTTGGTACTGACCTATACTATCTGAATATTGAGTGTACCATCATTTTAAAAAAAAATCCAAAAACTATCTTCATACGAGGTGTGTAGCATATTGCACTGAGTTGATTACATAACGATATGATATCTAGTACTAAAATTGCGGACCTTACCATAAAGCAGCATAGTCAAAATCTATTTATCTAAAATTTCATGCTTATGTTGTAGACAAGAACTTCTAACGTTATCATGGCATGGTCAACATCAGGAAGTGAGGTGATTGTCAAAAAACTAAAAATCTAAGTGATGAAGGTTAAAAATCAAGACCCATAATGATATTATGAACCCCATTTTTCATGATATGTGACTGCCTCAAAGCTTTTGCAATATGATGATTCAATATATTAGACTTGTAAATAGAAGTTTGCTCACATTTTTTATGATCTTGAAGTATATTAAGGGCATGACCTCATATAAAAAAGAAAATACCTTTATCATCTTCCATGACAGGCCAAAGAAAGTAGGGAAGCCTTTAACAAATATATATTTTGACAAAGAGGGCGAAGCAACTGCATTAAATTTATGGGGTAGCAGCTTCAAAGGGAAAAATAGTAATCTGACTGTCTGTTTCTTTGTATTATAGTCAGCCTCATAATATACATAAAGACATCTTGTTTTGCACCTTTGTCAGAAATAGTGGTTTAGGCTATGCCAGAAGAAAAGTAAAAAAAGAATATATTAGCAATCAATCTTTAAGAATTCTTAAGTAACTTTCAATCAGAAATATGATTATAATGAAACGAAATACTTCTACAGAAAATCATTGTCAGATTACAAGTAATCCGTTCCCAACACCTCCTTACTCTTGAATTTTGAGTGGCTTCCTAAATGAGAATCTAGGTCTTAAATTGCATTCATTGAGGTTTAACATGATGACACATTCAATTAATTGTCTACAGAATCCACTGGGAATAATCTGTTGGAATTGTAAGACCTAGATGTGAGATAAAGCCCAGATTGTTCTGCATAGAAACAATCTGGAACTATTACATGACAAGAAAGATGACTTAGTCTAGTGACTTCACCAGCTGTCTGTGTAACAGAAGCTTAAGGCTATAATCAGCTATGTTGCTCCAGAAAAAGGCCTTTGGGTTCTTTCAACCTCAGCAGAACTGATACCTCAACAGAACCTCATCATGAAAAAATTACCATCCTAGGACATAGCTAAACACTTCATCCAAAAATGGCCAAGTGAAAAATAATAGAAGCAATCAGATCAAGTTATCACACACTCCTGCTATCTTAAGAAAGTTACCTTTTACATCCAGAAGATGCACCATTTCCTCCATATGGCCTGTCCATCAAGTTCAACCTCAACCCACCTAAGACCAATTACCTAGAAAATGGAGCCAACAAGCTGTAGTGATTTGCATATCAACAAATTTGAGGTTGCCTGCTAACTCAATGGTTTTGTAATGAAGGTTTAGAAAAGGTGTGGGAAAAGAGGCTGGCCCACTAAATGAAAGACTTGTAATATGTTTGGGAACATTCTTGTATTAGGAACTATGGGAGGAGTATTACTTAGCAACCTTATTTTTTCTTCCTTTTCATTGGGATCGGCTCTTGCTTGCGTGTCCTTATTCTATATTATAACAAATCTCCATTCTGTAGCCACCACACAGCTCTTGGGGGAGGTGACTGTCAGCCAGAATGGGGATTAGTGATCTTCTCATTGTTGTCCTTCACTACAAAGCGATCCATAATTCCTCCATTTTACACTATGCAACAAGGATTCAACTCTTGTCAATGCCACTAAATCAAGTGGAGCAGTTGAACAGCTCCTTCAACAATCAGATCGAAGCTTAATCAATGAAATCATCAGGAAATATGAAGTCTAAGCATAAAGATTAACCAGTTCAGCACATTCACAGGACATGTCAACGGAAAGCCTCAATATATGGGATAAACCTTGGGATTTCCTTACACACAAGCCCCAGGCAGAGGGAATAAACTGCACAAACTACAAGCTTTCGGCGGTTCACACTTCACATTAATCGTTACAAACTGATTCAACACCAATAATTCACCTAGAAAATATTCGCTTGCATAAGCTCGATCGCAACCTTTAGCATCCAGTAAAGTCTCCTTTGGTTAAGACAGTCATTCGTTAATAATGCCCTTTCAGGAGCAAAACAACAAACACCCATCGGTCCAAAATTTCATCATTGCTTATGTAGAACAAGTCCCCCCTTTCTACACTAAATCATTGCCAAGCACAAAATCTAAAGTGATATATAGAGAGTTCGGAGCACTTAGAGATCGAGATGAGCGCTGAGAGAAAGAGAGAAGTAAGAGGGGAAGTGGAGGACTAACTCTGGTGGGAGGAGTGGACGGAGCGGTCGACGGCTTGGAGCTCGCGGGCGGGGAGACAGGGGAGCAGCGCCGCCTCCAGCGCCGCCACGCAGGCCATCATCTCCTCCCGCTGCCTCTGCTGCGGCGGCTGCTGAGACAGAGCCGGAGATCGCGCCGGCGACTCCGTTTGGCCCGGCTGCTGCTCCGCCATCGGAGTTCTCTACAGGCCCAAAAGCGTTTTCGATGGAGCCTCGCTCTCGCTCGCTCGCGGTCACGCGCTCACACTAACGGGTGAAACTTATGCCAGGGGTTCAATCTAGCTTTAAAAAACCAAAGGTTTTCCCAAATCAATGTCTTATTTATTCCAATTATACTTTATAATTTATATTATTAAAATTAGGATTTACTAAACAGAATGACCTGAATCCTAGTTTCTTGATTTCAAGAGATCTGATTTAAAAAAAATTCCTGAGAAAAAAAGAGCATTTTACTATTTGCCATTCTATAATTCAATTAAAAATCTTTTGAGACAAAAAAGAAAAAAAATATCTGAAACAATACTTTAATCTTCAAATAATGATACGAACGCACAACATAACACATACCGCAACATTGATTGATCTACTCGTTTTTATTTTAGTTTGAAACTGTTTGGTCTCTACAGCTACAAATAAAAATTTTACTTATAATTGTATACTTAAAATAAAAAATTTCATCAGAATAATTTTAACTTTTTGACCTCTCAAAATTTAATTTGTTAAAGTTATTAACTTAATTTATTAATTAAAGATTCAGCTGCTATGCTTTTTAAATATTTTTTTTAAAAATAAAGCGATAATACTATCCATATTCAGGTCATCGTTCAATCTTTGATAACTTAGGTAGTGTTTAATATGGGGGATAAGAACGGATATCCCCTGGATATCCCTTCTTATTCCCAAATGCTATAGCTAGAAGGGATAGGTCTGAAAAAATTTGACTAGAGGGGATAACCCATGGTTAACCATGGTTAACCATGGGTTATTCCCTGAACTTATTCCCTAGGAAATCCAGGAACAACTAAAGTTATCCCTTGATGGTAGACTTGTAATTTTAAAAAAAATGCTTATTTCCTCAGCTATCCCCTGGATAAATGCTATCCCGTACATTTATCCAGGGATAGCTTTTGGGCTATCAAACACTACCTTAATGCCTTAGATAGTGTTTGATAAAAAAAATATTATCCATGGATAAGTGCACGAGATAGAGTTTGTCCCCTGACTATCCCTAGGAATATCCCTTGGCTATCCCATTGATCATATCAAATGCAAAAAGGTAAATCCATAGGATAACTTTTTTTTTACTCTTATTTGGAGGGATAACCAGCTATTCCTGCATTTTCTAAGGAATAAATTGAGGGGATATCCCATGGTTAACTATGGTTAACCATGGATTATCCCTTTGGTTAACTTTATTCCCAGCTATCCCTTATAGTTATGACTTTTAGGTAATGTTTGATAGAAAAAATATTATCAATGGATAAGTGTACGGAATAGAGTTTATCCCCTGTCTATCCCTAGGGATATTTCTTGACTATCCCATTGATCATATCAAATGCAAAAAGGTAAATCCATAGATAACTTTTTTTTACTTTTATTTGAAGGGATAACTAGCTATTCTGCATTCTCTAGGGAATAATTTGAGGGGATATCCTATGGTTAACCATGGTTAATCATGGATTATCTCTTTGGTTAACTTTATTCCCAGCTATCCCTTATAGTTATGGCTTTTGGGAATAAGAGGGGATATCCCGGGAATATTCCCTCTTATCCCTTATTTCAAACACTACCTTAGGAATAAGAGGGAATATCTTAATAATCCTTCAACTTCTCATAATTTATTGGCATGATGCACATATTACAAGAAGCATGATAACAAAAGCCATCAATTTGCCATCTATCTTGTTTTCTTGACCTGTTTCCATGATAAGTGTCGATATCTTGTCATGTACCAGCAGAAGCAAAAGAAAGTTGTTTGTGTATCAAAATAGCTTTTTGATTTTGACTCAGCCGCAGACAGTTGGCTACTTAAGTATCTGAACTCGATAAATTCTAAGCTCCTAAATATAAATAATGTAAGAATAATAATGTAATCAATAAGAATAAGGTATCCTCGCCAAATATTTTCAAATGCATAAAAAGAGTCAGAACATCTGCATGACTAACATTAAAAAAATGCAAAAAAAAAAAAAAAATTGTAAAACTTGCAATACTTGAGAACAAATGGTAAGGAGAATCCTGATGTTTAGTAAAGCCAACGAAAGATGAAATGAAAACAAGTGTATGTGTATATGCCCTTTTCATAACATATGATGCTTTTAGCATCAAAATCTACTTCAAAGCCATCACTGATGGAGCTCTTTTCTGCCAGCCATATAGAAATTTATATCATTCTGTAACTTATCGTTATTTGTGGGAATTTACCTGAATTCAAAGTGGATGTCAAAAGGATCCTTAATTTAATCGCATACAATACATGATCATAAAAAGGCATGGAGCCATTTGTCATTAACTTGATACTCGCATGGTATAAATGAGGACGTTTGTAATTATATGCAACGTTGGCAAATGGACTTGGCTAGTTGTTGGCATCTCTCTCCTTAACATTAAGAGGTCCCAAATTTGATTGATGAGTGACACTCCTATCATATTTATCGAAGAAAAAATATATACAATATTGTTTTTCGATTCATAGAGTTATCTGGTATGCCAAGATGCAAAATATTGAAAGCATTTGCCTCAACCAAGTCACCATATAGAGCTCTCAAAAAATCCTCATAGAATAGCTTTGAAACTAACCAGCCACAATGGCCGTGGCCATGCGGTGTACAGTTCTGGACTGAGAAGATGCAATGGAGGATGGAGAAAAGTTGGGATATTAGGAGATTGTAGCATGACTACATCCGATATGACTCATCCTATGTCCACCGGATTCCTGACACCAGAAACCAGCCAACAGTTCCTTGAAGCAATGCTGCCGTAGAAGAGACGCATCCACATCTGTTGGGCTAAATAACAATGGATCCTAATGCATCCAATATCTTGAGCCAGAAAGATCTTTTGAAATTATATAGCGGCTACTAAAAAGTAATTTAAGGACAGACAAAACCTTCTTGTTATAGGAATATGATTATTTACCACTGCTCGAAATTGAATCTGAATCACTTGGGAGAGGTGGGGGTCAATCAGCTGAGCCACCACCTCTTGGCAAAGCAGCTGCCTACACTAGAGCAAGATCTAGATAGTTGTTTACATCCCGGTCTTGATGGATGGGTTCTCAAAAGTGTGCAGTAGTATGAACTATATCAATCATTTGAACAACTACTAAACAGTCTTAGAGAGAGAGAGAGAGAGAGAGAGAGAGAGAGAGAGAGAAAAGTTGCCTGGTTTTAGAAAAAAGGACCAATTTCTGTTGATGGGCATGAGAATCTCAATTTGTACCAGAATCATAGGACTAGCTTTAAAACATACACGTACAACTGCAAGGTCAATGTTCGAAAGTAAACCTGTTGCTTACCGAACATCTCTAGAAGCGTGAAAAATTAAACACCTTCCAGATATATAGGGCAGATAAAGAAATGATACAAGATAACTGCTATCAATTTAACTTTTGTTCTGCTTTAATAGTTAAATTGCAACCCATTGCTAATACGACACGGTGAAAGCCACAGAATATTATCATGACAAACATGAATACAGTGGAAAATACTTGAGATGGATGTTCTGCATAAAAGCCTTACAACATAGCAGGAATGTACCATCCCACTGTTATTATTCACTACTATAGGTTCTAGTATCACATTACTCATCCTCATTCAGAGGAGATATTGCCAGATAGGCCACTCTACATTCGAGCTTTTGCCTGATTAGCTGGGGCACTCTGCATAATTTGATATATAGAATCAATGATAGCTTTGTGAATAAGAAACTGCTACATGAAAGACCAGTCATAAAGTAAATGCAGCACAGTTTAATACTCACCAGAGATAGACCTTTAGAAGCTCTTTCTGCCAGATATGAACAGGGCTTGAAGGATTCACCATACTTACTTGACCATGCGTCCAATCTTGTGTGGATGTAATTTGCACCAAGAGAGTCTGCCCAGAACATTATGCCAGCCCTGGTTTGAAATACAAGTTTAGAACAAATATTAAAAAGGCAAGAAAATATTATCTCCTGTTAATCTATGTTCAAACTCGAAATAAACCTGTAAGGGGGGAAACCCATGCCCATGATGGAAGCAATATCAAGATCTGATGCTTTCACAGCAATTCCCTCATCAAGGACTCGGCATGCCTCATTTACAACAGGAAGAAATACCATTTCTACTATATCCTTATCTGCTAACTTCATTAGCTGCAGCAAAACAAACAAAACACATAAGTAATGAAGTGGCAAATCCGGTACCCTTCATCTGTGATCATTATAAATATGATGAAAAAGGAACCAAGATACATCTGATCAAAGGCATGCAGATTCTGGAGCCTTTATGCTCTAAGCTTTCCATTTAATATATAGACACTAAATATTATAATCAAGCCATACTCATCCCACAAAACTAGTAGTACATGGATCATGATCATTATTTATTACTGGTTGGTCCAAATCAAAACTCCAACGCTGTCAACTATCAAGATGAGTTCAAATAAATTTCAGTTGTGAAGAGCTCTCTCAACAATTTTTCTCTATAGAAATTCCTATGTGCACACCCCTTTATTATGTACTCCCTGACCTGCTATTGCAGGTTTCATGAAGGAATTAATTACGACATAACATTGGCAAGTTGTAAGCTCATCACTATGAACTTCAAAATAGGATGATTTGTGAGCAAAGCACGGATTATGGAGGGAATATTCATATAAGTTGTAATATGAGTATTACATGTAGGAGTGAAGCAAACAACTCATGCTTTGGCTTGTTCACATCTATTTTGGTCATTAAGTCAATGCTTTTCTTTTTAAATTTTCTTCAGAAATGTTTAAACCAATGCATTAAATCCATACAAGAATATAAAATGGCCAAGCAGCAATGCATTAGTTATATGGCCAAAATGCCTGATGCCACTTATACAGCATACCCCATTTTATGTACTATCAACGCTCTCTAACAAAAGTGAGCAAGCATGCACGCACACATATCTACAATCTAGCATAAAACTGAAACTTCCATTCTAGTCAATAATGAGTGGCAATAGAACCTCAGGATCAGGGGTAATGCCAGCCATGCTCCTTGATTTCTCAATGTACTTCTTTATTTCAGGGTCTGGACTGGCCTTCCGCTTCTCATCATATTTATAGAATCCCTTTCGCGTAGCTTCTCCTGTCACAAATGATACAAAAGGTGGATGAGCGTCTCATATTCATATTGGGGTCCTAACACACCACAGCAAAGACTGAGGGGATCTTATCATGGAGTGAATGAAATGGAAGTAAATGCATGATGAACACTATCAGGCAATTTCCTATACCTGATCTCTTATCCTCGAGCATTATCGACATTAATATTGATTTGTAGACTCTTTCAGGGAAATTGTCAAGGTATTGCATCCCAGTAGCTACTGCAACACCAAAACCAACCAGATCGGCAACCCTGTGTGGCAAAAGAAAAGACCAAGATCACTAAATGCAGTGTTCAGAAGCAGTATCCTTCAAATATCCACCCAAAAACTACATTACATAAATATTGGAGCTACTCTCTGATTCAAGTAGTTTTCTCAAAAAACAAAAATATAATTTTGCCAAATCATACTTTCTACATACCTGAAAGGCCCCATTGGCATTCCAAATTTGGTACAAGCACGATCGATCTTATAGACATCAACACCATGATCAACTAATAAAAGTGCTGACTGAGTGTAAGGAAAGAACATCCTGTTGACAGCAAAGCCAGTACAGTTCCCAACTACGATGGGAGTTTTGCGAATCTTCTTCCCAACATCTAGCAAGTCCACAACGACTTGTGGAGTTGTTTTATGAGTCCGAACTATTTCCAGAAGTGGCATGATATGAGCAGGACTGAAAAAGTAACGTCATCAGGAAGATATTTACGAGCAAGAAACTACAAAGAAACATAATTATTACCTAAAGAAGTGTGCGCCAACATACGATCCTGAGACATGGTTTTTTCTCCTATTAAATTCAGATCTATTGTTGAAGTGTTGGTAGCAAGAATGCAATGACGTGAGCAAAATTTCTCTAGATCAGCAAATATTTGCTGCTTTAATGACACATTCTCAATGACCGCCTGACATGATACAATTTTCAAGGGAAAATTTTAAGAATGTAAAAATAATTAATTACAATAAAAAGCCAAAAACAGAGGGAAGAAAGAGAGAGTATGAAGCTCTGACTTGCCTCAATGACCATATCCACATCTTTAAAGAGTCCATAATCAAGAACACCTGCAAGAAGCGAGAGGGCTCTCTCACATTTTTCTTGAGACATCTTTCCTTTCTTGACACGACTCTGCAAATTTGCTGAAAAGCTCCAGCAATATAAGCTCTTGAAATATCTAAAACAGAATTTTTGAAAAATGCCCAGAGGAGTACTATAAAATGCAAGGCAAAATTAAAAATGTATGTACCTTTGACTCTGTCAATCCCTGCTTTTAAGAATTTCTCATTTACTTCTTTTAGTATCACTGGATAATTGTTCAGTATTAGTGCAGTTGCAATTCCAGAACCCATTAGACCTCCTCCAAGAATGGCAACTTTAGTAATTTTTCTGGGAACCAAACCCAAGTCAGTGACACCAGGTACCTGTTACCAGCATTTGAGAGGGCATGTCATTCATATGAGGTTTTTTTGTCTTCTTTCCCCCAAAAAAAGCTGCACAGCTACATATCAGAAATATAATCTGAAACAACTGAAGGACCTCCCAAACCAGCATTAAAATCATGCAAATTTGTTTTATTTAAATATGTGACCATAGGTATTCATCATGCATGCATACACTTCAAAACATGCTTTCTAATTTCATGGTTAATATAATTAATTCCAGAAACTTGACTATAGTTCCCTGAAATATCTGTGTTGAAAGTCTCAGCTTAGATTTATTGATGGCATATTCAAAATCTGATCAATTGTCCATCATTAGGCGGCCCTTCAGCTCATAAGCTTATGGGTCATTGGATACAAACTAGTAATTTCAGTTGGAGAGGACAGACTGATATAAGAGTACTTGCTTCTTGTCAGCAAGGCCAAGCATCCCACTTCCTCTTTAACCAGTCTCATATTAATGATAGAGCTCTAATGAAAGAATGCAAGGTGCACAACCAATTGACTCAACCCTATCTTCTGAGAACAGAATGTCATTCAACATTCATCATGAATTACTGAAAACAGGAAAGAAAATCAGTTTGGGTCTTACAGTAATCCCTCGATCAATATGCTAAGCCATTTCCTCATAATACCGAGAAGTGTTGAAGCAATTAGACTTACCAAGTAAGAAGGTATAATATGTCACAAATTGGTTTGACGTGAAAAGGCCAATGTGATCTTGGTTATGCACGTCACTATGGATTCTTGACTTATGTAGGGAATATTAGGAACCTCAAGGATGCATGCATATGCCTTTTGGTCATGCTCATGTGTAACTCAAATTTAAAAATGTCATATTGATCATTCAATAGTAGTATAGTACACATTAAACGCCCAGCACTTGGAAGGCTGAGGTTGTAATGACATACTCCATGCATGTGTAAATGATTGAAATGCCCTTTATCAGCACAAAGAAAAGCCAAGAGGGTTTTGGTCATTTTCAAGGTAATCACCAGCTCCTCCTGTAATCCCTCGTACTGTGTTATGTGCATCCGAATATCTGATACCCTGAAATCTCACTGAATCATTTCTCACTTCTGAAAAGATTACAATTTGGTGGGAAAAAAAGCAGTTTCCCCCGGCTTCTAACATCATCTTGACCATACTTGTCCAAAAGCTTGTTTGTCTCCAATAGTAACTCATTAATTTCAGGGACAGGTTGATGGTTATGTTTATGCATCAGAATCCTATGCAACTTACAAGGATGCATGACCAATGCAAAAGCAAGAATGCAACTAATGCAACCAAAGGAAAATAGCAACCCTAGAATTACCTTTGAGGTTGCACGTTGTGTGAAAAGACATGAACCAAGCTCTTGCATGTGTCAGAGAAAACAAGTGCCTGGAAAGCATTTGCTTCCTGCAAAAAGGAAATTGTTTGAGATCATAAGAGATTGATGGTTTGTCATAGCTAGGAGATGTCAAAGTACATTAACCAAGTTAAAGGTGGGAGAGTTTGAGAATAATAGCGTATTAGCATTTACCTTCCAAAGTCCAGCATGAGGTCCTGAGACTATACCTTCTTCGATTACATCAAGACAAACCAATGGATGTTGGAGATTGGCAGCTCGTTTTTGAGCTTGTGCTCTTGCAAACTTTAGTATCTCCCTAGCCTCTCCAAGGGGCTCTAACTTATCAGTTCTGTAAAGACTCCTGATCCACGGTCTTCTAAATTCAACAATATCCAGAGCCCAACTACGAGCAGTCTTCACCAACTCCTCAGGTGAAACAATGGCATCAACTAGACCAAATGCGTGAGCTTCCTCCCCTTTTATTGGCTTTGACATCTGTTAAGTAATTTATATATAAAGATGCTGCTTGAAAAGACTGGAGTTGGTTACTGAACTGCCACAAACCAAAAGTATCTGCAAATAAAATAGAAAATACTTTACCAGAATCATTTCCAGAGATTTTGTAAGTCCAACAAGACGTGGAAGTCGTTGTGTTCCTGAAGAAAAATAAAATTAGATGGCAAGATAAATAGCAAAAGCAATTCCCTACCAAACTACATGCATTTCATAAGCATATTATGCCAGATAGATTACTTTTAAAATGTTCTGGTGGACTACACATGCTGATTCAGCAGGAAATCCTTGTGACCAAATAACTACAACTGGATATTGCACATTGGTGCAGAAAAATTTGGTCACTTGGAAAAGCAAGAAAAAATCTATGATAGTTAGGTCAAGCGCAAAAGTGGAGAAAAGAGCTATTGCATTGCAATGTGTTTACCAAGGCTCTCTGACGAGGTCAGATGATGAGCATTATTATCAAGCTAGGCATGACTGACATTCATGCTCTAGCCTGAATTGTTGATGAAGGAGAAGGATTTTCTCTATACTTAATAATATATTGTGTTTATGCTTAGCGGGTTATTCTCTTTTTATTTTTCTTGTTATCAGACCTTTATTGGAGCCCAGATAAGCCCAAAGTCATTGTATTTAGTCATTTATTAAGGACATTAGTCTATTTTTACACTAAATAGCGATTTGCTCACTTTTTAATAAAAATAGATACCGCATGTATCAGTTTAACCTATACAACATCCTTCTCATTTCTATTCTTCATCCTTTTTTCTCCTCTCCTTCTCTCCCAAATTATCATCTCTTACCACCCTATCTTTTATTTCTTCTTTCTTCAAGTTTGATATCACAACACAAAGAAGTGATCTGGTTGACCACTTCTAGCAACCACAGGGATGACCTAAATAGGGAGATGCTTTGCTATCTCCTGATATTTTTCAGTGATACATATCATGAAACAAATGGCTTAGATCTCTTTTTGAAACCAATTGGTATGATGGTACCTCCATGTCACCTAAGTAACTGTTAAACACATTGACTAAATCATAGTTTATTTCAAATAAAGTAGTATTTTAGCTTCTTTATTACCCAATATGATTTTTCTTGAGATCTTACCCTTTACACCATGGTTTTTCCTTTGACTACTTACTATCCTCTCACCTACCACTATCCCATCATTGCTATTGATAGACCATCAGATGTATTAGACCGATATCCAAGTTGAAATGATAAAGAGGGGAAATAAGGTAGAAATATGGTGCTTAGGGTTGGGAAGGAGGGTGCAAACGATGTAGGCTGGAGAAGGCAATCATGATGAAAGAAATCAGATTTGATGTAGTAGGAGAAGTGGGAAGCAAAGGTGGGGGCAAGGGAGATGTACTATAGGCTCAATGAGGGCAAAGTCAACACTGGTTTAGGAGGCAGAGGAGGATGATGGGAGCCATGAAGAGGAGGGAGAGGCACCACAGTATTGTTAGTTGCTAGCAACGATGGTGAACGGTGTGAGCAAATGAAGGAGAGCAAGTTTTCATCTCAGGCAAAATCTCAATTTATATCAGTATCGAGTACCTCAGATAGAATACATACATACATACATATATATATATATAATCCTCAACCCAGTTATCTCAGTCAACACGAATTGATAAAATCTAAGATATCAGTCAATACAATAAATTCATATTGGCTAATATTTTTCAATCATTTTTTTTACTTTCTTAAATAGACATTCTTGATTCATAAATCTTGAAATCAATACTTAAATAGAGTTCTTAATCATGGATTTACCATAATGGTAGAGATAAATCAAGATTTCAGTTAATCTCGATCCCAACCACTCACCAAGATAACTGACATATTAAGATTTAAGAACCTTGGAGGAGAGGAAGTGGTAGAAAGAGAGGGTAGAAGAGAACAGCAAAGGGTCTCCACGCCAGTGGCATCATGATTCTTTCAAGTGATGTCTTATTACCATTGTAATTGGCTTAACTGGAAAAAGAATAAAATAACAAGTTCCTCCTTATATAATTAAATGATTAGGAATCAATATCTAGAACAATATCATAATTTATGAAAAGTTACTAGAGCAAAACTTGTAAAACAAATAAAAGTATGATTTTTATTACCAAAAATTAATAGACACGATCACCTTTATGATAAATCTACTCTCCTTCATTCTCTCCCTCCAGCCATATTTGGAATAAGAGAAGAACAAAAAGGAGTGCGTTATCTAGAAAATTGAAAATTATTTTATTAATTCTTTTTATTAACAAAATAAATTTATTAATTACTTGTAAAATGAAAGCATATATGATTTATTGATGGATACAAACTTATAAAATGATAGAGTGCTTTAGTTAGTCCTGACCATGGAAAATGGATGCATAATCAATACGTAATGAGGAAGTTAAAGGCATGGTCAAAAACATCTGAATGATAGAAAAGCAAACATTATAATAAAATCAAGGTTTGTGGTACAATACCAAGCATTGTACCAGTATCTTAGCAATACAATATGGTAGAATATTTCTATTAACATTGGGTAAAGAGACCTTTTTGTCATACCTAGCCACATGACAATAATATAAGTTTCAAAAATAGAATTGACCAATTCCACCTGGTATAAGCCTCTTTGACCCCTACATCATATCGAACCTCATCCCATATCAATACCATACTAGTACAATATAGTAGAACCAGTATCAAGTGTTACAAATCATTCGGTGAACGATGGTTACAGTACATGGAATACTAAAGCAAAGCATGGAAATCCATAGAGAACTCATCACAACAACAAAGAAACTAGCAAACTATACAGGTCTTATGCTAGATTGCTTACAACGTTTTCCAAAAAAAAGTATCTAGGAAGAAGCAGGGAAGCAAAAGATGGACTGTGGCTGCAGAAAATGGATCAAGATTTATATTGATGTGTTATTATATGATGAGAATAGTCAATGTATCTTGAACTGGGAACTAGACAATTTTTCTAGCGAACATGGAATACTAATATGAAATATCTACTTAATTGGTCATGCATGTTCAGTTGAATAATGTAACTGCTTCTGCCAAGTCTTGTGAATCCTGTAAGGCTCTGGAGATCCTAATTTGTAACAAGGAACTCAACTTGAGGTCATTCTGATACAATATTAATTCCTTGTTACCTTTTCTCAACAGAAAGAATGTTAGGAATTAGTTGTTGTCGGTTACATATTTATTTGAACTATATGATATGTGAGAAAAATATGGCATGAATACGTGAGTTGAGTTGAGTATATGATCTGCAGAGGGTACAAACTGATTGATTTCATGCCATATTTTTCTCACGTATCACTATTAAAACATAGAACTTGAGGGAAAAAGACTACCAGGGTCCATTCATTTAAGATGTCTACTGATGGCACATTAAAGGGTACAGACATCTAAAAAATATATTGAAATAGAAAAAGATGAAAAAAGGGAATTCAAAGAAGTTAATCTACATATTAGCATGAGAAAGATTTCCAAGCAGCTAGAAATTACCCATGAGTATATCTAAAGTTTGCATCTACTGTCCTCCAGGTTTCTTAATAATCCAAAAATTCAGTGAGAAAAGTTTCTGCAGTTCAACATTTAAAAGCATGCTCAAAATAGTACCTCCAAATCCAGGAATAATTCCAAGTTGAAGTTCTGGCAGACCTAGTTGAGCGGTAGAAGTAGAAATGCGCCCATGGCATGCCTAGTGATAACAGGGAACTGAAATGTTGTATACCTGATTTCTAGAGATATAGGCTAGCAAAAGTGTGTTACAAACAAACTCTAACACATACCATTGCAATCTCCAGTCCTCCACCAAGTGCTAGGCCATCTATAGCGGCCACTGATGGCTTTCTTGCACCTGATAAAGACAAGAATAGAGGTTCCCCCATAAATCTTCTTAATAATATTCAGACAATTTTATTTGAGGATAGATGGCAAAAATCTCCAACAAATACCTTCTAAGGTGTTGGTGACAATATCTATTGAAATATAGCCAACTTTTGGTTGATCCACTGTTGCAATAAAAAAAATTAGACATGATTGGAAGCACAAATAAGTTAAGGAAATGTGAAGGTACAATAATGATTAAACATACTCTGTCCCCCTTGAATACCACTAAAGGCAGTGATATCAAAACCTCCTGAAAATTTCCCTCTAGCTCCTACTCAATAATCCAAGTTGTAAGCATGATAATACTTCTGACAAATCCAAACTGGTCAGATATTGAAAAATCAATTATGCTTATCCTACTCATCTTACCTGTAATAACAATAGCTTTCACATCATCTCTGTTTAAAGCTTGCTCATAACTATCTTTTAAGCTGTGTAGTACTGAAATAAGGACAGAATATATGTCAAACAAATGAATGTACACTAAAGTATAAGAGATCAATAATAATATAAACTGTGCTAACTATGTTAAATCCACGAATAAGACAGTTTTTTATTTACTGAGCTGACCATTGTTGGCCTCAGGGCAAGCAAAATGGATGAAATAACGTTTATTGTTTCACGTATGGAAAAATATGCATATAAGTGATAAAACTACAAAAAAGAAATCTCTAAAGACACTAATAGCAGAAGCATGATAAGTAGGAGACACAACACAACTTTTACCAATAAAATATAGCATTTTGTCCAAGGTTAATGTACAGGTACGATCGTCATACTAATACTCTAGTATGGGTTGTAGTAGTATAGTTAATTATCATTCTGACAAAAAGTATGCATGGTGATGCTAGCATAGTACAGCCAAGATGACTATATAGTTCCAAGGGCTGTACCAGTATTGATGCCTAGCTGGTGCATTATGGAACAACCAGGATAGACCAGCATGCACTGGCACATAAACCCATTCTTGTAAGCATGATTCCATGCATAGATAAAGTTAGTAACATGAGCTACCATAGAGGCCTAATCAAGACAAGGTTAGGAGGTCCATTTGTGTGGACATTGAGCATTTGGGGAAAAAAGAGCAATTGATGCTATGGCTGAAGGTAGGCTCTAGCTGGCTGGCAGCCAATCAGGCTGGCCCAACCATTGAGTAGGCCTGAATTAATTTAGATGGGGTCCAAGCTTAAAACGGAGCCCAAAAAAAAGTCAAGGCAAGCTTGGGCCATTACTTGGCCTAGCTCAGACCTAGCCCGAAGCCCAAGCTCGAAGAAGGTCCAAATCAATGGCCCTTGGTTGGGCCCAATCTGGCCTAAATCTAATCCCAAAACCTTAAAATGCGATGAATCTTTTAAATTTATTATTGGATTTCCCATTAACCATGCGAAAATAACTCTTCATATCATAGCAATTTTTTTCAATGATTAGATGCAATTATTGTAAACGTTATTTGTTTTTGTCTAAGCACTTAAAAACTGAAAATTATTCTGTGGGCCAGTTTTTGGCTCAAATAGGTTGTTATGCGTTGGTCTTGGTCTAACTGGGTTTCAGAACAGACCTAGTCCTGGGCTAAGGTTGGGCTTGGTTTCTTTAAAAAAAAAGGGGGTTAAGCTCGGCCCAAAGCCCAAAAAAGAATTTCAAGTTAGGCGCAGGCTAGGGCATGGCCCGTCCTAACCTAGCCAAGTCCACTTCCAGCCCTTATTGACACTTTGAAGATTAGATCTCACAAAATCTGAAACAATGATGAATGCATAAATAAGGTATTTCTACTCCCCTAAAGGAGAAAATTTTCTGCTTATGTATAGGAGAGTGAAGGAACTAAGTTATTTAACATGTAGAATCAACGATAATCTCATGCATACCCTATATAGGTTAACTACTATCACTTATTCTCCTGAAGAAGGAACAAATTAGAAGCAGGATATGCAAGCAATTAGACAAGTATAGTGGATCATGATCCATCTAATACTCACCTTTGATAGGATAATCTATGAGCACCAAAAGTCAGTCGACCACACTTGCTTAAAAAAATCCCTCATGCTATGCTATCAGCCAGCACAGTTTCACATCAAGAATTCTTAAATCAGCAGTACCTATCTGAATTGATTTTTTTAAAAAAAATTATATCAACACTTGAAAGAGAGTTCTTTCATTAATCCATAAATATTTTGCAAATGACTTTCCACTACTGTAACCTATTAATATCCCCCATCTAATGCTGAATTTTAACCTATTAATCTTTTTAACTCCCTGTCCCAAAACTTATACTGGAGATGCAATGTTGACCTAAACTTCCCCAAAAAGTAATTGGAATAAATTACACGACTCCATTATGGCTCACAACATGGTGATTATAAATAGTGCCAGACCAAAAGATAAAGGGTTAAAGGTCTAACATTATACCATGCTGATATAAGTGCAACAAGATAGTTAAGAAAAAGAAGTGGGCTTTCCATGACAGAAGCATAAGAAACTCAGTTCCAACACTACCTCACTATAGAAGGGTTATGGCTTGTCCATAGAAGTGCTCCAGTTCTTGCAAGCATGCATTTTGTTCTCTATCAATTTTTTTTTTTTTTTTAAACCTCAAACACCTACAATGTTCTGTAGCCGCTGGATACCAAACATCTGACAGATAGAAAACTGACTTCTTCCATTCTTTGTACAATCAACACTGCATTACTTTAAACTATGGTAAACATGCTTCGTCTAAGCAATGCAAAAACTGTTTCCAATTGTCTACCACATGTACTCCCTATGAGATTATAAACAAGTAAATTGTTACATCCTGATCATCTCATTGTCCATGTTTCCCTTTAAAAATCTGGACAACAATAATAAGGATTGCCTCAAGTTAGAATTTTGAATCAGGCAATCATCAAGCAAAAGTTCCTTTTCATGAATTATTTACATTCATGATATTTTACTTGAGTAAGAAATCAAGATAGCATTGACAAGAAGTAGGAGCCTGAATTATCTAATAGGTATCGTTGGGAATAAACAAAAAAACAGAGTATTTAACCCCAAAAAGGGAGAATTTTTGTCATTTATTTTCAGAAAATCGTTATTATGGTCAAGGAAGTCAAATATGAAAAAAAAAATATGTTACTTCGTTAGGCAGCTATAAAATATAAAAACTAAAAGCAAAACTTTTGAGGAAAAAAATAAGAGTTATTGTAGGACATCAGCGGTCTGAGGAATATAATAAGCATGTATTATATTTTATATATGATTTTATCTGCTTTTCAAAGAAGCAGAAGCAAAATGGCTTTAAACTCAACTCAACTCAACTCATCTAAGCCTTTTCCCAACTACATGGGGTTGGCTACATGAATATGCTTCCTCCACTCTACTCTATTCAGGACCAAATCAACATTTAAATTACAAATAGTTATATCTTTTTTAATTATTTCTGTCCATGTTAGTTTAGGTCTGCTTCTATCTCTATCTTACCATAAATTGTTAAAAGATCACTCTTTTTAACTGGAGCATCTAAAGATCTACGTTATATATATCCAAACCACCGTAATCGATTTTCTCTCATTTTATTTTCAATTGAAGCTACTCCTATTATTTCTCTTATATGTTTATTTCTAATTCTATCTTTTAAAGTTTTACCACATATCCATCTTAACATACATATTTCTGTTACACTTAATTTATTCACATGTTATTTTAATATTGCCCAACACTCTATTCCATATAGCATAGCTGGCCTAATAACAGTTTTATAGAATTTTTCTTTCAATTTTAATGGGATGTGCCATCATACAATACTCTCGAAGCACTCCACTTAATCCATCCTGCTTTAACTCTATGATTCACATCTTAACCTATTTCACCTTCTTGCTGGATAATTGATCCCAAAAACCTAAATTTTTCACTCCTTGATATCTTTTGGCTTGCAATCTTCACTGTTTCTTCATTTATATTTCTACTCCCACTAAAATTACATTTCATGTATTCAATTTTAGTTTTACTAATCTTAAAACCTTTAAATTCTAAAGCATCTCTTCAAATCTCTAGCTTAGCATTTACTTCAGATTTAGTTTCATCAATCAATACTATATCATCTGCAAATAACATACACCATGGGATATCATTTTGAATATGTTTGGTTATTTCATCCATAACTAATACAAAAAGATATGAACTTAAGGCAGATTCTTGACGTAAACCTACAGTAATTGAAAACTCACTAGTTTCTCCTATTGTTGTTTAACAATAGTTATTGCCCTATCATACATATCTTTTATCAATTCTATGCACCTTTTAGTAACTCCTTTTTCTCTAAAAACCCATCATATTATTTCTCTAGGTACTTTATTATATGCATTCTCTAAATCAATAAAGATCATATGAAGGTCTTTTTTTTCTTTTCTCTATATCTCTTCATCAATCTTCTTAATAAATAAATAGCTTCCATGGTTGATCTTCCAGGCATAAATCCAAATTGATTATTTAACACTAAAGTTTCAGCTCTTAATCAATTTTCTATTACTCTCTCCCATAATTTCATTGTATGACTCATTGTTGCAAAATGACTTTACAACAACCAAAATAACAATTTGAACAGCTTTCTTCTTACTATAAATCTCATTTAGCAATTTTTAATAAACAAACATGCAATTTGCTTGTATTTTCATGCCACATTGCAGCAGAAGGTAGATATGAAGCATCAACGAAACAAAGAGATGCTAATCTCTTGGACCACACTTAGCTATCAATAAATATTTCATGCCATCATTATGAAATGTTCTATTCATCTTTGAATGACCATTCATCGTGTCAAAGCGGCAAACCAAGTATCATATTTGTTTGAGCAATTTCACATTATTCACCTTGAGGTATGGAATTTTTTTCATTTTGTTATTTTTTGAGAAAACTTTAAAATGTTTAATTTAAGGTCTGTCTCAAAACAAAAGTAATGTAAATTTTCTTTTTGGTCATGAAAGTCTGCAATTATGCTATCTACAAAATTTATTGTGTTTGCTTAAGCAGCTAGCCTGTCAAATAGCATGCTGCATTCTTCTTTCTCTGGTCCATCACATATGTGGCTGCACTTCTGGTTTAGGTTAGAGAATTCAACTTTTGGGATCTAAAGGCACAAGGGAACCGGAGGGCATATCATGAATGTCATAAAGAGACCTCTAACATGTAATAGTCATTAAATTAGATGGTTATTTAACCAAAAGTCATCCGATGAGATATTTAATAAATTCATTACAAGTTCCAATCTAGAGTGATATGTTAAATCTCGGTGGGTTGAAGGGCATCCCTTTCTATATTGTGAGAAAATGGGGCCAGGACAGGGATGAGACTCTAAAACTAATCCATATGAAGAAAAAAGATGGAAGAATGAAAAGAACAAAAGAAGGAAAAAGAGAAAGAAAGTAAAGAGGAAGACAATGAAAGAAAGAAAGAAATGAAGAAGAAAAAACGAAAGAAAGAAGGGAAAAAAGAAAAAAAAGAACGGAAGGCAAAGAAAAAGAAAGATAGGACAGCAGGGTATGGGCATCCCGTTCCATGAAAAAGTTATGACACTTCAATCCCACATGATTTAAAACCCTGTTTTGGAGCATAATTAACTAGCAATGTCTGAAGACTTGGAAATTCTTTTACATCAGTTTGACTCAAAGAAGATTCCTTGGGGCTTATCAAGGGCCAAACATTCATTTTTAAAAAACTGCAACAAATCTTTCAATTTCAGGGATAAATAAAATCAAATAAAAGCAACAGCTATTTGATGTGATGCGAAAAAAAATTATCACCGCATCAATAAATGTGCCCGATGACTAAGGCCGAGCTACTGAGCCGAACTATCTGACCGAGCTACTGAGCCAAACTATCTGGTCGAGCTACCTCAAAACCTCGGAAAGGCCGAGCTATATCTGAACCTCAGCAAGGCCGGGCTATCTTAGTACCTCGCTGGGATCGATCCTCATCTCTTCAACGTAAGCGTCATTTGCTGCTTCAAACCACGCTGGATATCTTGGAGGACGAACCACCCTGATCGTAAGAATCGCGGAAAGAGCCTTTCAAAATGGGAACGGGAGCCAAATACAGCACTCCGTCCATGATCAATGGGATTCCAAATTTTCGATAAAGCGCCCATCAGCTTCATCAACTGCCGATCCTCGTAACTGTTGGGATTCCGGCCTTATCGGATGCCAACTCCCTAAAACGTGCCCGAGAAATTAGGTAACGGCTCACCTCCTTGGCAGCGTACAAATACAAGTCCCATGACCCCCAATCACGATAAGGAGGAAGATCCTTCTGTTGGAGCCTTTTCCTCTCATCTGTTTGCTCAGAATCATCACTGACTTAGGCGTCGAAAGGTCTTCCGTAGGGACCACCCCCTGTGATTCCTACGTGAGGACTGCCTTGCAGGTCCATCTGGACGGGAGAGCGCTACCCGAATTCCGACGTGCACCACCCCCAAACCAGAGAACGAATTTTTGCAGCAACAAATTGGCGCTAGAGGAAGGGCTCCAAGTCTCTCTGAAAACTTGAAACCAAGGAGACAAGGTTTCATACAAGAAGGACGATTCCTCAATGGCCAACCGAAAGAAAGCAGTCACAGACGCTCCTGATCAGGCCATCTCTCAAAGGCCTGATCCCACCAACAACATGGCGCCTTCGTAGCCGTCGCCAACCGAGATTCCTCCACCGCCAGCGGCCCCGGTCACACAGACCAGTTTGTCATGCTGGTCCAACTAGTTCAAGCCCTGCTACAACTGGTGCAAGGGCTTTTTGGGGGTCTTCTTTCCACTGCACCCTCTCAATAGCTTCCTAGTGGGACAGTCATCTTGGTCCTACCGGTGGTCCCCCGCCCAACCCACTGAAAGCCATCGGCCTTCCGCGACAGCCCGACCATAGAGAAGTTGAACCGGCACTGCGGAGGGAAGATAGGAGCCTGCCCAGATCCCATCAAGCTCGCTCCTTACCTCTAGTATTCTCTCCGACAATTCAATGCCGCGGCCGTGATCCCCTCGTCCCGTCTTTCATACTGCTCGAGATGACGGGCTGCAACGACAACTACGCGCGCCAAACCTACGAGTGACTGACGCTATTCAAACGATTAGCAACGCCCCCTAGATATGGCCAAGCGAAGAGAACCGATTTGAAATGGTTCGATGCGAGGGGCTCACCTCTTCAGATGAGACCTTCAAGGGATACAGTATCCCCAGGATATGGAACTCGGACCATCTCCGAGCAATGAAGAATTTCTAGGGATACAGAACCCCAAATACATAGAGCTAGATTAAACCCCGAGTTATTACTAGTGAAGTATGCCTGAACCGAGCCATTTTGCTCATTGTAATAAAACTTCACTCTTCGATTCAAATATTTCTTATTGAATAATAATTTTCCTTGAGTTGTGGATGAAAAGCAGGTCTCACCCAATCATTGACCTACTGATCCATTTTTCCGTACCTCGGCACGGCCGAGCAATATTTTTTCATATCTCGGCACAGCCAAGCAACATTCTTCATACCTTGGTAGGGCCAAGTAAAAATTTTTCTCCGAACCTCGGCACCACCAAGCAAATATTTCTCCGTACTTCGGCAGCGCCAAGCAACATTTCTCCGTACCTCGGCTGGGCCGAGTAACATTCTATGTACCTTGACAGAACCAAGTAAACATTTCTCCAAACCTCGGCACGGTCGAGCAAATTTTTCTCCGTACCCCGGCAGGGTCAAGCAACATTCTTCGTATCTTGGCAGGGCCAAGTAAAAATTTTTTTTCGAACCTCGGCACGACCGAGCAACATTTCTCCAAACCTCGGCACGGCCGAGCAAATATTTCTCCGTACCTCGACAGGACCAAGCAACATTCTCCGTACCTTAGAAGGGCCAAGTAAACATTTCTCCGAACCTCGGTATGGTCGAGAAAATTTTTCTCCATACCTCGGTATGGCCGAGCAACATTCTCTATACCTTGGCAAGATTAAGTAAAAATATTTCTCCATACCTCGGCAGGACTGAGCAACATTTCTCTATACCTTGGCAGGGCCGAGCGACATTCTCTGTATCTTAGCAGGGCCAAGTAAACATTTCTCCAAACCTCGGCACGGCCGAGCAAGTTTTTCTCCGTACCTCAGTAGGGCCGAGCAACATTCTCCATACCTTGGTAGAGCCAAGTAAACATTTTTCTTCGAACCTCGGCACGGCCGAGCAACATTTCTCCGAACCTCAGCATGGCCGAGCAAATTTTTCTCCGTATCTCGGCACGGTCGAGCAACATTTCTCCGTACTTCGGCATGGCCGAGCAACATTCTCTGTAACTTGGTAGGGCCAAGTAAAAATTTCTCCATACCTCGGCATAGCCGAACAACATTTCTCCGAACCTCGGCACGACCGAACAAATTTTTCTCTGTACCTCGACAGGGCCGAGCATCATTCTCTGTACCTTGGCAGGACCAAGTAAAAATTTTTCCGTATCTTGGCAAGGCCAAGTAAAAATTTCTTCGAACCTTGGCATGGTCGAGCAAATTTTTCTCCCTCTACTTCAGCAGGGCTGAGTAACATTCTTCATACCTTGGCAGGGCCGAGTAACATTCTCCATACCTTGGCAGGGCCAAGTAAAAACTTTGCAGAATCAAGGTTCATTTGCCATGTGCCTTGACCTTCGATTTGGCCATGTTTCGCCCAGCTAGACGCCTGGCTTGGCATTTATAGGGCCATTATGCGTGCCTTTGTTGGTTCAAATCCCACCAATAAGATTAAGCAATCATGGACTCTACTTTCTATGCTCGAACCTATGCTTCGGACTAGAGAGTGGAGGGCATATGATGCGGAAAAAAATTATCACCGCATCAATAAACGTGCCGATGACTAAGGCCGAGCTACTAAGCCGAACTATCTGGCTGAACTAAAGCCGAGCTACATAACCAAACTATCTGATCGAACCATCTGGCCGAGCTATCTCAGAACCTCGAAAAGGCCGAGCTATATCCGAACCTCGGCAGGGCCGAGCTATCTTAGTACCTCACCGGGATCGATCCTCATCCCTTCAACGTAAGCATCATTTGCTGTTTTAAACCACGCTAGATATCTCGGAGGATGAACCATCCTGATAGCAAGAATCATGGAAAAAGCCTTTCAAAACGGAAACGAGAGCCAAATACAGCACTCAGTCCATGATCAACGGGATTTCAAATTCCCAATAAAGCATCCATCAGCTTCATCAACTGCTAATCCCCGTAACTGTTGGGATTCCGGCCTTATCGGATGCCAACTCCCTAAAATATGTCTGAAAAATCAGATAACGGCTCACCTTCTTAGCAACGTACAAATACCAAGTCTCAAAACCCTCCCCAAGTAGGCTCTCGAAAGCAATCTAAGCCCAAAAAAATAACTCTAGCAAAGGTCATTGCTCCTGAAAAATCACGCCAAGGAGGAAAATCCTTCTGCTGAAGCCTTCTTCTCTCATCTATTTGCTCAGAATCTTCACTAACCTGGGCGTCGAAGGGGACCACCCCTGTGATTCCTATGTGAAAACTACCTTGCAGGTCCATAAGAGCGCTATCCGGATCCTGAAGTGCACCGCTCTTAAGCCGGAGAACGGATTTTCGCAGCAACAACTTTGTAGTTCAGTAGTCAGTGCTTTCAAACAATTAAAATCCAGGAAATATACTAAAGTATCTATGGTCGAAAACAGTAATCATGAAGTAGGTTAATCTTGACAAAGTACTAAAAAGAGAGAGCATAAAAGCATAAAAGACTGCTTTGTATTTAAAAAAAAAAAAGGAAAAGAGAACGCCATTTTACAAGGCCTTTAGATCAAATTAAGATGCATAAAATGGTGAAAAGATCTCATCAACAGACTTCCACTAAAAGAAGAGATTTTCTTTAATCATGTGCGCGATAAGCGTCCAAATAATATGAAGATATGGATTTTGATTTACACTCGATAGATTTAAGAAGATTCCTTAAGACATACACCCATCATAGTTACAGAGTGTAAAGAAAGACTTGCTTTTAAAAAAAGAAATGTCAGATAACGATTTATTTCAAGAAAGTGCAACAAAATTTTTTGAGTTCCCATGTAAATAAACTAAAATCAACATACGGATCTAACTTTGCACTTCAAAAACCTTTTGAATCCTTAAAATCCGAGAAATACAATTCACTGTCTATAATCAATAATCTGTTTCTTACATAGATTAATGTGAAAAATAAAAATAAAAAACAGAAAAAAAAAAAAACTGCTTTTTCTAATAAAAAAATTCACCATGCTACAAGTCCTCTAGATCAAATTAAGCTGCATCGAATGGCCAAAATATTCCTTCATTAGAAGCAGAGATTTTTTTTCGATCAAGATCGAAAAAAGCGCCTAACAAAACGAACTAAAATGGAGATAAAATTCTTTAAAAAAAAAAGGAAATGATAAGGGCGGCAATACCGTCGATCGAAAGGGAATTAACGGGAGGATTAACGATGGTGATGACGGCGACGCCATCCGCCCCGATCTCCATCTCCGTTCTCCCATTCGCCATATCTCTCGCCCGCTCAATCCCTCGCTCGTTCGCTCTAAAAATCCACAGAGACTGGTCGCCCGAGAACACTCATTTTGGTTTGGGATTGGACTGGGGATGCTTATAATAGTACCAATTAACGCAGGGCGTTGAGGTAGATGCGCGGCGGAATGGGATGGTGACCGGATCTGACGCAACCTGTCCGTCCCGACGCAGCCTTTTCCCTGTTCAACGCCGCAGAACGGGTTCTGCTCACCGCCCAAAACGGTGGATTACGATGCACGACAGTTATAGTCATGGCGCTTATGTATGTCAGTACTAGCTCGTTCCACATTAATACATATTTAGGAATGAGCAGAGGTGCAGTTTGGACTCATGGAACTTGAATTTTATTAATTTTAATTTTAATTATATTTATAAATATTAATTTTAATTTTAATTTTAATTTTATTTGTAAAATCTTAATTCTAACTTTATTTTTAAAAATCAGGTTTTGGTTAGATTTCGGATTGAAATTTGGGTTGATGAGAAAGAAATAATAAAATAAAATAAATTTTTTTTAAGTAAATAAATATCAAATTATACATTTTAAAAATAAAAAAATAAAATTTCTTGTCGAACGAGACTCGAGGCTTTAACATTGTATTAAAAAAAAAGTCTTACTTAAAACAAAGAAGATAATGAGGTATCATAAGCAAAAAAGAGGAGGCGAAAAGTGAAATAAAATATATGGATGATCCGCCTTTATGTTTGTCATTTTTCTCACCTACGACCGATGGGATTGCCCTTCTTGCCCTCAAGTTAGCCATTTCGTCCGATCTTATTAGCGCCTTCAATGCCCCCAAAAATCTGGTGCTGATAAGCTACTCCCGTTCGAGTAATCCTTGGGTTCGGGTTATCTCGGGTTCGAGTTGGGGTCAACCCTAACCCGGATCAATTGCAAATCGGATTGGATTAAATTCGGGTCTTTCGGGTTTGGTTTGAGCAAACATGAGTTTAAACATGGCTATAAATCCGGTTCGATGGGTCGGGTTCGGGTTGAACCCGGCCTAAGTTGCACTCCTAAGAATGAGTCACCCAAAAAAAAAAAAATGAAAAAAAATCTTAAGCATTTAACCCGAATCCGACCCTAAGTTGCACCCTAGGAATGAGTCACCAAAAAAAATGAAAAAAAAAAAATCTTAACCATTTACTCAAAATTCGTTTGGATTCTTAAACTTTAGGGGGTTACATCTCAGATTTTTTATATAAAATCAATTAAAATTAACAAAATAGTTACTTTAGCCTATAAGATGACAGCAATTGACTAAATGTTTTTGCATAGGTACAGCAGAACTAATGTATATTATTGTGCACAAGTGCTACTTAAAAAATTGAGCTTATGTGTTGATGTAGGAGGGAAATAAAGATTGTGATCGCTTTCAAAAATAAAAATTATTGTAAAATGTTGCAAGAATATTTATAAAAAATAACTTTTTTTTCCTTTGCAAGTTAACAAGAACTATTAACTTTTTATTTTATCATTTGTGTGACATGTCCTTAATTAAGTGCGCAATTGTGAAAAGCTGAGAGAGAAAAAGCAAGCAACAAATTGTGATCCTTATACACAATATAGTCTTGAATAATAACATCTAATCGTCTTGAAAATATTTCTCTAGTTAACATAAAATTCATGTTTATCCTGTACTCATTCAAAGATAATAGTATCTTGATAATAAAACAAAAGGTTTAAAACTCAAATCTTACTTGGATGGAGAAGATAGAAGTTACTAAACACAACATCCTCAAAATTGCTGGTTTTAGATTTCACCACCAACAATCTTTCTCTTTTGTTTTTAGTTACTTTTCTTTCCCCTATCTCATATTCCATGATTTTAATAACAACACTTTTTTTTCTTCTATGACCTAGCATGCTGGTTTGTGGACCTGAAGGTTGGGTGACCCTGTCCATTTCTTTTACAGCATATTTTGTACTCTGATCAATCTGAACTAATTCATACTAGTCTAGTATGATCGTTAATTTGTACTAAAAAAAAACAAATTTACAAACTATGCGTTATCCCTCTTTAATTTTTCTTCTTATCTTTTTTTTTTCTCAATTATTATTGATGCTAATACAAAGGCTGAAACAATACTTTTTAAAAGAAAAAAAAAATACGTAAATAACGTGCTGCACTTAAATTCCAACTTCCTCTTTTTTTTATTAATTTTTTTTATTAATTTTATCTTTCCTTTCTTCCAAAGGGGAGGGAGGTGAGTACACCGATGCGCATCAGATCCACGGATGATGGTGGTCTTATCCGCCCCGGAGTTTGCCACGTCGGACGTCTAGAAGAAAAGTCGCGGTGCCTCCCAAGGCCGTTGTTTCCAATGTATCGAGTCATAGGCCCGTCGGCCCGAGGATAAGATCGCAACAAATCAATGTTCTCCTGACCGTCCATAAACGATCCAAAGCTCCAGAATGGGCAAATAGATGCTGCTCGGTAATGCTGGCATCCGTTTGGCTTCTTGCCGGACCTGGACTCTGGTCCTAAGTCCAGAGCACAATCACATTCAAAAAAATGCTATTGATAAAACATTTTTGCTGCTGATAAAAATCATGATCCAACTCTATTGATACATCATTAGATTGGATATCACGTATGTATGCCAAGATTTTGGATTAACAAAAAAAAAAAAGAGTGTTTTTACTGAATACAAAAATTAAAGAAAATGCATAAAAAGTTGAATTTATATAGATATCTATAAGCCGCCAATTATGTATATTGAAAAAGTAATTTTATCTTGATTTAAAAAAAATTAAAGAATATTTGCAACTTGATGCGGGATAAAATTATTATTACGTCAATATCCATGCGCATGACAAAAAGGTTGGGATCGCTTTTGATTTCTGATTCGTCAGTTGTCGGGTCCAAAATTAGATAACCACCACATCTCAGTAGGACCGAAGTACCCTTATACCTTGGCCAAACCAAGCTATCTGGCCAGACCGAACTATCCTTACACTTCGGCCAGACCGAGCTATTCATATGCGGCTGTGCCTCGGCCAGACCGAGCTATTCTTGAACCTTTGCGAAACCGAGCTACCCCCACATCTAGCCCAAGTGTGCATGCTACCTATCGTCACGATGAATCCTTCATATGAAAGACGGCTCCGATCGCTTGATTTCCAAAGTGGATTTCTTAAAATTAACAGAAGTTCAAATCCATGATTATTTAGCAAGATTCCATCCACGTGGGCCCTCAACCGTCCTAAGAGAGAAATAAAGCTAATAATGGCAATTGTAGCTTAGGGTTTATAAATCGCCGAATCTCAAAGCATCAACTAGCCTCTATAGTCGTTGATCCCTTAACAAATAGGATTCGAATCTCATCGACCTCGTAACAAACCTAAATCATTCTGATTTCCCTACCTCTTAAGACATGTTCGAGGAATCAAGTGAGCAACCCGCCAATATTCGGACAGTTTATAAATACCTTTCCTAAGAACTTTTTAGGTGCGCTCACTCTCTCACGGAAAAATTCATTGAAGCTCACGCAAAGCATTCAGAGTTTTCGAAGGCCATTTTTGAGGGATTCTTCTGCAAGAGCCTTCTCCTCTTATCTGTTTGCTGTGAATTTTTACTAACTTGGACATCGAAGGATCTTCCTCAGGGGCCACCCCAGCGTTTTCTATGAAAGGACTGTCTTGCAGGTTTGTTCAAGCGGAAGATCGACACTCATATCCGTAGCGGATTGCGCCTGAGTTGAAGGATGGATTTCTATGGCAACACAACTTTGAGAAAAAATAAGGATGTTTAAAACTTTTTAGGAGTGGCATGTTGCTATATTATATTCATATCATGTCAAAATTATGATACAATTCTATATGAGTTAATACATAAACGATATGATTAATTAATTATAACAAGAATCAATTATTAAATAAATAATATGTCATGATTTGCTTAATAACTTATTTAATATGAATAATTATGATATGCTTAATACTAGTTTATTATTTCTTTTTTAAAATATAAGAACACGCATTTTTCAACATAATGATTAATCACATAAAAAAAATCATCATAACATTAAACCATTTAAATTAAATAATTTAAGTTTTATTATCTATAAAAAAAATCTAATTATATAAACAAATAAAAATATAACTAATCTTAAATTAATTAGATCATAACCACGTTATTTTTGAGTTGATGAAATAATACATGACATGATATAATTTTTTGTCATAACTATATCGATACTTAAGATCAATTTAAATCCAGTTATTTCACATTTGTTTGGAGTCATATCCCTATGCCATCTCCCATGTTGCCAACTTTAAAACTTTACTGTAATTTTAATGAAGATATATAATTTTTCTAAAATACTCTCTTCACAAATACATGTGAATGTTCCTACTGACACACCAAATCATTATGTTCCTTGTGGACCTATGAAACCAAATCAAGTTGGTTTGCTCATGACTCTAACCACCCAGCATCTTGATTCACTCTCATCTAACCATGAGTAGTAGTCACTTTACAGTCTACTAGTACTTTTTAGATTCAGCATATATATCGGGAAGCCAATGCTGCGGCTGATTATGTTGCTTCTTCTGTCGCCCGCAACCCTGATCGGTGGATTTGGCATACTGGAATCCCTTGTCCTGTCTTATTACAGCAAATTTTGTACTCAGATGTTTCGGACTTGACTTGCGCCAGAGTCATGTGATCGCTCATCTGTAACAAAAAAAAAAAAACCATGAGTAGTTGTTGGATAAAATACGGGCACATGATTTTCTGGACCACCTATCCAATCTTACCCTTGCCCCTATGATCACTTGTCATTGCATCATAGTTAGGTAGTGTCTTCTGATCCAAGTTAAAAGATTGAACGATGTCAAGTCCCTACTGAGAAATTACAATCTATACCTCCAACTAGCAAAGTGATTTCAGCTAGACCCACACCGTGTTGTAGCCTGCATCATGCCCCAATTACTTCCTGCTTGGCTCCCAATCACTGATGGGGAGGTTCATTTTCTTTGAGCATCATCAGTGACTAATCGTACCATACGCTATGAGAATTGGCCAATTAATGGAACTACATTTTATAAAGCATTTCATCCCAAGTAGTCTTTGCACCATTATCAAATTTACATACAATTCTAGTTTTAATGACCAACACACTTCCACCTTAACAACTAATTCTTCAAATCCTTTTGTTTAGGTAGGATTGCACTTGACATATCTATCCTTGGGCGTCCCCAAGGATGAAGGACCATAAGACTTACATTTGAGCACCCTTACCAAGTTAACCCAATGCTTAGGCTAAATCAATTGAGGTACCATGCCCTCTAACTTGTATAGAGTTAATCTCTTGATCATAGGATCTACAACTAATTCCTTGATGATATATAATCAACCTTATTCTCACCTTTCTCCACTATATCTTATATATAGTGATAATGCACATCAGCATATTTTCTTTTTGAGCTATTGCTTTGCTTTTAATTAATAGAATGATGAATTTATTATGGTTGAACATATTGACCATGCCTAATTTCAAATCATTTATAAAGGGTATTGAGCATAGTATGTTGCCCTATACATCTCTATTTCTTTCTATACTCCTCTATTTCTTTCTCATACAAAAAACTATTGTTCCACCAAATATAAAAATGTATCCACTTGTTGATTTTATGTCATCTTTATTTTGTGCAAAATCTACATCTAAATATCCTATCAATTCAAGATAGCTTAATCCAAAACATAGTTTTAATTTTATGATGCCTTCCAAGCATCCAAATATCCTTTTAACTGCTTGTTGTTGTTGTGTTCTATTAGAATTGGCTTGAAAATAACTAACCAATCCTACTGCACAATATATATTTAGTCTACTACCAGTCATAACATTCATAAGACTACCAAGTGCATGATTATATGAGATCCTTATTATCTCTTATTTTTTTGTCTCATCTTTAAAATACATATCTTTAGTAAGGTCTATATCCTTAGTGACAAGCATACTCTTAGGTTTACAATTATCCATTTAATCTTTTCCAGATCTTTTCCAAAAACTTCTTTTGATCCAGATATAATAATTTAGAATTTCTATTTCTAGAATAGTCAATGTGTGGGTCAAAAATACTTGGGTGGGTTAGCAAAATGGATCGGTCAATAGGTTTGGGTTGAAAGAGGGGCAAAAATTTAGGCTAAGATGTAAACTTGGTTAGCAAAACTTGAAAGTGACGCAGACTTGGGCATGTTTAAAGTACTTCGATCTTAGACTAATTTTGTTATTTCTAATGAATCCTAGACTAGATACAATTAAATGTTGGCATGAATTTTTGTTATAACCTGACCTAGAAGCCTTAATGTCTTCTTTCCACTTGTTTAGTTAACTTATTTCTTGATAACTCAACAGTGAGCTAGGGCAAGTCTTGGTTCTTCTTTGCTTCTTTATGGTTTTCGATGTCGTTTGCACCAATGAATTTATGTCGACAAGCAGAAGAAGGTTGTCTCTTTTAAATGATACAATATGTGCATCTATAATGATCATTTACAAATAAAAAGATCTTTCATTGCTAATTGGGTCTTGTCTCTTGTTCATAAGTGATACAATATTAGTTTCCTTGGATGCTAAATCATGGCATCTGATGATAGCATCCACAATCTTCAAAATTTATGAGCAAAAGTAGTCCCATGTGAGAGGAATTAGTAGACCATGGGTGGCTAGGATTGCTCCTAATTTTTATAGTTTCAGACAATATGATCGATCAAAAGGTGATTTATCTTATCCTAAAATTTTGCCAACTATAGCTGGCCCTCTCAATCTATAAAACTTCTTCATTAGGTTGCTTCCTTTCTTATGATTCTCTTATATGAGCACCAGATAGAATGATTTGGTATCCAAACATACCCTATAAGTTATTACTTATTATTAAAGAAAAAATAGTAACTTGGTATGGTAAGTAGAGTTGTTTGTCAATAAGATCAAATGAAATTAATGCATGGCCATTGGTCTTGATATATGCTTAGTCATAGGCCTTTGTATCTCTGATGCTAAGCTCATGTGGCTAATACCTTCTAAGATGCAGTTTTTGGTCGAAAGTGCATGACTGTCACACAAGGATAAACTTATAGCTATTTCTATAGCTAATAATTCAATTTTTCCTAAAGACTACAAAAATAAGTGAATTATGACTCTAGGATGTTCATAGTTTTATAAATCTTTTTTTTACATATATATCCCTTAAATTTATACATGTGTATGTTTAAATGCCAATAATATAGCTATGAGACATCAATTGCCTTAACATATGATCTGTTATAAATATTAATTGATGAGCAGCATAAAATCATATATTTGTTAGCCAATTATTTTTGTATTAATATATTATATTATGTTTATAGTCTATACATATTTTTCTGTTGGTATGTGCGCAAGAGAAACATTTTATTTCCCTTTAATATACAAACTATGAATATGACTACATATATATGCATCTTATTGCATGCAATTGTGAGATATAACCCTGATTTTAAAGTTTAAAAAATACTATACTGCATGCTTTATGTGGCAATGCTACTCATGCTAGCTTCTACTTGATATAGATGCTAATCAATTACATGTTAGAAAGCAGGGCTCTCCCTTTACTTTAGGTAGTGTTTGATAAAAAAAATATTATCCATGGATAAGTGTACGGAATAGAGTTTGTCCTCTGGCTATCCCTAGGGATATCCCTTGGCTATTCCATTGATCATATCAAATGCAAAAAGGTAAATCCATAGGATAACTTTTTTTTACTCTTATTTGAAGGGATAACCAGCTATTCCTGTATTTTTTAGGAAATAAATTGAGGGGATATCCCATGGTTAACCATGGATTATCCCTTTGGTTAACTTTATTTCCAGCTATCCCTTATAGTTATGGCTTTTGGAAATAAGAGGGGATATCTCCTCTTATCCCTTATTTCAAACACTACCTTAATCTTCTTTCAAAGCTAATCTTTTCCTCCAAAGCTATGCTTGGAAAGAGGGGTAAGGTATTAATACGATTTTAATAAAGTACTAGTGAAACCTTGGTATGCTGAGATCAAGGTTAAAGGATACTTTTGTTTAAAATAAGGAGGATTTTGGAGACCTCATTTATTTTAAATAAGATTTTAATACTAGTGGGATAGTGGGGTATTCTACTATCTAAGTGTCAAGACATGGACCATATCAAGCGTTAGAAAGGGATAAGTTAGAAAATAGATCAAGACAAAATAAGACATCAACCATTCCGAATGTTAGTGTGTGAGCACTATTCTATGGAAAAACCAGGATAGTCTTATCTCATATACTTAAAACCTTGAATTTAAAGATACATATCTACATCCCACTCTCCAATTCCTGGATTCTAGTTATTTACTAAACAATTTTAATGAGAATGAGTTTAGGGGGTTGTTTGGATGCTTGCATAATGTATCAATTCAATATTCCTTATATGGTCGGAGTGATAAGACGTTAGTAATAGAAAGGAATTTTTTTTATCGATTAAAGAAATTGAAGAATGCATAATCCTAAAAAGGTTAGGATAATGTTGACATCTTCCAAGAGAAATAGATAATCCATGATGTTTTGTCTTATAAACAGTCACTTCTCCTTCCTTCATTGCATTTCTTCTCATTTTTCAACCATAATATATAAGATATGCTTTTAACTTAGCAGGCCTTAGATGTATTGGTTTCTTTGAATAGGTTATCCTTGCAGCTGTCATGGCATGCATTATCGAAAAATCAATCTTCATAGATTTGCATCCATAGATTTTAAGATTTATGGATTCTTTCTAAAAGTTTTGAATTTTTGCTATGATATTTGTAATATGATTGTCGCAGTTTCTCCATTAGACTTTTGCCTCCATGATGCACTAAACACTAAAATTGTAATTGTTCTGAAAAAATGCTATACATCAAATAGGTGTTGATTATTTGATCGTTTTCCTAGCTCTCTCTCTCTTTCTATGTATATGCATGCGTGTGTTTGCACGTGCACGCCTATATGTGTGATAATACTCTCTTATTTCAACCTTACAAAGAGGGCCTACATTATTTTTTTTGTTGCATTCATGTTACCATAAATGATTTCTCAATGATTCATCATCAATCACAGCACTGATTTACATTGTAATGCCTGAATGTTGAACATATGGTAGTTGAGGAAATAAAACACACAAAGACTCAAATATTTAGGTGTAAATATAATGAAGGATTAGTGTCATAGACTCTGATAATTGTAATGGGAAGGAAGTCTTGCAATTTATGGTGATCTAGTTTATTTTCAAAAATTACTAGCTTGTTTTATCGTGTTCATTTCTGATAATAAACTTTCTTGTTTTATTGCTACGATCCATGGCTGGCAAAGCATCCATTTTTATTTAAAAAGTTCTAAAATTTTTTTAGTCACTTTTAACATCTTCGTTTTATCATAACTCAGCCAGTGTATCATTATCACAGCAAGTGCTATATGTGCTATGTCATCCACCATCTATCTAACACATTATCTGTCAACATCACTTAACTCCTTAATTATCGGTAACACATCAATCTTAACATTTATCACATGTGTCATGGTTATATAACATGTAGTTATATAACATGTGTCATGGTTTTGACCAATGCTGTCATGCAGCATATCTAACTTCTATTCAAATCATATGAGTCCTTAGGTTGCACGTGTACATGAGTTTACATGATATTTCTAAAAAATCTCCCATCATCCATATAAACGATCTTCGATGGCAGTTGTTATTAAATCTACATGTTTTATTTTTGCAGTGAAAATGCAATTTATACTTTCTGTCTGTTTATGATTTCAATCCATCTTTCCTTTAAGTTAGTTATTTTATAACTTTAAGTAGCATTTATCCCGTTAGTCTCATGCCTTATCAACAGATTTATTTATAGTAAGTATGATGCAAGATAATCTCAAATTTGATATTCAACTCGTGATAGCATGATCAAATTACAGATTTTCTAAATTTTCTTTGACAATGAAAGACTTAGGTCTCTCATGAATGATTCTAGCATTTGACTTATTGGTTTGGGTGCCATTAATTCGTCCACACGATATTTCAAGAGTTCCTAAAGACTCTTCGACTCTTCGGATTCTGAGGGACGCTTCGTAAGACTTATCCGCTGGTGATAACTTTCTTTAAATAGAAGATCGAAGGTGTCTTCGTTAGAAGGTCTTCTGAGTGAGAGATGCGTCTGAGGGTCACCGAAGGGCTCTTCCTCCTTTTCTTCATCGGTGCTGTGGCTTAGGAGCGTGGGCATACAGGGGACTTTGGTAGCCTCCGACGACCGACGATCTATTGCTTTTACTGCTGCAAAGATTACGATATGTTCCTTATCTTCGGCTCTATCATGACTTTTAGCTATGAAGGCTCCACTTGATGTCCCTTAGAACATAGGACAATTGCATAAGTTAATGGGCTACATAAATTATTAAAGCAGAAAAAATATGTCTGCTTCTTTGGAATACCGCTTCCTTCTTATATGTCGAATCTCAGACTTAAAAGTTGAAAATATCATAACTTTTGAGGATGAAATGCAAGAGAATTCTTACAACAAATTGAGTAGAATCCATCTTCTTATCAAATCTAATTGTGCATAGTACAAATTAGTTGCCTTAGTAGAGATTTTTCTTGGAGTTTGACAATTCTGAAGATTCAACAGCAAAGTAAATTTATTATAAACTCTGTTAATGTTAATTGTAAGAAGAAACTCATTTCTTTGATAGATTTATTCTTATACCTGCCCCTTGTGCAAGATCATAGATGTAAAGGTTCTAAAACTACTTTAAAAATATGATTACAATTATAACTATATAACTTTTCTGCCCCATAATTTCTTATGGTCTCCGGACGAAGACTTTCCAAAGAAAAATCTTCATCATAGCGTTTTGAGAAAGTGCTGTGTTGATGTCACCCAACCTCCTTGCCACCGAGGCAAACGGCACGATGAGGCGATGACTTTCCAAAGAAAAGCCTAAAATTGTACCCCCAAAAAAAAAAAAGCCTAAAATTAGTTAAAAAGAATGTCTGAGAGTGCCTAAGAGTGTCTGCTTTAAGAGTCGTGCTCGGCGCTCTTCTTTTTCGATTTCCGGTGACAGTTACCATTGATCTTGATCCGGCTTCTCGCTATGATGGCTAGCTCATCTGTTCTGCCTCCGATGGTGCATGATATTTCTAAGGACGTCGGAATGCCATGGAATCATGCCCACGTTGACTGTTTTGAGTGGGTTTCTCCGTTGCCCTCTCTGTTGATGGTTACAGAGTTGGAGCGCCTATTTCTCGACATCATCCAAGTCCCTATGCAGTCCCTGGAGGAGAAGGTTTGCAGGTGGAGAAATCATGCAATCCTTGCTCGTAGCCTTGCTCGATGGGTTCCACCTGAGGTGCTCGTTTGGGAATTCAATCGTGCATGTGTTTCAGGGAAAATCGAAGCAGTTGCTTTAATGCACCGGCACTATATGTTCTGGTTCTCCGAATCTCATGCCATGGAACTTGTCCTCAGAAGGCCCTGGGTGGTTAATGGACAACCTATTGCAGTCGCTGAGTGGTAGCCGAAGTTTGTTCCGTCGAAGAGCTTCCTCCTCCATGCTCTACTCTGGGTCCGATTGCCTCTGCTCCCTATTAAATTTTGGTCTAATGGGGTTCTTTCTTTAATTCTGTCGGTGGCTGGGCAGTATTAGTTCTCTGATGCTTCTACCAAGAATAAGAAACGGGGAGGCTTCGCTCGTGCCTGTGTCTGCATCGACTTGAGCAAGCCTCTCCGACCGGGAGCTAGGATCAAGGGGAATGGTGCTCCATTCTGGCAATAATTTCTTACGAGCACCTTGAGGGTATTTGTTGTTCATGTGGTTTCTTGCATCACTCTGGGGACTGCAGGTCGGCACCGAATTCCTCTTCTTCCCCGACTGGACTTCGCTTTGGTCTTTGGATGGGGCTGCTTTAAGGCGGAGGAAGCCCCCTTCGGTGTTGCAGTTGGATCCCATGAAGCCTCCTGTACCGGGTAAGGTTGCTCCCTCTTCTCCTGTTTTGAGGGACGACTGGCAAGTCCCGAAGAAGGTGGCGCATCGGCAGTCTGGTCGGGGGTTGGCTGGTCCGCGGGCCTCCTCCTCTTCCGTGGATTCTTCGGTTCAGTCCATTTCCTCGCTGAGGCTAGCTCCTTCGCTCGTTGCTGCAGCATGCTGGGAAGTCTCCAGTGTGCCAGTTAGATCTTGCATGGGGCTCTGCTGCCTGGGACTGAGCCAATGGCGAGTCATGTGCAGATGCTAGTGGCTAATGGCTCTACTGTCCCCCTGCTTCCATCTTCTAAGCCAGTTGGCTCAGCATGCCAGATTGAGGGCAGGATGCTGGCTGGGTTGGAAGGAGGGTCTCAAGAGCTAGAGACTGGGTCCTTGGTCACAATTCCTGTGTTGTCTGAGATCTCAGAGAGTTCAGTTTATAACCCTTTTGTGAGTGTGGGCTTGAATAAGTAGGCTGGGCATTCGAAGTCTTGTGTAGAAGCCCATTCTGGCCCATCGAAGAGGGCTCGGCCTGTGGAGCCTCTGTTGCAGCAGGTTGTGTCTAAGGCTTCTAAAGCAAAAGGAAAAGCCCCCTTAAGGGGAAAGGAAGTGAGCTTGCTTCCCTTACTTTTTCGGCATCTCTGGATTCCTCTAGGGGCTCTGATGCCCTAGCTGGGTTGAGGTCGCAGAAGTCCTGTCGTAGAGACGGTCTGGCCCCGGGGACTGCCTTAGGGATCTCCCAGCCGAATCAGCTGTCAGACCGGTCCATGAGGTGGTGGTCGCCCTGCTCAAGGAGGCCATTCAGAGGGATGGTACAGTCGACGTTATGGCTTCATCCCGGGTGGACGATTGTAGCGGTCAGGGACCTGTGGGTCCCTCACTGATTACTGATCACCTTGATGAGCAGTTGACTGGGGACACTGTTGGGGTCCCCCCCTCTCTACTCTCTCGATGAAGATTCTTGCTTGGAATGTGCGAGGAGCCCAGAAATCCTCGTTTTGCTCCTCTTTTGGGAGGCTTCAGCAGCTTCATGCTTTTGATATTTGTATCTTGATGGAAACTCGTCTATCTGGGGATAGTCTGGCTCGGCTAAGGAGACAGATCTCTAGATTATGGGATTCTTATGTAGTTGAGTCAGTTGGTCTCTCTGGTGGCATTTTGGTGCTTTGGAGACCGGATAAAATCAGAGTGGATGCCTTACACGGCTGTGGCCAGCAGGTGGCTTTGGTTATCTCGAAGGGGACCTCTGCTCCTTGGCTTCTTTGGGTGTCTATGCCAGCACTGAATTTAGGGTTCGTCGTGTGCTTTGGGATGAGATTATTTTGCTTCTTGGCCATGGTTTTTCTTCCCTCATTGTAGGTGATTTCAATTGTATTGTGGGGGCCACTGAGAAAAAAAAGGGATAGGCAGTTCGTTGGATCTCTGGATATTGTTGAGTTCAGGGCTTTCATTTCTTCGGCGAGCATTTTGGATTTGGGGTTTGTGGGATCCCAGTTTACTTGGTGTAATAACCGCTAGGGTTTTGCTAGAGTCTGGGAGAGACTGGATAGGGCCCTGGCCTCCTCCAATTGGCTTCAGCTTTTTTCTTCAGCCACTGTCACTCATTTATCCAGAATTGGTTCTGATCATTATCCTATTCTCATTTCTACTGTTGCGCCTCTTCAACGGAGTAGACAGTTCAAATTTGAGAAGTTCTGAACTTTTTATTCTTCGGCTAGGCACATCATTTCTCAGGTTGGTGGATGCATGCCAGAGAGAGTGCCTCCTACAGACTTTCTAGACGTCTGCTCCTTACTAGTCGCAGGCTCTCTAGTTGGAACAGATGGAAAGTGAGGAATATTGTGAGGCAAGTGGAGCAGGCAGAGTCTATTATCTCTTCTTTGCAAACCAAAGAGGATCAAGAGGGTTTCCTTCTTGATTCTGATCTATCCACCCTCAGGTCCACTTTGGCTATCTACCATTCTCTTATGCTGCAGTAGGAGACTTTTGGAGGCAAAGGTCTCGTATTCAGTGGATTAAGGAAAGGCATCGCAATACGAGATTCTTTCATCAGGCTACCTTATGACGCTGAGCGGCAAAACCGCATCAGGCATTTAGTTGATGATGAGGGTCTTTTTCAGGAACATCTTCAAGTGATCAGGGATCAGCTTTTTAATTTCTTTCAGTCTAGGTGGACTGAGATTTCTAGGGATAGGGTCCATGTTTGTCCTGTTATGCCCTCCTGCAAGGTCTCTGATGCGGAGAATGATATTCTTATCAGGCCATTCTCTATGGAGGATATTCGTCTGGCTTTATGGGATCTTGGCCTTGATAAGGCCCCTGGGCCTGATGTGTATCCGCCTTTATTTTTTTGCTAATATTGGGATATTGTTAGTCCGGTTGTGGTGTTGGCTATCTAGTCTATATTTTAGTCTAATTATATGCCAGCTGATTGAAAGCGAACTCTTATTACCCTGGTGCCCAAACGTCCTGACGCCTTCTCTTCCCAGCACTTTCGGCCTATCAGTCTGTGCACTACATTATATAAGATTTGCGCTTATCTTTTGGTTTCCCGAATGGCCTCGGTCATTCCTCGTCTTATTTCTCTGGAGCAGGGGGCTTTTTTTAGGGGGCGTAGTATCACGGACAATGCCCTATTGGCTCAGGAGTTTATGCATGACCTTCAAAGACCTTCTGGCCGTCAGTGCCTCATGTCTATTAAGCTCAATATGGAGAGAGCTTATGATAGACTGAGTTGGGATTTTCTACGTCGTACTCTTCACGAGTTTGGTTTCCATGAGCTTTTTGTCGATTGGGTTATGGAGTGTGTCCATAGGCCGTTATTCTCTCTCCTTATTAATGGGGGTCAGATGGACTACTTTCACTCGGAGGTTGGCCTGAGGCAGGGATGTCCTCTTTCTCCATTTCTATTTATCTTCTCTCCTGATGTTTTGTCCCGGGCTCTTTCTCAGGCTCAGCGGAGTTCATCTCTGGACCCATATTCTGCGGGTCCCCTTGGCCCCTCGCTGTCCCACTTGCTATTTGCTGATGACTGTCTCCTTCTGGGGAAGGCTTCTACCTATAATGCTACCACCTTTGCGACTATCTTCAGTCCTACTGTCATGCCTTGGGTCAAAGAGTTAATCTTAGCAAATCTTTGATCTGCTTCAGTCCGAGGACGTCACCTACTTTGAAGAGGTCTATTTCTCAAATTATGGGCATTCCAGTTCAGTTCGATCAGCTGTCCTATCTGAAGATTCCGATTACCGGGAGACGGCCATGCTGTTCGGATTTCAGCGATCTTGTGAGGCATATCCGTGATTGTCTAGATGGCTGGCAGGTCTCTGGCCTTTCTATGATGGCGAGGATTACTCTTATTCGCTCGGTGCTATCTTCTATGCCGCTCTATCTCTTATTTAATACTGTCATTCCTTTGGTCTGCTTGAGAAAGATTGAGAGATACTTTCGAGATTTTCTCTGGGCCTCGATGCAGGATGGTCACGGTGTTCATCTCTTGGCTTGGGACATAATCTGCTTGCCGATTTCTGAGGGTAGGCTTGGGATCCAATCACTTACTGTTAGGAGGAAGGCTTTGACTGCTAGGCATGCCTTGCGGTTCTTGCTTGATCCGCATTGTTTGTGGAGCTCCTTCATACGGGCCAAGTACGGTGACTGAAACTCTTCCACTCTTTCTCAATCTACCTGTTGGCATTCCTTTTTCTGAAAGAGGTCTGTCGGCATGCTTCGGTAATTCTGAACTGTACCTCATGGATGATTGGAGATGGAGCCTCGATCGACGCTATTCAGGACACGTGGATTGCTGATCTCCCCCTGTCTCGTTGACCAACCTTTGTTTCCTCGACACTCCTTATGGCATGCGAGTCAGTGATTTAATTTCCATGGATCACTCTGCTTAGTCGTCCTCTCGGGTGTCCAGTTTATTCGGGTATGAGCTTTGCCGGCGTATTCTCTCTATTCCACTCTTTTGGATTCCACTACGGACATTAGGATGTGGAGGAGATCTTGCTTGTCTCGTGCTCCTATGAGAGACCTCTGTCTATTTTCAGACCTCAGTCTCAGCAATTGATGGATCTGAATTGGATTTGGCACCTTTCCATTCACCCTAGAGTGCGGCTTTTTATTTGGAAGCTGGCTTGGGATGTTCTTCCTACCTGCTCCCTTCTCTCAGGCAGAGGTTTGAGTATCCTGCCTACATGCCCATTATGTGACATTGAGGTGGAGACGACTGACCATGCTATCTTCTATTGTGTTAGGGCAAGACAGATTTGGCAGATCTCTGGTGCATGTCCCTGGGTGCATGGTACTAACTCCCAGCGTATCTCTTTTTTGAGATTGATTAAGTAGGGCATAGGGAGGGGTATCCATCAGCGGGGTCCTTGTGGGCTTACCTAGCGTATCAGATTTGGTTATCCTGGAATTGGATCCTGTTCTTTGACGAGATGGCTCCTTTATGTAGGGTTGTTATGACTGTTGTTTCCCTTTCTGCTAAGTATACTTTCCATCATAGTTTTCTTGATTCTGCGAACCCTGGCCACTGGGTCTCCCCTGCTGCTTTGGCAGCGAACCGGCGTACGGTCTTTATTTCTTGGGAGCCCCCACCTCTAGGGTTTGTCAAAATCAACTTTGATGGGAGTATCCATGGTAGATGTGCTGGATTGGCTTATGTCATTCGCGAGGCAGATGGTGTGATGCTGGCAGCGGAAGGGTTTGGATTACTTGACTCCTTGGTGCCTCTTGCCGAGCTGTACGCAGCAGGGGCTAGTATCTCCTATGCCATTCGGAACCTGGGTGCCCGCAGCCTTATCATAGAGGGAGATTCCATTATTGTTATTCGCTGGATCCGACAGGAGTCCGACATCCACTTCCTACTATCCCTTTGTTGTGCGACATCCGCTCTATCCTTATGGAAGCTCTTAACGTCCAGATTCAGCACATCTTCGTAAAGCCAATACTGTTACTGATTGGATTGCTGCCATGGTAGCCTCACACTCTAATTTTTGAAGTTAGAAGCAGGGCGACCCTTGTCCTATTATTCTTTTAGTTATTGTACTCAAATATTTTGGGTCTTACTCACCCTAAGTGGTGTAATCATCCGTCTGTATCAAAAAAAAAAAGCCTTTATGTATGGAACGCGACATATCCTCCATCTATGTGGATTCGATAAGTCAAATGTGATGTGCACTTCCAAGGATGAAACTCAACTCAATTCTGCTTGTTCTTCTTGAGGGTGTTGAAGCTTTCTATGAGATTATTAATATGCTGAGATGCTTCTTTACTGTTTATTAGTATATCATCGATATATACCTTTGTTGCCCAGATGTAGCAACCCAAGAGGGGGTGAATTGGGTATTTAAAATTAATTACTAATGCAGATATGTGCTTAATCACTAGTTAAAAATTAGTTCGCAGCGGTGTAGTGGAGTGCATGAAACAAAATCACATAGAATAAGCAATCACAAACACAAGAGGGTTTATAGTGGTTTGGTGCCAAACTCGGCTCCTGCGTCCACTCCCCAAAAATCTTTGGGAATTTCACTAATCGTATCACAACAATTACAACCCCTAGCCTTCCCCTAGTCCTCTTGTTTCACGGCACAAGGCAGCCAAACCCCTAGCTTTACCCGGCTAGTCCTCTTGTTTAATGGCACAAGGAAGCCAAAAAACAATCTAGGGTTATCCTTAACCCTATTACAAGAAATTTCAAAATAGATAACAGATAGCTCCTAACTTGAGCAAATATTCAAAGAATACTTTACAAATTTAAAGCAAATCTTCAGCAATGAGTGTGGATCTCTGAGGTAGCTGAAGCTTTTGAATGCTTTACTGGATCTGGACGACTTGAGTGGTGATTAAGATTTGTTAACTTCAATGCACAAGAACTTACTTTCCAACACTCTAAAAATATGCAATGAACACTCTCTTTCTTGATTTCTTTCTCCTCTTTTTCTTTTTTCGATTCGTCATTGTGTTCCTCTGATCCCAGCTATTTAAACAAAACAAAATGTCCGTTAGACATATTGGTAATAAGAGGAAATTAAAACGGAAGAAAAATGTAACCGTTTGATATTATTTCCCTATTGATTGCATTTAATCCTTTGATGAGGAAAGATCTCTGTCAAACACAAAAGAGCAAAAGTCAGTCATCATGAAAATGGAAATATACTTAAAGAGAGAGAGAGCATGTAAGAATGTAGAGTGGTGGTTGGCTGGAATTAATTTTCAGCAAGCTTCTTTGAAGACGTCCGGCTCATGGAGAAGAATAAAATCAGCCATAAGAAAATAAAGTAGTTAGCTCTCAAGCTAACTCTTTCTATCATGCACATGGCTAGGAAGGCATCCAAGAAAAAATAGTTAGCTCTCTAGCTAACATGTTCTAAAGTTATTAGGCCAAGATAAAAAGTAGTTAGCTCTCCAGCTAACTCAATTCAAAATTCATGCGGCCAGGAAGAGAGAATGAGTAAAGTAGTTAGCTCTCCAGCTAACTGAATAAAAGGTTCATGCATCATGATAAAAAGTAGTTAGCTCTCCAGCTAACTGAATTCAAAACTTCATGCGCCCAGGAGAGATGAAAGGATAAAGTAGTTAGCTGCTAAGCTAACTTGTTCTATGTTTCATTTGGCTAAGAGAGAAAACACCCAAGGTAGTTAGCTCTTAAGCTAACTCTTTCACCATATCATTCGGCCAGGAGAGAAAGAAGAACAAAATAGTTAGCTTCCCAGCTAACTGAAGCAAGCTTTCATACACCCATGAGAAAAGGAGTTAGCTTCCCAGCTAACTAAATTCAAATATCATGGGAACCGTCCAAGGGAGAAGCTAGCTCTCCAGCTAGCTTTTTGAAGACAATTCAGCCAAGAAGATTTCCTGCAAGAAACAAGTTAGCTTCCAATGGAAAGAAGTTAGCTCACAAGCTAACCAGCTAGCTGCCCAGCTAGCTAGTTCCAAAGAGCATTCGGCCAAGACAAAATCAGCAATAAATAGTTAGCTACTTAGGCAATCAAGCTCTTCTTGTTTTGACCAACCTTGAGATGCGAGTAGTTTTCCTATCTTAAACTCTTCTTGTTCTAGGAAATTAAAATTTACTAACCTTCCATTTGCTATTGATCTAGTGGTAATGGTTGGAAAGATACATCTTGAAGAAGAGAAGGCTTCTTTGAAAGATCGGAGGACTCATCTCTTGAATGAGTTGATTTCTTTTTTGGAGCCATTCCCTTTCTTCTAGATGTGGAAGGATTTGAAGCTTGAAGAAGAAGAATGAAGGAAGGAGTGGAGACGGTTTGGAGAAGGCGTGGAGAAGAAGAGAAGAAGCCGGTTGGAGACAAGTTTTCTTGGTGAAAACGTGTGAAGTGAAGAGGGACAAAAGGCTTTTATATGAAAATCTAAAGCAGTTAACTGATCAGGTGGTGGTTGGTTGCTTGGTCAGTTAACTACTTTAAAGAAATCCAAGAAAAGGTAGGTGGCCGGTTGAGTGGAATTAATTGAAGTAGATTTCATGGTAGGGAGATGGCCAAAGCCAGTTAACTAGTCAGCTAACTGACACACTAAAAGACGAAAGCAATTATTGCAATTTAAAAGATATTTCATGAAGGGATTTGATTGATAGATTAAGATTAGTCAAGCAACACATGCTAACCATGTTTTTTAATCATAAAGTCAAGTACCACAAGTATAATTAATTAAATAGATGGATCAATCATTCCAAGTTCCCTTCTAATTTCATAAAATTTTGATTCTTCTAATGGTTTAGTAAAAATAACTGCAAGTTATTTTTCAGTACATAAGAATTCTAGTACTATATCACCATTATTAACATGATCCCTAATGAAATGATGTCTAATTTTTATATGTTTAGTTCTTGAATGTTGAATGAAATTCTTAGTTAAATTAATTGCACTAGTGTTATCACATTTTATTGGTATGCCTTTCTGTTTGATACCATAATCCTCTAACTGCTGCTTAATCATAAAATTTGAGCACAGCAACTTCAGCTGCAATGTATTCGGCCTCGGCCGTAGACAATGCTACTGAAGTTTGCTTTTTGCTAAACCATGAGATTAAGTTAACATCTAGGAATTGGCAAGTTCCACTAGTTGATTTTCTATTTAATTTACATCCAGCAAAGTCTGAATCAGTGTATCCTATTAAGTCAATGCTAGATTGTCTGTCATACCAAAGTCCTAAATTTTTAGTTCATTTAAATATTTAAATATCCTTTTAACAGCAAGCAAGTGTGATTCTTTAGGATTAGCTTGATATTTGGCATACATGCAAACACTAAACAGGATATCAGGTCTACTAGCAGTTAAGTATAATAAAGATCCTATCATGCCTCTATAAAGTTTTAAATCAACAGATTTTCAGAATTATAAGATTCAAGTCTACAAGATGAGCTCATAGGGGTACCGATACTCTTAGATATCTCCATGCCAAACTTTTTGATCATTTCCTTGATATACTTGGATTGGCTTATGAAGATCTCGTCTTTGCTTTGTTTGATCTGAAGTCCAAGAAAATAATTTAATTCTCCATCATACTCATCTTAAACTCTTCCTGCATAAGCTTAGCAAAGTCCTTGCATAAAGAATCATTAGTGGCACCAAAAATAATATCATCTACATAGATTTGAATAATTAAAATATTATTATTTTATCTTTTAATAAATAGAGTTGTATCTACATTTCCTCGAATGAAGTCATTACTAATCAAGAATTTCTTAACCTTTCATACCAAGCCTGGGGTGCTTGCTTCAAACCATACAAAGCTTTGTTTAATTTAAATACGTGGTTTGGAAACAAGTGGTTTTCAAAGCCAGGTGGCTGTTCCACAAAAACTTGTTCAGCAATGTATCCATTTAGGAAAGCACTTTTAACATCCATTTGATATAGTTTAAAATTCATAAAGCAAGCAAGCAAGAAGTAATCTGATAGCTTCTAATCTAGCAACAAGGGCATAAGTTTCATCAAAATCAATTCCTTCTTCTTGATTATAACCCTTAGCTACTAGTCTTGCTTTATTTCTAATTATGTTACCATGTTCATCCAATTTATTTCTAAAAACCCATTTAGTTCCTATAATTTGATGATCATGAGGTCTATCAATAAGAGTCCATACATTATTTCTTTCAAATTGATTAAGTTCCTCATGCATTGCATTTATCCAATCAGCATCATTTTTAGCTTCATCATAGCATTTAGGTTCAATTTTAGAAACAAATGCTAAGTTATATAAGTATCTCTAAATGACAATCTCGTCCTAATTCCTTGAGATAATTCACCAATAATTTGATCTTTAGGTGACTGTGAACATACCTCGATCCTCTTTCTAAATCATCATTACCTTGTGAGGCTTCAGTGGATTAGCGTTGCTTTCTTCATTTACCTCTTGTGTATCTGAATCCTTCTTGTCCTTCAAGGTGATATCTTTGAGTTGATCTTTAATTTCATATGCATCATTTATACCTTTTCTCTTCCTTAATGGAAGATCATTAGATTCATCAAAGATAATATGAATTGATTCTTTAACTACTAAAGTCTTTTTGTTAAAAACTCTAAAAGCTCTACTATGTAAAGAATAACCGAGAAAAATTCCTTCATCAGATTTAGCATCAAATTTATCAAGGTTTTTTTTTTCATTATTTAAAACAAAACAGTGGCATCCAAAAACATGAAAATAACCGATGTTAGGTTTTCTTCCCTTCCAAAGTTCATACGGAGTCTTTTTCAAAATAGGTCTGATTAATGCATGATTTAAAACATAACATGCAGTGTTGATAGCTTCAGCCCAAAAGTATTTTGGGAGATTACTCTCACACAACATGGTACGAGCCATTTCTTCTAAAGTTTTATTCTTTCTTTCTACTACTACATTTTGTTGAGGTGTTCTGAGTGCAAAAAATTATGTTCAATTCCATTTTCACTACAAAAATTTTTAAAATATTAATTTTCAAATTTTTTTTTCATGATCACTTCGTATCGATAAAACAGAAGAATTCTTTTCATTTGTAATTCTTTTAAATAATTTTTGAAATGACGGAAATGCTTCATCTTTACTAGCTAAGAATAAAACTCATGTAAAACGAGAGAAATCATCAATCACGAAAATCAATCACGAATAAGTCCATATGCAAGAGTTCCAAAGGTCTAGTAGTTGAAATCATATTTTTTGATTTAAAAGATATTTGGGTTTGTTTTTCAAGTTGACAAGCATCACAGATTTTATCTTTTTCAAAAGTAAGTTTTGGCAAACCATTTGCTAAATCCTTTTTGATTAATTTAGATAACAAATCCATGCTTGCATGAGCTATCCTACGATGCCATAACCAACTATTATCAGTTTTATTATTCATAGCAACTAGGCAATCAACATTTCGATCATTTAAATCATTCAAATCAACAATATATACATTACCATGCCTATGACCAATAAATTTCATATTTTCATTTGTAGGATTTTTAACAATGCCTAAAGATGATTTAAATGTAACTTTAAATCTTTGTCATATAATTGATTAATGCTTAGTAAATTATGTTTTAATCCTTTCACAAGTAAGACATTATCAATAAAAGCATGAGGTGTGATACCTATTTTTTCAATGCCAATAATTTTTCCTTGGCCATTATCACCAAAAATAACAACACCTCCATCTTTTGCCTCCAAAGTGATGAATTGAGATTCATCACCCATTATGTGTCTTGAGCACCCGCTATCCAAGTACCATTGTCTTTTAGTTGCTCGGGTAGCAAGACACACCTGCATACACAATTTTAAGTTTTGCTCTTAGGTACCCAAGCTTTCTTGGGTCCTTTTGGGTTAGTTAAAATAGTTCCTTTTGGAACCCATATTTGTTTAACTTTATGTGTGTGATAAGTATATGCTTTGTGTCCTAATTTACTACATTTAAAGCATGTAATTTTAGTTGAATCATCAGCATGCACATAAATATTTTTTAGAAATTTTTGTCTTTCAATAGGATTATATCCAAGACCAGCTCTATTGTAAACAGCCCTTTGACTATTTAATATCATTTCTAACTTTTCTGAACTCAAAGTGAATTTATCAATAATTGGTCTTAATTACTCACTTCATTTTTTAAATCTTTGTTTTCCTTTAATAATGATTCATTTTTATTTGAAATTCTTTCTTTTTCAAGAATAAGTTCTTTAATTTTATTTTTTAAATCTTTGTTCTTTGAACTTAATTTTGCAAAATCTTCTACAAGTTCATAGAATGCACCATGCAATTCATCGAAAGTAAAGTCATCTAGAAAACTAGGACTTACCTCCTTATCATCAGCCATGAAACATACATTGGCGACTTCAGTCTTTTCTTCATCTTGTCGCTCCATGTAGCCAACATAGCTTTCTTCTTTATTTTCTTAAATCCTTTCTTCAATTGTGGACATTCCGGTTTGATATGTCCAGGCTTCTTGCACTCAAAGCATATAGGAGGTTCACTTCTTTCCTTTTCTTTGCTATGATCTCTTTGGTAAATATTTTTCTTTTCTAAATTTTTTCTCCTCATAAATTTCTTAAATTTTCTGGAGATAAGTGTCATTTTATCATCTTTTTACTATCACTGGTTTCTTCCTCACTTTCTCATCTTGAGCAGCACTCTTTAATGCTAGTCCTTTTCTTCTTTGATTCATCTTCATCATTGTGTTGTCGTTGCTGGAGTTCATGAGTCATCAAAGAACCGACCAATTCTTCAAGTGATAAAGTATTGAGGTCTTTTGCTTCTTGTATAGCAGTCACTTTTGCTTCCCATGATCTAGGTAAAGATCTTAATATTTTTCTAATAAGATCACTGTTAGCATAAGATTTTCAAACTTTTCAAACCATTAAAGATATCAGTAAATCTAGTAAACATATCAGTGATATTTTCAGCTGAATCCATCTTAAATAATCATACTTATGAACAAGTATATTAATTTTAGATTCCTTGACTTGATTAGTACCCTCATGGGTGACTTCAAGTCTATCCCAAATCTCTTTAGCATAAATGCAAGTAGATATACATTAAACTCATTTGCATCAATAATAAAGAAATTCATAGCTTTTGGTTTAATTGAGCTAATTTCTTATCTTGCTCATCCCATTTTGATTCAGGCTTTGCAATATCAATATTATCAATCTTAAATGGGTGTGTGTGGTCCATTAATTATGATTCCCATAAATCATAATCAAGTGCTTGAATGAAGATTTTCATTCGAGCTTTCCAATATGTGTAATTTGTTAATTGAACAAAGGTGGTCTATTTATTGATTGTCCTTCGGTCAATATAGATCATTTGGATTACTACTAATCTTTAGATCCAAGCTTCTCAAAGCTATAAAAATCAAGAGCGCGCTGCTCTGATACCACTTGTTGCCCATATAGCAACCTAAGAGGGGGGTGAATTGGGTATTTAAAATTAATTACTAGCGCAGATATGTGCTTAATACTAGTTAAAAATTAGTTCGCAGCGGTGTAGTGGAGTATGAAACAAAATCACACAAATAAGCAATCACAAACACAAGAGGGTTTATAGTGGTTCGGTGCCAAACTCGGCTCCTACGTCCACTCCCCAAAAATCCTTTGGAAATTTCACTAATCGTATCACAACGATTACAACCCCTAGCCTTCCCGACTAGTCCTTTTGTTTCACTACACAAGGCAGCCAAACCCTTAGCCTTACCCGGCTAGTCCTCTTGTTTAACGGCACAAGGAAGCCAAATAACAATCTAGAGTTATCCTTAACCCTATTACAAGAAATTTCAGAATAGATAACAGATAGCTCCTAACTTGAGCAAATATTCAAAGAATACTTTACAAATTTGAAGCAAATCTTCAGCAATGAGTGTGGATCTCCGAGGTCTTTTGAATGCTTTACTAGATCTGGACAACTTGAGTGGTGATTAGATTTGTCAACTTCAATGCACAAGAACTTGCTTTCCAACACTCCAAAAAATATGCAATGAACACTCTCTTTCTTGATTTCTTTCTCCTCTTTTTCTTTTTTAATTCATCATTGTGTTCATCCCAGCTATTTAAACCAAAAAAAATCCGTTAGACACATTGGTAATAAGAGGAAATTAAAATGGAAGAAAAAATAACCATTTGAGATTATTTCCCTATTGATTGCATTTAATCCTTTGATGAGGAAAGATCTCTGTCAAACACCAAAAGAGCAAAAGTCAGTCATCATGAAAATGAAATATACTTAAAGAGAGAGAGAGAGAGAGCATGTAAGAATGTAGAGTGGTGGTTGGTTGGAATTAATTTTCCAGCAAGCTTCTTTGAAGACGTTTGGCTTATGGAGAAGAATAAAATCAGCCATAAGAAAATAAAGTAGTTAGCTCTCAAGCTAACTCTTTCTATCATGCACAGACTAGGAAGGCATCCAGGAAAAATAGTTAGCTCTCCAGCTAACTGAATTCAAAACTTCATGCGCCCAGGAGAGATGAAAGGATAAAGTAGTTAGCTGCTAAGCTAACTTATTTTATGTTTCATTCGGCCAAGAGAGAAAACGCCCAAGTAGTTAGCTCTTAAGCTAACTCTTTCACCATATCATTCGGCCAGGAGAGAAAGAAAACAAAATAGTTAGCTTCCTAGCTAACTGAAGCAAGCTTTCATACGCCCATGAGAAAAGGAGTTAGCTTCCCAGCTAACTAAATTCAAATATCATGGGAACCGTCCAAGGGATAAACTAACTCTCCAGCTAGCTTGTTTTGAAGACAATTCAGCCAAGAAGATTTCCTGCAAGAAACAAGTTAGCTTCCAATGGAAAGAAGTTAGCTCACAAGCTAACCAGCTGGCTGCCCAGCTAGCTAGTTCCAAAGAGCATTCGGTCAAGACAAAATCAGCAATAAATAGTTAGCTACTTAGGCAATCAAGCTAACTAAGAGTGGAAGGGAGTTAACTAACTAGCTAACTTGTTTCACACCCATTCGGCCAGCTTGTTGCAAGAGAAGAATAGTTAGCTTCCCAAGAGATCTAGCTAACTGATGGAAGGACAAGCTAGCTCACAAGCTAACTCGTTTTGTGCATGGTTCGGCTAGGCTATCTGAGTGAGGAAAATAGCTAGCTAGCAAGAGGAGGAAGCTAGCTAAGAAGGAAATAAGCTAGCTCCCAAGCTAGCCGTTTTCTCTAACCATTCGGCCAGCACAACCATAGGCAAAATGGTTAGCTAGAATGTAAGTCTAGGTAGCTAAAGGAAGAATAAGCTAGCTTCAAGATAAAAGAAAAACAAGCATCTATGTAACAAATAAATTTTGCTTGATAAGCTCACCTGTACGACACTTGTACATCCCTGCATTAATCTTAATTTCCATAATAAACTTAGTCTTAATTGTTTTGAATCATCAAAATCAATTAGGGGCCAACAACCTTCATATTTCGATCTATTTGATCTTTGACTTTATTGACTAGTCAGTGCCGCGCGGCGCTAACCATGCCAGGCCGTAGCCGTGCGGGGATCTGGCGCGCATGGCGCAGGCGCTCCGTGGGATTAGGCTGCGCATGGCATCTAACGGGTCAGCTTGCGCGAGGCGTGGGCCCAATCTGCAATGTTGCTTAGATTTTCAAACTTCGAAGATAATAGTTGGTTGGAGGCCCCTCCAATATATTGAAAGGGGGTACTTCGTAGGTTGTTCCATGGCAAGGATGGGCTCAGACTTGGCCATGGTACTGGAAGGGCATGACCATGGCAAATATTGTGCCGGCAAGGGTTGTTCATGGAGTCCTACGTAGCAAAGGTCGGACCATGACGTGGCAATGGCGGGCCTATGCTTGGAGTATAAGCACAACTACATGAATGGATGCATGCTAAGAGATCATGGGCGCGCACAAGTTGGTGAATGCGTTTCGCTAAGGATTCAACCCAGCCAGTGGCTAGTCGAAGGCCTAAGCAGAAAAACGGTTTCCTAAAAGAGGAAGTTTGGGTGGTTCCAAGAAGTTTGAAAAACTTTCGAGCGATTGGAAAAACTGTTCACCACAAATTTAATGTAGCACTAATGCTTTCAGCAAAGGACACAATATGATGAAACTATTGGGATGGATCTTTGTTTGTGCTTGTACTTTTGATAATTCAATTGACTTATTCATTACATTTTTTTAATTATCTTATAAAGATATTTTTCAAAACATGACTATTTTTTATAATACTATTTATTTTTTTACAATATTGTTTATAATAATAGTTATTATGTTATAATCTTTATGACAATCCATAGTAATTATGGTAATATCGTTGAAGGAAAGAATATGATACTATTATTTTTTAATATTTTTTTGATTAAAATATCATTTTAATACTCATTATCATGGTTTTGAAAGTAAATAATCTCAAATCACATAGATTGGGAAAAGTAATGGTCATCATCCATTTGTACCAAAAGAATGGCTATTATGACCACTATAAAGATCCATAATGGCTCATTCATAATTTCAAATCAATATGTGTTGGATAAATAAAGATAGTTATAATGATCAATAATGATTTTGATAAGGTATGTTATAATAGAAAATGTTTTTATAGAAACTACCATCTCCATGCAATGCATAGTTTAAAAAATAATATAAAAATTTGAGCTAGAGTATAGAAATTACAAAAATACTATTAAACATAATTAGATTGTTGTTATATATTTGTAGAATTTTTTTAGTTTTTCTATATTTTCTTCTCCAATAAATATCATAATTAAAATATTTTCTTATCCATCTACATCTTCTATTTCTGATTTTTCTAATTTATTTACACTCATGATTTTTCTATTATGACATTTTTCTCTCTTTTTATGGCAACATGACTTTAAATTCTTTATTATTTATTTATTTATTTTTATAAAATGGTGGTGAGAGAATAATAAACAAAAAATATTTTCTGATATAACCTTATTGAAAAGAAAATATTTTATTATATTTTTTCTTAATTGTTCATAGCTACTGCATTTGATTTTTCTTATATCCCTTTATTTCATGTTTGCAACCTTTTTTTTTCTTTATTTTGTTTGAAGCCAATATTTTTTATGTTTATTTTACTTATTGCAATGAGTGTAATTAGATAAAATTTTTAGGATTTTAGTTTTGTTTTCTTACTTTTATATGACCAGATTATGTAGATAATCTAGAAAGTGACAGACGGAAATTGGGAGATTATTTTATATTTTAAAATTTATATTTTTATAGTAGAGATCTTTGGAGAAAGGAGTAAAATAAAGCAGGAAAGAAGAGGGGGGGGGGGGGGGGATGAAAAATTGCCAAAGGATAGGAAGGAATTATATTCGCTTAGAAACTAAGCATCTGTTACTTCTTATACATTTATACAGTCATATTTAATTTTAAATATAAATGATTAAATATAATATTAAAAATTTTGTTGAGACAATGATTTCAAAAATCCATCATGAAGAAAGGTACCTTTAAATTAAGGTATCCCATGTATTAAAGGTAATACAGGTAAAGAAAAATGATGATGAATAATCTTTAAAGCCAAAAATAATTTTAAATAAATTTTTTTAATCTAAACTGCATAAGTAATTTCATGCTTCAAATTATTTTCGTTTTTTAAACGTACCGATCTGGCTTTGGATATTTTTAACGTGAAACCTGTTTTTCCTAAGCATCCTTGTCTTAAATTTTTATTTTATTGCGCATTGGACTTCAATGTTTTACCATTCATTTCTCAAATGACTAAATATATCTTTGATGATTTATCATGTAAAAATTCTTTTTTAAAGCATTGCATGACACTTGTCCAAATCCCACTGTTGCAAAACTATAAAATCCTAATGGCAAAACTGTAAATCCCATTAAAAATAACTAGGATTTCTTGCGTTCTTCTTTTCAAAATTATTGTTGATTGCAATTACTATTTCGGACCACAATTTCTTTGCAATGGGGAAGGATTGGAGCTTACTCATTGATCGATGATTTAATTGCCTGTTTCTTTTGACAAATGCAAATTTTTTTTTCAATGAGCCGTTAAGACTTCATCTCTTAGCCTTCAATGCATTTATAAATGAAGATTTTATCTTGGATTGGTTTTCAAAATTTTTGATGACTTGGTTTTTCAAACAATTTCTGCTTGCCCTAAATGCTTAGACATCAGTTTCAAATGCATGCATTTAATGCTTCTCAAATCTCAAAACGGTATCCCCTTATTCTTGCCTAAATAGGCCATTCAACCAAGCCTTCAATGCTTCTTCAACCAAGCATTCAATTCATTTAATGCTCCTCCACTCCTCTCAACCTCAACATTTGCTTTGTGCCTATAAATAGGCCCTCTAAAGCTCTCATCCAAGGCATCCAAGCCGAGCAAAGGCAATTCATCGTAGTTGAGTGGAAAGAAAAAAAATCAGAAAATTTTAAGTGAGGAAGGAAAGGCTGAGAGAGGAGTTCTAAGTGCTGAAAAGAGTCAGTGAATTTTCTAGAGTACTTCAAAAGTTTTCATCAGTGAAAGTGATATTCAGCCACATTTTGAAAAGCAGTCAAGCTTCATTCATTCCTCCAACATGCTCAAAGAAAGAATCCATTATGCAGAGTGGTCTTCATATTTTGCAAAGTATTTTTTTAAATATCTGCTCACTTAAGGAGCTTCCTATATACACTACTTATATTATTGTGCTCGGTATTTAAGTTTCATGATGGTAAAACTTGTAAGGGTATAGATCTACCCATATAAGGCTTTCTTGTGCCTGAGAAACAAGAGGCTAGTCTGGAAGGCTAGGTGTAAGGCTCACTTGTGCCTGTAAACAAGTTGCTAGCCAGGTTGGCTAGGGGGTTCTTGGGAATGAATGTAGGTGCAGGATTAGCACCAAACCACTATAAATTATCTGTGTCTGTGTGATTTAAATTTCTATGGTACTTGAATATTTTCTCTACACTTCACATTACTTTTCGTTAATTCTAAAAATTTTAAAAGCACATATTTGCTCATTATTAATATTTTTGAGAAATCCAATTCACCCCCTTCTTAGGTTGCAATACCTAGGCAACATATGGAATTAGATTACTACCTAATTTTTTTTGCAAAATAATAGCAATCATGGAAAAATTGAAATTAAAATTTTTGATTAGTTATCATTCCAGAAGATGATTATATAACCATCAACTCTAAATATCTCTCTCTCTCTCTCTCTCTCTCTCTCTCTCTCTCTCTCTCTCTAAAGTAGTAAAAGATTTTCATTGTAGAGTTCAACATCAGCCTCCTCAAACTGCTAGTTTCCACTTCCACACCACCATTTTTCTTGCTAGAGCTCTTTACCATCCCCATCAAGACTGGAAAAGGGTTTTTATCCTGGTCCCAAGGATGGTCTTGTCACTTGTGTGTCCTGTTAATTAAAGTGGACCATATGATAAAGTAGTACAATAAAATCATATTAATGTAACACATCACATTGAAAAGGCCCAACTGCTGTCAATCTTGGACGGCAGCAGAATTCTGTAAGAATTATGATCATGCGTTTGATTTGATTCAATCGCCACATTAGATGATTAGACTATCATATTGTAAATATTCATGCTGTTATTCTTCAATATAACTTCTTAAAGTGATGAGGGCAAGATGATTGACTGAACCTGGATTTGATCTATGCCTTACCTGAGTTGAAATAAGCTAAAAATTTACCTAAGAGAGATACAAGCCAGCAAAGAGTAATTCTAAACAACTGAATGAATACTAAAAAAATCAGTGAAATTTGTTGAAGTACATCAACTCTATCAACAAAGCAATAATCATAAAAAATTCTAAACAAACATCAAAATATTAATATAAACAAAGCTAGATATCAAATAATGAGCTAACTAGGAGACTGCTTGGGCATAAGATTTGTGCATTATTTGATCAACCTAAGAGAGATACAAGCCAGCAAAGAGTAATTCTAAACACTTAGGCCTAAAACTTGATCGAAGTTTAAAAACCATCCGAATCCAATTTAAAAGGGATTGAACAAGACCTTCCTAATTAGGACTCGAGCCTAAATCAGCCCTAGACTGAACCCGAACCTACGTATCCATCTACTATAGGGTCTTGGGTTATTTTGATTGAGAGCAATAATGCTTAATTTGTTTAACTTGATTTAATTTATTGTCAGATGCATCAGATTAGTGGCTTAATAAAATGATTCGATTAGGATTGATAGATTTTTTGTTCTAATCCGATCTAATTCATATCTGGTGAGATTTGATCCACTTGTCACCTCTAGCTTTGATCCACTAAATCCAAACTCAAAAAGTGCACCCTTTTGTATCACCACCAAGGCATGGGTCCCTACCTGGCACAAGTCCATTCTGGATCCAGCCTCATCATGATGAGGAGCCCTTCAAGCAAAGTGAGCTCCTTTATATATATTTATTATACTATTTTTTGATGCAGCAAGTACAATGAACATATGAATTAGCTATGTGCTCGTATCATCATGCATGCCAACTCGATGAGTCTTGATGCACACTATATGTGCAATTATACGATTAATTCATACATTCAATGCGCGTTTATTGTATCAAAGATAGTGTAACAAAATTTTTTTAAGAAAAAAAAGTTGATTACTAAACTTTTTCTTTTAAAAAAAAAATTATATAACGTGGAATAAACCATAGGCACAAGAAAAAGGTTGCTCCAACCTCTTATTCGGCTTTGCACCAAGGTTTAGACCAAGCTATGGGCCCTCCATACAACTCTAGAGAAATTTTCTTCAGATTGGGAACCTTCTTGCATTTGATAGCCTGAAACACTTATTATTTATTTCAATAGCTTGGAGTTTTATGGCATGCCTGTTTAGGATTTGTATTCTTTCAAAATAGGGTATAGATTATTTTTTTTAACTCTTTGGTGTCCTTTTGTGAGAAGACAAAGCTGTCATTTTATTATCACAGTTGTTGTAACAATTTAAAACTTGCACCATGCCCACTGTAGTTGCGTCACATCTTAGTAACATTATTTTAAAATATAAAATCATTTTTTTTATTTTTATTTTTGTCATAATAATATTTATATGAAAACATTTAAAATGTCACTGTCATACTCGTAATGGTTCGTAGCAGTTTCTATGCTTATGTTGTATATGGTGACGAGGAGCAGTCTCCTAGTTAGCTCATTATTTGATATCTAGCTTTGTTTATATTAATATTTTGATGTTTGTTTAGAATTTTTCATGATTATTTGCTTTGTTGATAGAGTTGATGTACTTCAATAAATTTCACTGATTTTTTAGTATTCATTCAGTTCTAATGATATTTGCATCAATTTTTCTACTTTTTTTAACATCTTGTATTCATATCATATAAATATTGTCTATGTTTGATCATTTTTTGGATAAAATAGTGGCAAAATACGTCATATTTTATCAATAAATAAATAAAATGAGATGGCATGCAGAAATAAAATAATATCAAAAAAAATCAACAGAAAAAAAAAAAAAAAACAGTGGAGCTGTTCATTCTCTCAATTTTATTTATTTATTGAAGTGGGAAAAAAGGTAGCGGAAAAAAAAAAGAAAAAGGAAAAAAGAAACAGTTTTTCATTCTCTTATTTTATTTTCTAACACATATACTATTAAAGTGGATGCACTTTTGTTTTAAAAAAAGAAAAAAAAAACTTGGTGCACTAGAATACAAAATCGATACAATTATTTTAGCATTGTGGCATGGCTTCCACTGTATTTTGTATCAGTTGAAAAAAAAAAAAAATAAATCCTTGAATCTCAACTGAATTTCAACAAAACAACTCCTCAAAGCAATAAATCCTTGAATTAACCAAACGGATGTATTAGTTTTTTGGATTTAAAAGACAAAAGAAACCATTCATGGTCATGGTCAGAGAAACAAGGTGTAGTTTCAACTTGTTTGGGTAATTGGGTACAAGAAAGAAAAGAGAAAATAACTCTCACAGAAAAAAATTACTTCATTTTAAACAACCGAGCTCTTTTCTTTTCAAATCTTTTCAGCTTTCTTTTTCTTATTTCTTTCAATGGTGTCAAATAGCATATTCAATGAAATCTTTTACCCATACCATTTGGGCTGCTTCCCTCCCATAAAAACACAATAATATTTTCAGATAGCATCATTAACATAGAAAGAAAAAAAAAAGGGGAATCTAATTCTAATTAATGTCCTTGTTGCTCACTAAATACAGCTCCTCCCCCTTATTCAATCAGACCAAAAAGACCAAAATAGCCTCACCCTACAGCCCTCCAGGAGCTAAAACATTCGGGGGCGGGGGCGGGGCATTTTCGTCTAAACAGAAAAAGCTAAAAACCCGTACCTAGTTCCGGATTCCGCGCCGCGCGGCGCCGCGCCGGGCCGGGCACCTCCCCCTCCTTCCCGGCCGCCCGCTTCCGGTGGCTTTTCGCCGGCGCTCCCCGGCGACGACGGAGCAGCTGTCCCCCTTCCCGCTCTCCTCGTCCACGAATATCTGCCGGCGCCGGCACTCCACGCTGCAGAACGCCCGGTCGCCTCTACGGGAAGAATCAAGAGAAAAAAAAAAAAGAAACAACTTTAGAGAGAGAAGTGTTTGTCTTCCTAAGATCATGATGACATGGGGCCGGGTATAGTGGGGATTAGGAGGTACGATCACCTGTACATGTAGATGTCCTTCCCCTCTTGGAGTCTTTTCCGGCAGAGGTAGCAGGATTCCAGGAAAGGGCTCGTGTGGAAGGATTGGGAAGGAGGAATGAAGGAGAGAGAAAGGTTTCCAACGGTGGAGATTTGTTGAGGATTGACGCGTTTTTTGGTAAGCTCTTCGGGGTTTCCAAAAGAACGCTCAAACCAGCCATTGAAGCTCTTTCCTTCTTCCTTCTTCGATGGAAGCGAGAGGGTTTGAGACTTGAGAGGGAGGGTTCTGGGAAGGAAGAGGTTGCGTCTGGTCCTCCGCAGGCCGAGGCGGCGGACTTAAATAGCCGTGTGAGGGATATGATCACTCGCGGAGGTCGTTTATTGAGTTCAGCCACCGTCCTTTTTTCTATATATATTAAGGCCAGCTCTAATTCCAATCGTTCTAAGGCCAGCTCTTACCCAATGCACTCAAATCCTTCGATAGTGTTTGATTTTTAAAATATATTTTAAATAAATATATAAAATAAAGTTTATCAAAAAAATAGATGAGAAATAATTATTTTTTTAAATAATAATTTTATCCTCAAAAAAGTAACTTTAGCTATTTTTGAATTTTTTTAAGACAATGTTTGAAATAGGAGATAAGGGGATATCCCCCGAATATCTTTCCTTATCTTCAAAAGCTATAACTAAAAGGAATATTTCTGAAAAGTTTAACCAGAGGGATAATTCATGTTTAATCATGAGCCATGTTTAACCATGAGTTATTCTCTGAACTTATTTCCTAGGAAATCCAAGAGAGTTATTCCTTGATGGCAAAGTTGTAATTTTAAAAAAAGTGCTTATTTCCTGTACACTTATCCAAGGATAGCTTTTGGGGGAGTCAAACTGCCTAAGGAATAAGTTCAGAGGATAAGTATGGTTAATCTTTTTCAGACTTATTCTTTGTAATTATAGCTTTTAAAAATAAGGAGATATCCCCCCTTGTCCTCTATTTCAAATATAGTCTTAAAATTTTTATTATTTATATCATTTATTGAGAGCTTGATGGGCTCCTAATTATATTTATCAAATTAAAAAGGCCTGAGAAACCTTGGATAGTAAATGAAAGATGAGAGAACAATGTCTAAATTCATGACACTTTATTTTTTAATGATTTTAATGATGAATGAAAGTTGATTTTATTTTTTTTCATTTGTGTTGGCAAATGTCCTCCGAGAGGGAGTGGGTGAGAGGCCCTTAGCTCTTATTTATTTTCTTCCATTTGTGTTAGCAAATATCCTTCGAGAGGGAGAGGCCCTTAGCTACTTTAAGAAAGTCATCTCTACGCCAAGATCCATTAGCCATTCTCTATTTCATTCTACCATCACATCCCATCTTCCATTAGCCATTCTCTATTTCATTCTACCACATCCCATCTTCCAAAGTGCAAGAAGACTCCACAAAGAAGGCCAACCAAGCTACCTCAAATCCGTCAAGTTTCATCTTAACTTCAACCTGTCCTTCCTCTTCCTTCATTTCATACTCCATCAAATTTTTATGTTCTTAACTCTAATTTGATTTATGTAGGATCCCCGGGAATTCCAGAAGAAAGTCTTCCGTGATGCAATCCAAGAACTTCATCCTTGAGTATAAACCTCTTTTAACATTTTTCAATCTAAAATATTAGAGTAACTAAGCCCTAGCATGTATGGTTTTTTAGCCACAAAGATCCTTTCTCTTTACTATTTTGAAGGATTCTCATCCAAGTCTAGTTTAACATGCAAATCCCTTTATAAAAATTTCTGATCTTTTACATGAAAAATAGCCTAGCTTCACTTCATTTTTATTTAATTATTACTATATCTTCTTAGATTGCATCATTCCACATCACCCCCATCAAATTCATCCATCATGGATCTAGCTTCTTGATAGCCATTAAGTCAAGCAAAGACTAGCTATGGGTGAGTTGGATGCAATTTAAATCATAATTTTTTTTAAAAAAATAATCTATTTATTAAATGGGTTAAAAATTTAAATCTAAATTTAATTATTTTATTAAACAGGTAAACTATCTAACTTATAATGAGTTGAATCAATTTAAACAAGTTAAATATATTGAGCATTGTAAGATTTTTTTTTTTGCCTGATTTGCATGTTTTGACATCATTTTTATTTTTCCTATGGCATTATTTTAGGTTTGTTGATAGTTAAAAGAATTTGATTGAATTAAATGTCGATAGGTGGGTTTAATAGTATGTTTTAATTGCCCTTATTTTAAGTTTTATATTCAATTGAATGTGTGTGATCATTGACATCTTAGTAGCTCGTATGCAACTCAAGAAATTAAATTTCTAGCTTGTATTCCATTGAGCTAGAACATCATGATATAATCATGTCTTTTATAAAGAAATAAATGGAGACCTTCAAATGAAGTTAGACATTCGAAGGAATGATACATTCAACAGAGCACTTGTTTGCAAGCCAAAAACAATGAATTCAAAATATGCAGAGCAGTGTATAAATAAATAAATAAAAGTTGCATTGAGGATAAAAAAATCATAATTTACTAAAGCCAATGGACATGTATTCAATGGAGGTGAGGTTACTGGTGCCATTAAATCAATTATATTATCTAAATTGTTAATTGCTATTTATCTTTCTATCAAATAGTATGGTTGTGGTAAGATAAAGATGGATTTACGAAGTTCTCATAACTCTCAGTCTTCTATTAAAAATATACTAAGTTATTCATAATTCAAATTTAATTATAATTCAGCTAAAATATGGTGCTAGACAAAATCAACTTCTTCTCAATAAATATTTCTAGTTTGAAAATATGCCTGATATAAAACAAACAATAAGGTAACTAATTAATCAAGATAAAGAGCTAAAATAGCATGTTGAAATTTCTATTATAAATTGTATAATACAACCTTGGTAGGTGAGTAAAAGTGGAGCAATGGTATTAATCTATCTCATTATTTGTCAGCGATTATCTATTTTGCATAACAATCAATCCAAGAGAAATTGTCATATGTTATCTTTTATTACAAGAAAAGGGAAGAGGAACTATTCATAATTTATTAAGACATCGGAAGGTATGAAATTGTCCTGCTTTATTTATCAATGTTGCAATGATTGGAATAATGGGATAGGCATGTTTTTGTTACAACCTTTAGTAAAAGTGTTATTCTCTATAAATATAATTATATTTTTCATTAAACTTTGCAATAAGAACTAATCTTGTATTAGGTATAAAAAAAATACAAAAGCAATTTTCAAACAATGCACTAAAAGAAAAGAATGCTTGTTTTTCTTTGGTGCCTTTGCATGTTTTCTAGTATTTATCTTATCCACTAAATCTCAAGCTTTGATTGTAAAATTAGCATTTAATTTATTAACTAATATAGCCAAAAGTAATCAAAAGAATTTTATTTCCTATTGGCATTGGAGAGCCAATTGAGCATTTAACTAGCATAGGTGATGTATTATTACTTCCCATATGATATCATATTTAGAGATTTTATAGATTCTCTTTTTTTCATTTCCTCTCTTTTTTTTCTTAAAGAATCCATCTTTGATACTGCTCTTCGTCTCTTGTTTTAGCTGTTAGGCACCCACCTCTGCACTCGCTCCCACATTCATCCTCTTCAACTCAACTCAACTCATCTAAGCCTTTTTTTCGACTACATTCATCCCTTAGAACTCCAAAACTCTATATAAAACCCTTATCAATCACATCATTTGAGAGTTTTTTTTTTGTTACAAAATGGATAATCATATAATTCTTGAATGAGTCAGCCTAGATACATCAGAAAATAAGATCTGCTGCAGAAGGATAGGACAGGAGTTGCTGGCTTCCAAATCCATGGACCCGCATGCTGAGCAGCAAAGGATGCCACCCAGTCCTCCGCCGAGTTGGCCTCATGATAAATTTGACGGATTTGGACAGAATCAACCTCCCGCAATATAGACCAACAATCCCTCATAATCGGATTTGAGGAACCATCTAAGTAGCTTTCCTTCAATAACCAAGAAATGATAGTCATAGAATCCCCTCAATCATAATCCTGTAAGCATGGAGGATCCTAACAGCAAACGAAAGACCCCCCAAGCAGCACAGAGCTCCGACATAGGAACAGTTGAGTCCAGGGAGCCAAAGCTACCCGCTGCCAAAAGATCACCCATCGGTCCCCGAATGATGAAAGCGCTCTATCTCGGACACTCCCATCAAAGTTAATTTTGACATACCCTAAAGGGAGGGGCTCCCAAGAGATGAAAACTGTACGCCGGTTCGCTGTCGGGACAGCAGGGGAGCTCCAGAGGCCAGAGAAGTCAAAATTAACATCATGAAAGCCACGGGCACAGTCCGAAGCCAATAATCTAATCTGTCTCACAATCCTGTGAAAAGAAAATCTGTCGTCGGAGAATATGATCTGATTCCTCGACAGCCATATATAATAAGCAGTGACAGACCAAAGACCACGCTTGCTCAAAGGACCGCACCGGATGTCCTGAAAGAAAGATGATCGCGAGAAAGCCATAGCCTCCAGGTCCCTAGGATAGCCCATAAGAACCCAAATCCTTCTCGCTCTGGAACAGCGAAATATAGCATGGTCCACAGATTCCTCCACCTGCCTACACAAAGGACAGATCGGCTGAATAGACAGACCCCTCCGAGAAAGAAGGAGGTAAGTAGGAAGGCAGTCCCAAAGAAGCTTCCAAATGAATAGCTGAACCCTGGGAAGAACAGGAAGCTTCCAAATCCATATTGCATCCTCCGTACGCTGAACCTGCGGCCTATATATGTCCATAAGATCCCTAATGGGGGTCTTGGGAAGACAAGATCGCTGCCAAACCCTGGAATCAGCAGAGCAACCAGGTAAAAGAGGCAACGAGAGAATCCAACGAGAAAGCTCCTCCCCAAAAAAATGGGTCACCATGGGTATGTGCCATGAGTGGGGGTTTAAGGAAATCAAATCCTTAACCCTAAGATTTGAGGGAACATCCATATTGATAAAGGAGGGCCACCGCATAAGAGGGAGCTCGGAAATCCAAGTATCATTGACGACATCAATCAAAAAGCCATCACCAATCATCCAAGAGATATTGTGCAGAATAGGCTGACTATGTCTACAAATCTCCTTCCAATAGGATGAGGATCCCCGGGGTGGTATAATAATCGAACCAGAAACCCAATCACCGTATCTCGCATGCATCACAAAACTCCATGAGCTCTGAGGCTCCAGAAGGAAGCGCGAGGCATGTTTGGCAAGAAGAGCTTCTCTTCTAACAATCAAAGACTGAATCCCCAGTCCACCTTTATTAATAGGCATGCAGACCTGTCCTACGATAATAGGTGAATACCATGTCCCTCCTGCGTAGAAGCTCAAAAAAAATCTCTGAAGCATCTCTCAATCCTTCTCAAACAAGTGATCGGCATGACAGCATTCGAAAGGAGATACACAAGAAGAGAAGAAAGGACAGAATGAATGATGGTGACCCTAGCCATCATGGACAGGCTTGTCACCTGCCACCCCTTAATACGCTGGCGAACCCGTCGCTCAATCTCTACATAGTCAGAACAGGAAGCCCATCTGCCGATAATGGGGATCCCCAAATACATAAAGCGGTCCGTCCGAGAAGTGATACCTGATAACTCCATAATGGCATCCCTAGTAGATCTAGGGGTCTTTGGGCTGAAGCAGATAGATGACTTAAGAAAATTAACCCTCTGACCCGACGCCTGACAATAACGCTGCAGAATAGAATGAAAAGAAGCAGCATTATCAATAGAAGCCTGCCCCAAAAGAATACAATCATCAACAAAAAGAAGATGAGAAATCAGAGGGCCCTCTCTCCCAGCCATGAATGGGACAATCCGATGCTCCCGCTGAGCCAAATGAAAAGCACGAGAAAGATCGTCCGCAGCAAGAATAAATAACAAGGGGGATAAGGGGCATCCCTCCCATAGAAGAGTGGAAAAACTCAGTAGGGCTCCCATTGATGAGCAGAGAAAAGGAAGGCCTCAGAATACATGCCATAATCCATTTAATAAAAAGGTCATCAAACCCGAACTCCTGAAGAGAGCGCTTCAAAAAGGCCCAGCTCAGTCTGTCATAAGCTCTCTCCATATCAAGCTTCATCGCCATGAGACTCCTTCTCACTGGGGCTCTTTGAAGATCATGCATGAATTCCTGAGCAATAAGGATGTTATCCGAAATAGAACGCCCTCGAATAAAAGCCCCCTGCTCTATAGAGATAAGACGGGGGATCACAAGCCGAAGACGGCCAACCAAGAGGCGAGCACAAACTTTATACAGAGTAGTGCAAAGGCTGATAGGTCTGAAATACTGCGGAAGAGAGGCGTTGGACTGCTTGGGCACCAACGTGACAAGTGTTCGGTTCCATTCCAAGGGAATTTGCTTCAATTGGAAGACAATTTGAATCGCCTGAATCACCTCTTGCCCAATTATGTCCCAATAGTGGCGATAAAATAGAGGCAAAAATCCATCAGGCCCTGGAGCCTTGTCCGGACCAAGCTCCCATAGGGCCACCCGAATCTCCTCAGTAGTGAATGGTCTACATAGCTTTTCATTTTCCTGTGAAGAAACCCTTCTGGAATCAGGAACCCTAACCACCGGATCCCCATCAGCAGTGGAATCAGCCCATCTGGATTGAAAGAAATGGAGAAGCATATCCCGAATAGAATGGTGATCCTCCTGACCCTACCTCTTCGCATCAACTAGTCTCCGAATCCTGTTCACGACCCAACGCTTTAAAGTAGCATGATGGAAGAATATGGTATTACGATCCTCCTTACAGATCCACTGAATCCTAGACCTCTGTTTCCAGTATATCTCCTGCTGGCGAAGCAGAGAGAAAAGGTCCGAATCCAACAGAAATCCGTCCAGATCCTTCTTACCCTGTAGAGCAGTAATATCGGCTTTCACCAGATTAATCTGTCTATCCAAATTTCCCAATTCAATCCTATTCCATTTGGAAAGACGGCGTCTGACCAGTATAAGATGACGAGAAAGAGTTAATATCTTGGCACTTTATTCCATAGAAAGCACATGTTGATATCAACCATACAGATTGCTCCAACCAAAAGCATTATGAAAAGTTATATTTGGATACCTAAACATTATATATCTTCCACTAATATTAGAATTGCTAATCAAAAGTACGAGGAATAAGAAAATCCATAAAACTTCTAATTTTTAAGAATTATATAATGATAAGATTTAATGTTATAAGAATTTCAAACTTTAAGAATTCCATATGTGAGAGATATCACAAGAATTTGACACTCAATTTCATAAATAAAATTCAAATGTGTAGTCTTGGTGATGTCATGGGCATCAATTTTTGAACAATGATTATATAATGTTTTCTCATCCATGATGTTTTTGAAACCATTTTGCAAATTATTCATCTTTTTTATCCTTAAAAAATTTTCATCCAAAGTTTTTAATATTTTCTTAGTATGAAATCTTTTTTATCTAATTATTTTTGTGAGGATAATTATAACTAGGGGCATGCAAGAAAACTAGCTAAATTGCAAAATTGATCTAAACTATGATTTTAGTTAGGTTGAATCAACTTTTGATCTTCATTTAAAAAGTTTTAAAATTGAAAAAATGAATTCGATTTCAATTTAAGTTTTTAAAAAGCCAATATAAACTAGAGCAAACCGTGTTTATATATTATATGAATTTTTATTTATAGTACAATTAAACTTACGATACTACAATAATTGAATTATATGAGCACTATGTTTTTTTTATTATAAATAATTAAATTACTATTCAACCATATAAAATTTGATGTGAAAATCGATCTCATGTTATCTATGGTAGATACAAGTAAATCGACAATTTAAACTGAAACCAAATATTAAAATAGTCAATTTAACTTCAATTTTGATTTTAAGAAAGTAGTTCATATGAATTTGAATCCAAAAATTATTTCTAAATCGATCTAGCCTGGCTGAAACCACGACCTTAAAAACATGAACTCTCCGAACGGGGAACGCACGCATGGCTGAAGAAGATTGCGGTGACCAGACCACAAGGGAGCCAGCAGCCCACTGGGCAGATGATAAGGCAAAAAGGGATGGGGTGAGGAGCAGCAGAAAGGAGCCGTGCGGGACCCAATTACGGGGATTCGCTGACGCTCCCCGTTTTGTTCAGTTGTGATCGCTTGTGAACTTACGCTACGTGAACACAATGCGTTAATAAAGATAGAGAATCTGACACCCTGAAAAATTGGACGTCCGGGGTTCACATTCTGCCGTTCCGAATGTGTTCCTTCTTTTGAAAGAAGGTATATCGGTACGGTCAGTGTATTCTAAATAATATCTCTTAAATGATTAAAGATAATTATTTTGATTATTGTTATTCAGGATCTTTGGATTTTAAGATTCCTTACTCTTTCAGTGGTCCTCTTTTATTAATATTGATACCCTCTTTTATTAATATTGATGCCCCCAGTTTGAGAGTTAAGGATTTGATTTCTTTAGATCTCTCTCTTGGCATATCTCCATGGTGACCCGTTTCTTCGGTGAGGAGCTTTCTCGATGAATTCTTTCGATTCCTCTCATCCCTAGCCGCTCGGCTGACTTCAGGCTTTGGCAGAGATTTTGTTTCTCTAGGGCCCCCACTAGGGACCTTATGAAGATTTTCAGGCCTCAGCCCCAGCGCACGAATGATGCTGCTTGGATCTGAACGCTTCCCATCCTTCTCAGAGTTCAGCTCTTTATTTGGAAGCTTCTATGGGACTGCCTATCAACTTGCGCCCTACTCTCTCGGAGGGGTCTACCTATCCAGCCGATCTGTCTTCTGTATGGTTTGGAGGAGTCTACCGACCATGCTATCTTCATGTGCCCCAGAGCTAAACGGATATGGCACTTGATGGGTTATTCCAGCAGATTGGATGTTTCCGGCTCCCCGCGTTCCCCCTTCTTTCATGATCTTCGAAGGGCCTTTCAGCACAAGCGTGGTCTTTGGGCAGCCACGACATATCAGATATGGATGTTGAGGAACCAGCTCATCTTTACGAAGGACATTATTTCTTCACACCGATTAGTGTGGAAGATTAGATCTTTGACGATGGACTGCGCCCGTGTTATTCATGCGGTTGGTTCTGACTCCTTTGGCCTCTGAGAATCCCCTGCTGCTTCGGTAGCGAACCGGCATACGGTTTTCATTTTCTAGGAGCCCCCCCTCTAGGGTTTATCAAAATCAACTTTGATGTGAGTGTCCATGGAAGATTTGCTGGTTCTGCCTTCATCATCCGCGGGCCTCAGGATGATATATTGGCGGCGAGAGGTTTTGATACCCTCGATTTCTCTGTCCCTATGACCGAGCTTTATGCAGCTTGGGCAGGCATTTCTTATGCCTCTCGGATTCTTCATACTATGTTGGTTGTTAATCCTAATCCAGTTGTTATTTTCATTTTTTGAATAAGTCTTATCGTGTCCTATTATTTAGGAACCAGTTTGTTTATTTGTTAGTAGTGCAGAATATGTTGATCATGGAGCCTAGTTTTAGGATTTAGTTTCCGACTTCTGATTATGTTGATGATGTTTCTTGCCGATATAAAGGCTATTTAGTGGAATAAAATAAATTGATATTTTACCATTTTCAGATAAAGAAAATCTCCTCTCAATTTTATCTTCTCTACATTTCTTCTAAATTATTCTTATCTATTAGTGGTATCAGAGCAGGCAAAATGAATGGTCCTGTTCAAATTTCAGTTCCTATCCTGGATGGCAAAAATTACAACCGATGGAGTATTCAAATGAGAGTTCTTTTCGATTACCATGGGTTGCTAGGTGTCGTGGAGGATGGAGTTGCTACACTTGTAGATAATGCAAATGATGCCCAAAGGAATGTCCACCATGAAAGCAAGAAAAAGGATAAGAAGGCTTTATATCTCATCCATCAAGGGATGAATGATGAAGTATTTGAGAAGATTGTAGATGCGACAACATCAAAGCAAGCATGGGATATCTTGATGACAACATATAAAGGTGCGGAGAAAGTTAAGAAGGTAAACTCCAAACCTTAAGACGTCAATATGAGCTCCTACAAATGGAGTCCTCTGAAGCTATTGCTACTTATATTAGTCAAGTTCTTGCTTTGACAAATAAAAGCAAAATATATGGAGAGGAGTACAAAGAGCAGACTAAAGTGGAGAAAATCTTGCAGACACTCACACCAAAATTTGAGCACATCGTGGCAGCAATAGAAGAAGCCCATGATCTGTCCCAGATGACTGTTAAAGAGTTGTCAGGCTCATTAGAAGCGCATGAGCAAAGAATGAATGAGAAGGAGATAGAGAAGCCGATTGAGCAAGCCTTCCAAAGCCAAGTTTCCTTCAAAGGTGATCAAGGTGGTGAAACAAGTCAAGGCATGGTGGTTCTCGTGGTAGAGGACGGGCACATGGTGTTTACTTCAATAAAGGTCGTGGTGGCCATAATAACAATTTTCAAGTAGGTGGTAATGACCAAGAAAAATCAAATTTTGGCCATCAACAGAATTCAAGAGGTCGTGGTCGCGGACGTGGTAGAGGAAGGTATGGCAAATCTAATATTGAATGTTATCATTGTCATAAACGTGGCCACTATTCAAATGAGTGCAGATACAAAAATAGTACCCAAAAGGCTCACTATGTGCAAGGAGATGGTGATGATGTTGATAGCGATCATACCCTTTTGATGGTCACTGCTGCTGGTGAAACCCCAAACTATCACACATGGTTTCTTGACACCGGATGCACCAACCACATGAGTGGCAAAAGGGAGTTATTTGTTGATTTTGATGAGTACTTTCACACCAAGGCAAAATTTGCTGATGACAGAACAATACCAGTGACTGGAAAAGGAAGAATTCTCATCAATTTGAAGAATGGGGATCACAAGTACATTTCAGATGTGTTCTATGTTCCTGGCATGAAGAGTAATTTGCTGAGTGTGGGCCAATTGCTTGAAAAGGGGTATATTATGAGCCTACGAGATTATCAATTCTCCATTTTGGATAAGAAAGGTACACTCATTCTTAAAGCTCCCTTAAGCAAAAATCGTACGTTTCAAGTTGAAATTTCTAGTGAAGTTTATAATTGTCTCAATACAATTATAAAAGATGAATCGTAGCTTTAGCACTTGCGGTTTGGACATATAAATTTTCAGAGTTTAAAATTGCTTGCTCAAGGAAAGATGGTAAAAGGCTTGCCCAGTATACATAAATCTGACCAGTTGTGTGAAGCCTGCACTCTTGGGAAGCATCACAGAATGCCTTTCGCAGCAAGACAACAACAACGAGCAACTCAACCACTTGAGCTAGTTCATTCTGATGTGTGTGGCCCAATGAATAAGATATCAAATTGCAAAAATAAGTACTTCCTCACCTTCATTGATGACTTTACTCGAAAGATTTGGGTCTATTTTTTGCAAAAGAAATCTGAAGTCTTTGATTGCTTTAAGAAATACAAGGCATATGCTGAAAAGAAAAGTGGTCATCTTATCAAGGTGTTGCGAACTGATGGTAGAGGTGAATATACTTCCAATGAATTTAACAAATATTGTGAAGAACAGGGAATAAAGCATGAAGTCACTTTTCCCTACACTCCACAGCATAATGGAGTTGCTGAACGGAAAAACAGAACTATCATGGACATGACAAGGAGCTTGTTGAAGGCAAAAGGTATGCCAAATTCATTCTGGGGTGAAGCCGTTTCATGTTCTGTGTATTTGATAAATAGATCTTCAACAATGAGTGTCCAAAATATAACCCCTGTAGAAGTTTGGAGCAGTTTCAAGCCGAGTGTGAAACATCTTAAGGTATTTGGGTCTGTTGCTTATGCTCATGTTCCAGCAGAGACAAGGACAAAGTTAGATGATCGAGCAGAGAAGACTATTTTTATTGGCTACAAGCGTGGTGGGTACAAGTTGTTCAATCCAGAGTCAAAAAAGGTGATTGTCAGCCGAGATGTAACATTTGCTGAAGATGAAGCTTAGAAATGGGATGATGATACCCATGAAGGTCCTAAAAATCTTGTTCTTGAAGAAGTAGCTGATGTTCACACCACACGAAGGAGCTTCTTCAAGCTCTGCTCAAGAAACATTTTCATCACAAACTTTGACAGAATCTGGAAGACCACAGCGACAACGCCAACCGCCAGTACGCTTGCAAGATTATGAGGTAACTCTTGATGATGAAGTTGATAATGATGGAGAATTTGTACACTTGGCTTTCTTTGCAGATAGTGAACCACTGATATTTGAGGAGGCAAAAAGGATCCCAAATTGGTGCATGCTATGAATGAGGAGATCAAGGCAATTGAAAGGAACCATACGTGGGAGCTCACTGATATTCCACAAGGTTACAAAGCAATTGATGTCAAGTGGGTTTTCAAGACAAAACTGAAGTCAAATGGCGAGGTAGAAAGGAATAAAGCGAGGTTAGTGGCAAAGGGATTCAAGCAGAGGCCCGGCTATGACTATCAAGAAGTTTTCTCTCCAGTTGCTCGAATGGAGACCATCAGACTTATGATTGCCTTGGCTGCACAAAATCAGTGGAAAATTCATCAAATGGATGTAAAGTCAGCTTTTCTAAATGGTCTACTTGAAGAAGAGGTATATGTCAAGCAACCTCCTGGATTTATGAAACAGGGAAGTGAAGACAAGGTGTACAGGTTGAAGAAAACATTATATGGCCTTAAACAAGCCCCACGAGCATGGAATAAATGTGTTGATTCCTTCTTCCTTCAGGCTGGTTTCGAGAAGTGCCCCTCAGAACATGTCTTATATGTGAAGGTTGATGATTCTGGTGATATATTGCTGTTGTGTCTTTATGATGATGATCTAATATTCACAGGCAATAATCCCACAATAATTGAAGATTTCAAGAAGTCAATGATGGGTAAGTTTGAAATGACTGATCTTGGTCTTATGTCATATTTTTTGGGCATAGAAGTGGTTCAAAGAGAAGATGGGATTTTTATTTGCCAAAAGAAGTATGCTACTGAACTTTTGAAGAAGTTCCTTATGCAAGATTGTAATTATGTAAAAACGTATGTGGAAGTTGGTACAAGATTGTCAAAGAATGGAGAAGGAGCACCAGTTGATTCAACATATTTCAAACAAATTGTTGGAAGTTTAAGATATCTCACATGCACAAGACCAGACATTTCTTATGGTGTTGGCTTAACTAGTAGGTTTTTGGAAAATCCCCAGCATTCTCATATACAAGTAGCCAAGAGAATCATGAGGTACATAAAAAGCACTCTTAATTATAGCATGCTTTATTCTTCAACAAACAATTGTGCTCTTGTAGGCTACTCAGATTATGATTGGGCTGGAGATCTAGATGACCGGAAAAGCACTTCTGGATATTGTTTCAATTTTGGTGCTACAGCTTTCTCTTGGTCATCAAAGAAGCAGTCTATTGTTGCTCTATCAACCTGTGAAGCAGAGTATGCTGCTGCAGCATCAAGTGCATGTCAGGCAATTTGGTTGCAAAATTTAATGAACCAGATTCATGCTCCAATGGAGGAACCAATAAAAATTTTTGTTGACAATGTCTCTGCAATAGATTTGCAAAAAATCCTGTTACACATAGAAAAAGCAAACACATCGACATCCGATATCATTTTTTGAGAGATCAAGTTGGCAAGAAAACAATTAAGTTGGTTTACTGCAAATCAGAAGACCAAGTAGCTGACATCCTCACTAAACCCTTGAAGTTTGAAGCTTTTGTCAAATTAAGGGGCATGCTTGGAATGACTACTCTTTTGGATCAGGATTAACAAGGGAATGTTGGTTGTTAATCCTAATCCAGTTGTTATTTTCATTTTTTGAATAAGTCTTATCGTGTCCTATTATTTAGGAACCAGTTTGTTTATTTGTTAGTAGTGCAGAATATGTTGATCATGGAGCCTAGTTTTTAGGATTTAGTTTCCGACTTTTGGTTGTGTTGATGATGTTTCTTGCCGATATAAAGGCAATTTAGTGGAATAAAATAAATTAATATTTTATCATTTTCAGATAAAGAAAATCTCCTTGTTCATCTCCTCTCATTTTTATCTTCCCTGCATTTCTTCTAAATTATTCTTATCTATCAATAGGCTCATAATCAAGAGTGATTCTATGATGATCATTCGATGGCTGCGGAAGGAGAATTGCTTTGAAGCCCCCACTAATCCGATTCTTAGAGACATATGGTCTATAGGTTGATAATGCCCAGATCCGTCATATCTACCGTGAAGCCAATTCGGTGGCTAACTGGGTGGCGGCTTCAGTGGCTCAGCATGCTAGATCTTAGATTTAGAGGCTGGGTGACCCCTGTCCTTTTGTTTTGCAGCAAATTTTGTATTCTAATCTATTTGGGTTGATTCATGCTAAACTTGTGTGATCGTCCGCTTGTACCTAAAAAAAAAAAAGATAAAGAATCTGACACCCTGGAAAAGTCTTGCTATACCGGCCTTATGGCACAGCAAGCGTGCATTAACTAATCGCATCAATTAATCTTAAATCCATGCTATTATGTGTATAGACATTCAATAAACCTCCAAATTTGCATTTGATAATCAGTAATCTATCATCATTATTAATAATTTAAATAGAGTATTTCGGACTGCTTTTTTTTTTTTTTTGTCACTCTTTACTTATCTCCTCTTCTATCGTTGTCGCTGGAACCTTTCGAGCCATACTCCACCGAGTCGTCTCCTCTTCTACTGACCTCTTTAGAATCTTTCGAACCATACTCCATCAAGTCGGGTCCAACCTTTCGAGCCACACTCCGTCGAGTCGGATTATGAATCCCTATGGCCTATTGACCTTGACATTCTCACGATTGCTTCGAATATCATTTATAAAATAAAATTTTAAAAAAATATCATTTATAAATATTTTTTTTAAATTAATATATAATAATATATATTTTTAATAAATTTAATTTAAAAATATTTTAAAATTTTAATATTATATAATTAATAATCTAATTATCGTATTAATTATAGTAATAATTAATATTATTATTACATTATTTATGCACCGCATGCATGGTAACAGGATGTGCGATCAATCAAGACTTTTACACCCTATACGTGGTGCCTCTTTTTCACGGCGAGGGACCGTGAGGCCCACGAAGCGGAGCCATTACCAACCATTTAACCCACAGGTAACGAAATAGTTGCTATTTTGGACCGTGGCAATATAATTCTTACTATTTCACCGTAATATAAATATTTCATTTTGGTGCAAACTTTTATTCCCCTAAAACAAGGATTACAACTGTGATCTTCTTAAAATATTTTACATTTTTTATCGGGAATGGGTGCTTCTTTAAATTATTTATATAAATAAATTAGCTAAAATTTGCTTTTTGACTTTCTTTTTTTAGAAAAATGATCTACATGCTTATAATTTATTTTGAAATTTTACGAGCACTTGTTGGCCTTTGCTTTTATCGGCAACATATTAACTCAATATATATATATATATATACACTTATTTCTTCAGCTAATGGCTTTGGATAAATTAGATTTAAGCTTTAAATTTTTAAAAAATATTATAAAAGCATCATAATTAAACTTTTTTTATTTAAATGCAAGAGTTTATTATGTCTTTCTAATTTTTTTTTCTTTAATAAAAAAAAAGCCACACAACTATTTGCTCTTTGAAACCGTGTGAATTCTTTTGAACATTCTTCCTTTATCATGTTTGATGAATGCTTCTTCAAATTATCTATATAAATAAAGTAGTTAAGGCCTGTTTGGTAGTTTGAGTTAAATTTTTTTATTTTAAAAATAAAAATTTAATCCATAGCACAAAATGCATTTGATTGGACTATTTTCTGAAAACACCTTTTTGAAACGATTCTAAAAATCTGAATGAATCTGAAAAACATCAGCCCAACGTTTTATTCGATTCTTCTAAGATATTTTTTAGATTTTATCATTTCTTTTTCAAAACTAGCATATTAGCTTCTTCCTTCTTTTCGTGATATTTCTCACATCCTTTCTTCAAAAATAATTTTCAAAAACACCAACCAAACATATCCTCAAATACTAAAAATCAATAAAATATAACTTAAATTTTTAAATAAAATTTATGTTTTTAAAAATAATTTTGGATTATAAATTAAATAGGGCTTAATATTTCTCTTTAAACTTTTTTTAATACATTGATTTATTTGTGTGTTTATAATGTACTTACAAATTTTTTGAGCAATATATAATTTATTTCTTTCTCTTAAGTTATACTTGTTTGCGCATAGAAATCTTTTACATATTTTAATTTATAATCTATCTCAATTAATTTAAGATGAATACTTTATTATTATTATTATTATTATTTATTATTATTATTATTATTATTATTATTATACTATATATTTAAATTTGATATTTTTATTAAATTTAATATTCATTTATTAGAAAGCAAATGATTTTTATATTTAAAATTAATTTATTAATTTGTTAATATCTTAAAAAATATAACTTACATTGTCTTTATTATGCCAAAAAAATTAGATTAATAATCTATGCATAAATTATTTATGAACTATATATTAGTGGCATTATACGCCTTTGTTGGCAACAGCTCATTCATTACGTTGAACTTCTATAAATATCTTCTGGATTAACGCCTGAGTTGGAACGAATAGGTTGGTGTTTGAGTCTCCCAAGATTCCTGCTAAAATATCTCGCCTGTGGGCTTACAACCAAAATCTTTATGCAACAAGATGCGATGAAGGCTACACGTATCATGCCCAATAATTGATATGATGCGTACACGCAAACATATTAAAAATCAAAAAAAATATTCTCAATATGCATTTTTTTTTTTTCACCGCATAGTTTTATTTTGCCAACATTACTTTAGAATCAAAGGTATAAAGGAGTAGTATTGTTGCTGTAGAAATTCATTCTTCGATTCGGATACGCTTCTGGCTTCTGATCCAGATGTCAATTTCATCATCTCGGAGTTGAACCTGCAAGAAGTCTACGCGCAAGGATGATGTAGGGGTTGCCCTCTGCGAAGGACCCTCCATGCTCAATTCAGTGGAGATTCATAATAAGCAGATGTGAGGAGAAGACTCTTTAGAGGAATTCCTCTGTCGGCCGATGTTCCCTATCAAGAGCTCCGGGCTTAGAGGAGCTTCAATGAAGTGTCCCCGAACCGTATATGAAAAATGTGCGTAAAAACAGACATACCTGAGAGGCTTGAAGGTGGTGATATTTATAGGCGATCACCTGATGCCTTGGACGTGCTCTGGATGAGGTCCGAAAACTATTAGGATTTGAATCAAGTTTGTTGTGAGCCGGTGGGATCCGTATCTTGTCAGTTAAAGGATCACAGTCGAGAGGGCTATCCGTGCTTTGAGATTCAGCGATCGTATAGGCTCTAGGCCGCTTCCGGTAGCACAGGTATGTTGCCTATGTGGATCCTTGTTTGGTTTTCATGGTTCCGCCGAGGTATGGATATCACTCGGGCATACCGAGTTATGGATAGCTCGGCTAGCGAGGCATAGAGATCGCTTGGGCTGGGGCCGAGAGATAAGGATAGCTCGGCTAGCGAGGCATAGAGATCGTTTGGGCTGGGGCCGAGAGGTAAGGATAGCTTGGCTTACTGAGGAATAGAGATCGTTTGGGCTGGGCCGAGAGGTAAGGATAGCTCGGGTTGTTGGGGTGACCCGACTTTGCCAAAGGTGATTTGGCTTTGTCGCTTGGATGTCATGCTAGCTGGCCAGCTGGAAAGAAGGGTGCTTGGATTGGGCGCGACCTCATCGCGGATGTGAGCGATCAATAATGCAATGACGATTTTACCCCTCATCACATGCCCCCCACTCCCTAGTCCGAAGTGTAAATTCAGATATAGGGAGTAGGATTTCAGTATGACCTATTCGACCAATATGAGCGGTCAAGGTGATATTGCCTCTGAGGTAACCCTAGACGATCAGGATAGGGTCCGTCGTCATTACAATATGTTCGGGTTATTTTATTTAATTCGAAGAGTTCGACAGATCGAAGGGATTCTGATCCTAAGATGGGGGTGCCTTTCGGACGCCTCATTGCTATTTATTGATCTTCCTCGGCGAGGGGGCGCAACTCTTCGTTTCCTGCAAGCATCCACAGGGGTGGTGACGCGTGGCGAGTTTACGTTGGAATTGATAGCTCGGCGATCGAAATACCCGCCAGAAGTAGTTTAAATACGAATGGGAGGATGCCATCGTTAATCGCTTCTCTTGTTGATCTCTTGAGATTTGGAATAGTAGGATGGCTTCTGAAAATGAAGGGGGGTCAACTGGGCGCCAGATAACGGCGATAATGGTCCCGGGGGCAGGCCCCTCCGCAAGGGAGCCCCCACCGAAACGCGCTCCGGTAACTATCGACAGGGAGGACCTATTGTCAATGCTCGCAGAGCGTGATGACTCCGGAAGATGGTCGAAGAATACCTGGCCGTCTCCATGAAGGAGCACGAGCTCCTTAGTCGGATCAATAGTCAGCTGGAGGGCAAGTGGTGACTCTCCAGCAACAAATCGCTATTCTTACCGCCGAGCTAAGTTTGCGGCATGGGAGAGCTTGACGGCGCCCAGTGAAGACGATAAGCCCCGTTGAGGGATCGTGTATCTTTTTCTTTTCTTTTTGTTTTTCCTTTCATGATGAATAAAAAGAAATTTTCGTAACTTTCATGTTTGCCGCCATCTTCAAAACGTTTATTCATCATGTAAGTCTTATAAATGAACCACCCCCTGGGGGATCTTCGGTGATCTTGTCAAGGCTAAGGTATGGTCTCCCCATTTTAGCCAAGGTAAGGGAACCCATAAGTTCCAATCGGAGTGTAGTATATCACTCGGTTCCACCAAAGTGTAAGGAGCGTTCCACGAGTGTTGGGGCGAGAATAGCTATCTCAGTTTAAACTGGGGAATAAGGGAACATTCGGTTTTTATCGAATCACATAGGGGATACCTCGGTTTTTTCCGAAGTACGAAGACTACCTCGGCTTTGAGTCGAAGTAAAAGTGATGTCTTTTTAACGTGCGAGATAAGCATTCGTTCACCATTGGAGGGCGTTGTTTTTACCAGGCGATTTCCCAAGCCTGCCCGTATCTCAAGTGTTGGGGAACGCAGAATACCCCCAAGATCACGGCTATAGCGTATATAAGTAATACAAAAAAAAACTTTTAACCGTTCTAATATAAGAATACAAGATCATACCTTCAGATTTGAACTTTGATCACTTTGATTCGATTGCTTGACCTCAACCTTTAGCCATCCGCCGTATTCCCAAAAATACCTTCCTTCTCTCACAAGATGGTGGGATCTTTTGGCCGTCCTAGGGTTTCTTGTTTTTCTTTCTCCAAAAAATGTTAACCCTAGCAACCAACTGAGAGGGTATTTATAGGGCTACAACAGGGACCAATAAGCAAATATGAAAAGGACTTCCTACGTAATTAAATCTCCCAATCCTAACCCGGGTTAGGATTCAATTACGTAAATTACAATTCATTCCACTAAAGAATTATAATTGTACTCCTAATCATATTTGAATTTATATTTTTGGGCCTTTAATATTAAATACTTATTATCTCCCCACGTTAAGATTACAGATATCCACCAATTAAATTTAATTACTGATAATATAATTTAATTGGCTTTTATTATCCTTGAGACCTATCAACTTAACTTATTTGATGTATCGTACTCAAAATCCACTTGCAAGATTTGATATAATCAAAACTTATAAGCTTCCTCAAGGGATATCATCAATCCAATTTATCAGGATGTGGTTTTCCTTCAACTATTAATATTCACCATATATAATGTTATTGCCCAACCGCTGAGTTTATTGACTCATATAGAATCTCACTCTATGTGTAATCAAAGCAATAATCACTACATACACATGTCTAGAAATAGAATTCGGATTAAGAGCATAAGTAATCATAATATTCATGAGGTTTAAATTATTTTATAAAGTCAATATAAAATAATTAACTCAATTGGGTCCTGTTCAATACACACAAAGTGTACTAGCACAAATAGTTAGAATAAACCATTCCCCGTAGTCAAGACAGACCTACTAAAATTTGTGCTATAGTTCTACTGATGGTGTGTTCAATTCCATCTAAAACTGTGAACAATAAACTTGTATTCCAAAAGAACCGATGATCTAGTCTTCTGTGTGTAAGTCGTACTCTACACACTAGATCAATACTCTTTATAAATACTAGACACGTGCACATATATAGTAAATGGCATACATTGCTCAAAATGAATTCTCATTAAAATGTAAAGACATAACATAAAGCATATCTTTTAGTCTATATCTCTATCATCAAGGACTTGCGGACGATTTTCTGCATTTAAGGCTCTTGATTCGAGATCAGAGGAAAATCTTTTTTTTCCTGCGTCATGATCTGGGAAATGTGATTGGCGCGCTTTAAAAAGCATCATTTTTATCCTGAACTACCGCATGGTAGCGTGGCCAGGGCGTTTTAAATCCCGGGGCTTTATTAGTTGCTCCTGGTCTGTTCACCTATAAAATGGGAGGAGCGGGCTGTGTTAGGCTATCTCCCAAGACTTTCTTTTCTGTAAGTTGTAAGAGTTTCCATGGCGTTTGTTTCATTGAAGTTGAGAGCGGAGAGTCCGATCCTTCCCTTTGAAGGTTGGTCCGTCCCAGATAGCTGGGGTGATGGAGAAGCTGCTGAAGAGCGGGCAGTCCTCAAGGGAGGAGTTCTCGGAGGTCATATGGAGAGCACACGGGAGGACCGTAGAGGTCATATGGGGAGCGCACGTATGCGTTTCCTGTGTGTCCTTTGCCACTTGCCATGGGGACCACTGGAAATGCAAGGCATACGTATCCCCCATGGCTAACATAGATTTCGCCTCCTCCCTCGATTTGGATTCCTCAGCTTATTCGTTTGAGGAATCTTTTACTACGTAAAGAGGGAGGAGGGTTGTACGTGTCGGTCTGCTTGTCCCCTGCTTATATTGTTGTGCAGTGGCTGGCAGTCCAGTACTCCGCTTGGGGGGATGCTTCCTCAACATCGGTATCCATAGGTCTTTACCCCATTTTGGATCCCTTGATTCATCCAGAGGATCCGTGGATGGCCGGTTTTGCTCTTTGGCATTAACCAGTGGTTCAGCCAAGCTGTCTGGTTTCTCTGATTTCTTGGGTTAGATGCCAGAACATCATTATTAACCGAAGCTGATCAAAGTTGCTCGGCCGAGCTTTTTATTTGTTTTTATTTCCTGTGCCATGATGCACTTGTAATGCCTTTCAAGAGGTTGTAATTTTTTCATTAATAAGGAAAGTTTTTACTCTTTCTTCTTGTGACATCTCTCTTTTTCTGATGCTATTGTGTTGAGAGTTGTCACTCTCATTTTATGCTTTTTGATCCGTAGCATAATCTACAAGTTCAACAGCATTTTTTTCACTTTATTTTTGTGAACATGTCGCTCAGTCCTCTGTGGAGGAGGTATTTATCTCTATTTTGGGTCGGAGAAAGGCCTGGGCAGCCGCATGAGTTCATGTAGTATGCATGGCCTGTTTGAGGGATGAAGCGTGTATTTTTTTGAAAAGAAATAACTTGTGCAATCTTGCTGGTAAGCAAAGAAAGGTTACCAACCTCTGTCGAAGCATAGCGGGACGTCTCAGTCACATGGGGGTGTTTGAAAAATCACTCGGACAGGCCGAGGCTTTCGATAATAAGTGATGCACTCCGGCTTTGGCCGAGGCTTTCGATACGCACTTCGGTTCTGGCTGGGGCTTCGATAATAGGAGATGCACTCCGGCTCTGGCCGAGGCTTTCGATAATAAGAGATGCACTCCGGGTCTGGCTGAGGCTTTTGATACGCACTTCGGCTTTGGCCGGGGCTTCCGATAATAAGAGATGCACTCCGGCTCTGGCCGAGGCTTTTGATACGCACATCGGCTTTGGCTGGAGCTTCCGATAATAAGAGATGCACTCCGACTCTGGCTGAGGCTTTTGATACGCACTTCGGCTTTGGCCGGGGCTTCGATAATAAGAGATGCACTCCGGCTCTGGTCGAGGCTTTTGATATGCACTTCGGCTTTGGCCGGGGCTTCTGATAATAATAAGAGATGCACTTCGGCTCTGGCCGAGGCTTTTGATACGCACTTCGGCTTTGGCTGGGGCTTTCGATAATAATAAGAGATGCACTTCGGCTCTGGCCGAGGCTTTTGATACGCACCTCGGCTTTGGCCGGGCTTCCTTTGGCTGGCCGGCTTCCGATAATAATAAGAGATGCACTCCGGCTCTGGCCGAGGCTTTTGATACGCACTTCGGCTTTGGCCAGGGCTTCTGATAATAAGAGATGCACTCCAGCTCTGGCCGAAGCTTTTGATAGGCACTTCGGCTTTGGCGGGGCTTCTGATAATAAGAGATGCACTCCGGCTCTGGCCAAGGCTTTTGATACGCATTTCGGCTTTGGCCGGGGACTTTCGATAATAATAAGAGATGCACTCCGGCTCTAGTCAAGGCTTTTGATATGCACTTCGGCTTTGGCCGGGGCTTCCTTGCTTTTGACCAGCATGTCGTCGATATGCACCCCATGTTATGGCCGATCTATTCCTTGAAGACCTTGTTAATAGCCTTTATAAGTAGCACCTGCATTTTTCAGACTGAAAGGCATGATATGTGACAATACGTACCTCGGTCGGTTTTGAAGGTGGTCTTCTCTTCATCCTCGGGCGCCATTCGGATTCGGTTGTAACCCGAATATGCATCCATGGAGGTCAGCATTTGGTGACCCGAAGTAGCGTCTATAAGCTGGTCGATCCGGGGGAGAGGAAAATGTTTCGGGCATGCTTTGTTGAGGTGGTGAAGTTGACGCAGATCCGCCACTTGTCGTTCGGCTTTTTCACCATAACAACATTCGACAGCCAACTAGGGTAGTTTACCTCCGAATAAAGTTAGCCTTGATAAGCTTGTCAACTTCCCCTCAATGGCCTTCCATCGCTTTAGGGGCGAAGCTCCTTCTCTCTGCTTAACGGGCCGGGACATCTCGTCCATATTGAGATGGTGGACGAGAACGTCTGGGCTGATCCCCGGCATAGAAGAGGACCAATCAAAGACATCAGCATTTTTTTTTCGATTAACTCCTGCCGAGGCTTTTCTTCCAGTTGTGATTCAATCTTTACGGTTCGGTCGGCTGAGCTTCGCTAACGGTATTTTCTTCGGCCGACTCTCCTTGATGCTTGGAAAAATTCTCTCGAGCGGTCCGCTTGTTAACCTCGGGCAGTTTGGACCGAAGGCTGGCAACGAAGCATTGCCGAGCTATAGCTTGGCTTTCTCGAACTCCCCATTTTCCTGTTCGGCTGGGAATTAGATGCGGGATGGAGACACAACTATCAAGCCGGGTCTCCCAAAGATTGCGTTGCAGGGTGACCAAAGCTTGGTCACCAGGAAATCCGTGCGAATAGTGGTGACACAGGGCCAAATTCCTGCCCAGACCGTTAAAGTCACGACTCCCTCTGGGGTAATAACATTGCCGGTGAGCCCATCAGGGTGGAGTCCAAGGCTCAAAGATTTTCCATGAGCAGTTTCATTTTCGCAAACACATCGAGGTACACGTGTATTGGCAGAGTCCCCACTATCAATGAGAATCCGGGTTATATCATAATTGTTTAGATTGAGAGATACAATCAGTGCATCATCATGCGGGAATTGTATCTCCTGAAGATCATCATTGGAGAAGGAGAGCCATTAGTCATGCTCTCTTTGGTGCCGAATCTTCTTCACCATCGCGCCGATCCAACGGACTACCGACCACATCAATTACATTGATGTGGCCAACAACCGGGGGTTTGGAGGAGGTGGCTGCTGAGGCTCGGGCTGGCGGTTACCCCTCATTTCTAGGCTCAAGCACTCCCTGAATTGGTTAGTCTGCCCCGCTGGATGAGCCCTCTGATTTTATTCTTAGCTGACACATTCTTGGTGTCGTGGCCATGGTCCTGGTGGTAGCAGCAGTACTTGTGGGTCTCTTCGGGTCACATCCCCTCGGAGAGGAGGCGATTGAGGGAGTTGACGCTCTATCTCCATGAGGATCTGCGCCCTCAGGCAGTGAGAGGGGTGAACCGGTTGAACCTCCTAGGCGGGCTTCGAGTGCGGTTCCTCGGTGGTGGTGAGGGAACCCTTTGGCGGTGAGGTGGGCTTAGCTGACGAACAGACCGGTGTTGTTCGAGCCCTTGGACTTCTTTCTTCTTGCAGCTCGACGCGGTAGTTCTCCATGATTCCTCGACTCTGGCGTACTTGTCCGCCAGGGCCATCATGTCGGAGAGGTTCGGAGGGTAACTAACCTCCAACGCCAGGTAAAAGTTACTCTCTTTAACACCCCGCCCGCTAGGGCTGACATGGCCACCTCATGGTTAAGGTGATCCACTTCCAGCATGGCCATGTTAAATAGTTCTTCAAGGATTCCCTCTCTCTTTGCTTAACCTCGAGAGGGAATCAGATCTCTGCCGGTGATGGCGGCTGCTGATAAATTGGCTGATGAAGAGGCGGCTCAGCTAGTCGAATGAACCAATGGAACCTAGTTTTAAGGCATTAAACCAGGTTCGAGCAGACTCTCTAAGGGTGGAGGGGAGGCGCGGCAGAGAATCGCATCTGATGCCCATGGAACATCATGATCGATCGGAAACTACTGAGCTGGTCGTCGGGATCGGAAGATCCGTGATAAGGCTCGATGGCGGGCAGCTTGACATGGGAGGGAATCACTTCCCCCATGATCTCCTTGGAGAAGGGAATGCCCTGCTCCACCTTCGGCTGGGATGGAGGAGCTTGCTTTGCGGCGTCTAGCTCCCGACGCCATTCCTGATGCATCTCCTGCATCTGTTGCCTGATCCCTTCATCCAGAGTGGCAGGAGGGATCGGGCGATGAGAAATGACAGTGGTGTTGAATCCTGAGAAGATATCGGGAGGGAGAGCGAACCCATCTGCATCTAAGTGGGCTCTTCCCTCCAGCTCGTTGCAGTGCCGGTCTCATCTTTGTAGGTCGGCGATCGCGATCCGCCGCCCCAGCGGATCGGAAGAGGAGATTGCAGGTGGAGCGGGGGCAGCAGCCTCCTCGCGACGCTGGGAGGCAGGATTGGCAGGGCCAAGGATTGCCTGGAATCCCTGGACCAACTGGGTCAATGCTTGGATCTGCTGAACCAGAGTGGTGAACTGGTCCAGGTTACCGCCGTCGCTGGTGGCGAAAGAGTTTCATCTGGTGGTGGTAGTGGTAGTGCCACCTCGCTAATCGGATCAGGCTTTTGAGAAGCAGCTTGATCTTGAGCCTCAGAGGTGGCTCTCTTCCAATTGGCCATTAGAGGATGTCTCCTCTGGTTCTCGAGTCTCGTCTCCTGGATTACAAGTTTATGGGACTTGAGGCCCTTCCTCTAGCGCTAATCTGTTGCTGTGGAAATTCGTTCTCCGACTCGGGTGTGCTCCTGGCTCCTGATCCGAACGCCGATTTCATCGCCTTGGAGTAGAACCTGCAAGACAGTCCGCGCAGAGGGTAATGTAGGGGTTGCCCTCTGCGGAGGACCCTCCAACGCCCAAGTCAGTGAAGATTCACAACAAGCAGATGTGAGGAGAAGACTCTCCTAGGGGAGTTCCCTTATCGGCAGGTGTTCCCTATCGAGAGCCCCGGGCTCAGGGGGAGCTTCAATGGAGTGTCCCCGAACCGTGTATGAAAAATGTGCGTAGAAACAGACATACCTGAGAGGCTTGAAGGTGGTAATATTTATAGGCGATCACCTGATGCCTTGGACGTGCTCTGGATGAGGTCCAAAAGTGTTAGGATTCGAATCAAGTTTATTGTGAGGCCGGTGGGATCCATATCTTGTCAGTTAAAGGATCGACGGTCGAGAGGGCTATCTGGCGCTTTGAGATTCAGCGATCGTATAGGCTCTAGCCATTTCCGGTAGCACAGGTATGATTGCCTATGTGGATCCTTGTTTGGTTTTCATGGTTCCGCCGATGTATGGATATCACTTGGGCAGACTGAGTAATGGATAGCTCGGCTAGCGAGGCATAGAGATCGCTCAGGCTGGGGCCGAGAGATAAGGATAGCTCGGCTAGCGAGGCATAGAGATAGTTCGGGCTGGGGCCGAGAGGTAAGGATAGCTCGGCTGATCGAGGAATAGAGATCGTTCGGGCTAGGGCTGAGAGGTAAGGATAGTTCGGGTTGTTGGGGTGACCCGACTTTGCCAAAGGTGATTTGGCTTTGTCGCTTGGATGTCATGCCAGCTGGCCAGCTGAAAGTAGGGTGCTTGGATTGGGCGACCTCATCGCAGATGTGAGCGATCAATAATGCAATAACGATTTTACCCTTGATATCATCAAGTACCATTCAGACTAAACGCTTGACAAATATGGCTTAGTTTTGATGGATATTTTTGATTTAAAATGAATCAAATTATATTTTAGTTTAAACGGATTAAATTTTTTTAATAAATATTAATAAACTTTAGAGATGACAAATGATCTTATACGTCGGAGGAAAATAGTGAGGCAACAAAATATGGAGCCCATGGTTTTAAGGGATAACACAGGTAAAATCATGGTTTATATTATTTATAAACTTAGAAAATACTAATTCGTTGGGTTTACCAGTCATAATAATAGCTCAATGATAAGATTAGGCATTAGCTATATAACATTTAAGATGTATTTGGTATGGCACCCTGGAGTGAAAATTATAAATTTATTATTTATTTACTTAAATTTTAAGGATACAAAAGCTTTCTCGTTATGTTCATTGTATCCATGAATTGAAGGTGAAATATTACAGATGGAGCAGATGGGTGTGATTAGCAAAAAATCAATATAAAAAATTAAAAAAATAATTTCAATTTAAATCATATGGTTTAAATTTTTTTATTTAAAAAATCTTAAAATTAATAAAATATTAAAACAAATCCTGAGGCTTTTTAGTTGTTATATATAAGCCTTCTATTATCTAGAGTTAGACAACGTTACTTTATTAGCACATGCATTGCATGTGCAATCTTTTTGGCCTACTACCACATTATTTCAACTCTCTAGCTAATACTTGTCGGAGTTGTTTTAATCCGAGAAGAGTGGCTACAATAATCATAAAAAAGAGCAATTAAAGTAGCAACCCTAATGGCAATGAAAGTAAAAATGCTTAGAATGATCTTGTGACAGAGATTCCTAAGGAAGAAAGCTAAATTGAAAGAGTTGGGCAAGAAAGGGTTAGGGTTGGGGACAATGGACATGAAGAGGATAGTGTTAGAAAATTATTTTTGATTTTGCAAAAAAAAAATTTAGAAAATGCTAGAAAATTAATCTAAAATTTAAATTCAAAATATAAACTAAAGTTAAAAAGAATCTAGCTGGTCGAGGTGTGTTAAAAACTGCCCTAAGGACAAGTTTTCGCTCCTCGTGCGGATTGTTGGTGATTTTTCTAAGTACAACGATCTGGCTCGATCCGATCCTCCTATCACGAGCACGATCGGGTGGAAGTGCAAACCCAATGGCCCCAAAAAATATAATAAAAAAATTAATTAAATAAAAAACCTTTTACCAGTAGCTTGTTGAGATGCAGAACTCCAAACTCTTACAACAGCAGGATCTAAAATAATAGGATAAAGTTTTTAGGATTTAAATCCTTACTTCTTTATTTCTTTAGTCTATCCATATATATATATATAAATATGACCGTTTGACCATTGTACTGTTCCTCTCAGAACGAAAAAATGCAAAATGCTCGAGCGAATGCTCAAGCTTTCACAAAATAAATGCAAGGAATGCTCGGCGAATGCTTGCTAGCGAGCGTTCTCCTAACATCCCATCGTGGGTCCGTTATTTTTATTATTATTATTTTAAAACTTTTAACTTTTTAAACGGTAAAAAGTAACAATCTCTCACAAATAAATAAAGTATAATATTAATTTTAGGGCATCTTATATTGCGCAGTGGGTGAGGTGTCCTATGGACTTGAACCTCACTTATGTTGATTGTATACATATGAAGGAACCATAGTGGATTAGACCTTGAACTAGGTCCTTGACTCAGACTTCTACTAATCACATACACAGTATAGATCAATTGGGTTTAAGCGGTCAGCGCATATTAAAGGCCTTGCGCTTAGTACTTTGATTTTTCATGAGAATTTCTTAAGGTTAGCCCAAACCTTTAGTCACGGCCTAATATGATATTCTCATATATGTGAATCCTCTAAAGGTATTTGTGACTAATACCTTACAGATAACCTACCTCGGATCCATTAAGAGAATCACTCAACCTTACACAAATTTACTTTGTCA
>UESW01004443.1:882701-949384 GCA_900491605.1 Calamus simplicifolius | reverse complement strand
GGGCTGGGGCCGAGAGATAAGGATAGCTCGGCTAGCGAGGCATAGAGATCGTTTGGGCTGGGGCCGAGAGGTAAGGATAGCTTGGCTTACTGAGGAATAGAGATCGTTCGGGCTGAGGCCGAGAGGTAAGGATAGCTCGGGTTGTTGGGGTGACCCGACTTTGCCAAAGGTGATTTGGCTTTGTCGCTTGGATGTCATGCTAGCTGGCCAGCTGGAAAGCAGGGTGCTTGGATTGGGCGCGACCTCATCGCGGATGTGAGCGATCAATAATGCAATGATGATTTTACCCCTCATCACATGCCCCCCACTCCCTAGTCCGAAGTGTAAATTCGGATATAGGGAGTAGGATTTCAGTATGACCTTATTCAACCAATATGAGCGGTCAAGGTGATATTGCCTCTGAGGTAACCCTAGACGATCAGGATAGGGTCCGTCGAATTAAATATTTCGGGGATATTTAATTCGAAAGAGTCCGACAGATCGAAGGGATTCTGATCCCAAGATGGGGGTATCTTTCGGACGCCTCGTTGCTATTTATTGATCTTCCTCGGCGAGGGGGCGCAACTCTTCGTTTCCTGCAAGCATCCATAGGGGTGGTGACGCGTGGCGAGTTTACGTTGGAATTGATAGCTCGGGCAATCGAAATACCCGCCAGAAGTAGTTTAAATACGAATGGGAGGATGCCATCGTTAATCGCTTCTCTTGTTGATCTCTCGAGATTTGGAATAGTAGGATGGCTTCTGAAAATGAAGGGGGGTCAACTGGGGCGCCAGATAATGGTGATAATGGTCGCGGGGGGTAGGCCCCTCCGCAAGGGAGCCCCCACCGAAACGGCGCTCCGATAACTATCGACAGGGAGGACTGTTGTCAATGCTCGCAGAGCGTGATCGACTCCAAAAGACGGTCGAAGAATACCTGGCCGTCTCCACGAAGGAGCACGAGCTCCTTAGTTAGATCAACAGTCAGCTGGAGGGGCAAGTGGTGACTCTCCAGCAACAAATCGCTATTCTTACCGCCGAGCTAAGTTTGCGGCGTGAGGAGAGCTTGACGGCACCCAGTGGAGACGATAAGCCCCATTGAGGGATCGTGTGTCTTTTTCTTTTCTTTTTGTTTTTCCTTTCATGATGAATAAAAAGAAATTTTCGTAACTTTCGTGTTTGCCACCATCTTCGAAACGTTTATTCTTATCATGTAAGTCTTATAAATGAACCACCCCCGGGGGGATCTCCGGTGATCTTGTCAAGGCTAAGGTATGGTCTCCCCATTTTAGCCAAGGTAAGGGGAACCCGTAAGTTCCAGTCGGAGTGTAGTATATCACTCGGTTCCACCGAAGTGTAAGGAGCGTTCCACGAGTGTTGGGGCGAGAATAGCTATCTCAGTTTAAACTGGGGAATAAGGGAACGTTCAGTTTTACCGAATCATAGAGGGGTACCTCGGTTTTTTCCAAAGTACGAAGACTACCTCAGCTTTGAGTTGAAGTAAAAAGTGATGTCTTGGTTTATGTCAAAACACAGCGGGTGGTTCGGCTTCGGGCCGAAGTAGGAGGTATCGTCGTGTCTTTACTAAGGAGTACTTGGCTTCTGCGCCTTTTTTATTACTCTGCCAGTACCTTGTCCTTTTTAAGGTGGGTTGGCTTTCTTTTTGCCGAGACGGATAAAATAGCTCTGTAACTTGCCAAAGGATGCTTCGTTACTTGCTTGAGTCATTTATCCCGTCGGTCCTTCCCAACGCGGGTCTTTTTAACGTGCGAGATAAGCATTCATTCACCATTGGAGGGCGTTGTTTTCACCAGGTGATTTCCTAGGCCCGCCCGTATCTCAAGGACCTGCAGATGATTTCCCGCATTTAAGACTCTTGATTCGAGATCAGAGAAAAATCTTTTTTTTCATGCGTCACGGTCTGGGAAATGTGATTGGCGCGCTTGAAAAAGCGTCCTTTTTATCTTGAACTACCGCATGGTAGCGTGGCCAAGGCGTTTTAAATCCCGAGGCTTTATTAGCTGCTCCTGGTCTATTCGCCTATAAAATGGGAGGAGCGGGCCGTGTTAGGCTATCTCCCAAGACTTCTTTTCTGTAAGTTGTAAGAGTTTCCATGGCGTCTGTTTCATTGAAGTTGAGAGTGGAGAGTCCGATCCTCCCCTTTGAAGGTTGGTTCGTCCCAGATTGCTGGGGTGATGGAGAAGCTGCTGAAGAGCAGGCAGTCCTCAAGGGAGGAGTTCTCGAAGGTCATATGGAGAGCACACGAAAGGACCGCAGAGGTCATATGGGGAGCGCACGTATGCGTTTCCTGTGTGTCCTTTGCCACTTTCCATGGGGACTACTAGAAATGCAAGGCATACGTATCCCCCATGGCTAACATAGACTTCGCCTCCTCCCTCGATTTGGATTCCTCAGCTTATCCGCTTGAGGAATCTTTTACTACGTAAAGAGGGAGGAGGGTTGTGTCGGTCTGCTTGTCCCCTGCTTATGTTGTTGTGTAGTGGCTGGCAGTCCAGTACTCCGCTTGAGGGGATGCTTCCTCAGCATCAGTATCCACAGGTCTTTACCCCATTTTGGATCCCTTGATTCATCCAGGGGACCAGTGGATGGTCGGTTTTGCTCTTTGGCATTAACCAGTGGTTCAGCCGAGCTGTCTGGTTTCTCTGATTTCTTGGGTTAGATGCCAGAACATCATTATTAACTGAAGCTGATCGAAGTTGCTTGGCCGAGCTTTTATTTGTTTTTATTTCCTGTGCCATGATGCACTTATAATACCTTTCAAGAGGTTGTAATTTTTTCATTAATAAAGAAAGTTTTTACTCTTTCTTCTTGTGGCATCTCTCTTTTTCTGATGCTATTGTGTTAAGAGTTGTCACTCTCATTTTATGCTTTTTGATCAGTAGCATAATCTACAAGTTCAACAGCGTTTCTATCACTTTATTTTTGTGAACATGTCGCTCAGTCCTCTATGGAGGAGGTATTTATCTCTGTTTTGGGTTGGAGAAAGGCCTGGGCGGCCGCGTGAGTTCATGTAGTATGCATGGCCGTGTTTGAGGGATGAAGCGTGTATTTCTTTGAAAAGAAATAACCTATGCAATCTTTCTGGTAAGCGAAGAAAGGTTACCAACCTCTGTCGAAGCATAGCGGGACGTCTCAATCACGTGGGGGTGTTCAAAAAATCACCCGGACAGGCCGAGGCTTTCGATAATAAGTGATGCACTCCGGCTCTGGCCGAGGCTTTTGATACGCACTTCGGCTCTGGCCGAGGCTTCCGATAATAGGAGATGCACTCCGGCTCTGGCCGAGGCTTTCAATAATAAGAGATGCACTCCGGCTCTGGCCCGCACATCGGCTTTGGCCGAGGCTTTCGATAATAAGAGATGCACTCCGGCTCTGGCCGAGGCTTTTGATACGCACATCGGCTTTGGCCGGAGCTTCCGATAATAAGAGATGCACTCCGACTCTGGACGAGGCTTTGATATGCACTTCGGCTTTGGCCGGGGCTTCCGATAATAAGAGAAGCACTCCGGCTCTGGCCGAGGCTTTTGATATGCACTTTGGCTTTGGCCGGGGCTTCCGATAATAAGAGATGCACTCCGGCTCTGGCCGAGGCTTTTGATACGCACTTCGGCTTTGGCCGGGGCTTCTGATAATAATAAGAGAAGTACTCCGGCTCTGGCCGAGGCTTTTGATACGCACTTCGGCTTTGGCCGAGGCTTCCGATAATAATAAGAGATGCACTCTGGCTCTGGCCGAGGCTTTTGATACGCACCTCGGCTTTGGCTGGGGCTTCCGATAATAATAAGAGATGCACTCCGGCTCTGGCCGAGGCTTTTGATACGCACTTCGGCTTTGGCCGAGGCTTCTGATAATAAGAGATGCACTCCAGCTCTGGCCGAGGCTTTTGATACGCACTTCGGCTTTGGCCGGGGCTTCTGATAACAAGAGATGCACTCCGGCTCTGGCCAAGGCTTTTGATACGCACTTCGGCTTTGGCCGGGACTTTCGATAATAATAAGAGATGCACTCCGGCTCTAGCCGAGGCTTTTGATATGCATTTCAGCTTTGGCCGGGGCTTCCTTGCTTTTGACCAGCATGTCATCGACATGCACCCCATGTTATGGCCGATCTATTCCTTGAAGATCTTGTTAATAGCCTTTAATAAGTAGCACCTGCATTTTTCAGACTGAAAGGCATGATATGGTGACAATACGTACCTCGGTCGGTTTTGAAGGTGGTCTTCTCTTCATCCTCGGGCGCCATTCGGATTCGGTTGTAGCCCGAATAGGCATCCATGGAGGTCAGCATCTGATGACCCGAAGTAGCATCTATAAGCTGGTCGATCCGGGGGAGAGGAAAAATGTCCTTCGGGCATGCTTTGTTGAGGTCGGTGAAGTTGACGCAGATCCGCCACTTGTCGTTCGGCTTTTTCACCATAACAACATTCGACAGCCAACTAGGGTAGTTTACCTTCCGAATGAAGTTAGCCTTGATAAGCTTGTCAACTTCCCCATCAATGGCCTTCCATCGCTTTAGGGGCGAAGCTCCTTCTCTCATGCTTAACGGGCCGGGACATCTCGTCCATATTGAGATGGTGGACGAGAACGTCTGGGCTGATCCCCGGCATAGAAGAGGACCAATCAAAGACATCAGCATTTTTTTTTCGATTAACTCCTGCCGAGGCTTTTCTTCCAGTTGTGATTCAATCTTTACGGTTCGGTCGGGCTGAGCTTCATTTAGCGGTATTTTCTTCGGCCGACTCTCCTTGATGCTTGGAAAAATTCTCTCGAGCGGTCCGCTTGTTAACCTCGGGCAGTTTGGACCGAAGGCTGACAACGAAGCATTGCCGAGCTATAGCTTGGCTTTCTCGAACTCCCCATTTTCCTGTTCGGCTGGGAATTAGATGCGGGATGGAGACAGCAACTATCAGGCCGGGTCTCCCAAAGATTGCGTTGCAGGGTGACCAAAGCTTGGTCACCAGGAAATCCGTGCGAATAGTGGTGACACAGGGCCAAATTCCTGCCCAGACCGTTAAAGTCACGACTCCCTCTGGGGTAATAACATTGCCGGTGAGCCCATCAGGGTGGAGTCCAAGGTTTGAAGATTTTCCATGAGCAGTTTCATTTTCGCAAACACATCGAGGTACAGTGTATTGGCAGAGTCCCCACTATCAATGAGAATCCGGGTTATATCATAATTGTTTAGATTGAGAGATACAATCAGTGCATCATCATGCGAGAATTGTATCTCCTGAAGATCATCATTGGAGAAGGAGAGCCCATTAGTCCATGCTCTCTTTGGTGCCGAATCTTCTTCACCATCGCGGCCGATCCGATGGACTACCGACCACATCAATTACATTGATGTGGCCAACAACCGGGGGTTTGGAGGAGGAGGCTGCTGAGGCTCGGGCTGGCGGTTACCCCCATTTCTAGGCTCGGGCGCTCCTCTGAATTGGTTTAGTCTGCCCCGCTGGATGAGCCTCTCGATTTTATTCTTCAGCTGACAACATTCTTCGATGTCGTGGCCATGGTCCTGGTGGTAGCAGCAGTACTTGACGGGGTCTCTCCGGGTCACATCCCCTCGGAGAGGAGGCGATTGAGGGAGTTGACGCTCTATCTCCATGAGGATCTGCGCCCTCAGGGCAGTGAGAGGGGTGAACCGGTTGAACCTCCTAGGCGGGCTTCGAGTGCGGTTCCTCGGTGGTGGTGAGGGAACCCTTTGGCGGTGAGGTGGGCTTAGCTGACGAACAGACCGGTGTTGTTCGAGCCCTTGGACTTCTTCTTTCTTGCCAGCTCGACGCGGTAGTTCTCCATGATTCCTCGACTCTGGCGTACTTGTCCGCCAGGGCCATCATGTCGGAGAGGTTCGGAGGGTAACTAACCTCCAACGCCAGGTAAAAGTTACTCTCTTTTAACACCCCGCCCGCTAGGGCTGACATGGCCACCTCATGGTTAAGGTGATCCACTTCCAGCATGGCCATGTTAAATAGTTCTTCAAGGATTCCCTCTCTCTTTGCTTAACCTCGAGAGGGAATCAGATCTCTGCCGGTGATGGCGGCTGCTGATAAATTGGCTGATGAAGAGGCGGCTCAGCTAGTCGAATGAACCAATGGAACCTAGTTTTAAGGCATTAAACCAGGTTCGAGCAGACTCTCTAAGGGTGGAGGGGAGGCGCGGCAGAGAATCGCATCTGATGCCCCATGGAACATCATGATCGATCAGAAACTACTGAGCTGGTCGTCGGGATCGGAAGATCCGTGATAAGGCTCGATGGCGGGCAGCTTGACATGGGAGGGAATCACTTCCCCCATGATCTCCTTGGAGAAGGGAATGCCCTGCTCCACCTTCGGCTGGGATGGAGGAGCTTGCTTGGCGGCGTCTAGCTCCCGACGCCATTCCTGATGCATCTCCTGCATCTGTTGCCTGATCCCTTCATCCAGAGTGGCAGGAGGGATCGGGCGATGAGAAATGACAGTGGTGTTGAATCCTGAGAAGATATCGGGGAGGGAGAGCGAACCCATCTGCATCTAAGTGGGCTCTTCCCTCCAGCTCGTTGCAGTGCCGGTCTCATCTTTGTAGGTCGGCGATCGCGATCCGCCGCCCCAAGCGGATCGGAAGAGGAGATTGCAGGTGGAGCGGGGGCAGCAGCCTCCTCGCGACGCTGGGAGGCAGGATTGGCAGGGCCAAGGATTGCCTGGAATCCCTGGACCAACTGGGTCAATGCTTGGATCTGCTGAACCAGAGTGGTGAACTGGTCCAGGGTTACCGCCGTCGCTGGTGGCGAAAGAGTTTCATCTGGTGGTGGTAGTGGTAGTGCCACCTCGCTAATCGGATCAGGCTTTTGAGAAGCAGCTTGATCTTGAGCCTCAGAGGTGGCTCTCTTCCAATTGGCCATTAGAGGATGTCTCCTCTGGTTCTCGAGTCTCGTCTCCTGGATTACAAGTTTATGGGACTTGAGGCCCTTCCTCTAGCGCTAATCTGTTGCTGTGGAAATTCGTTCTCCGACTCGGGTGTGCTCCTGGCTCCTGATCCGAACGCCGATTTCATCGCCTTGGAGTAGAACCTGCAAGACAGTCCACGCGCAGAGGGTAATGTAGGGGTTGCCCTCTGCGGAGGACCCTCCAACGCCCAAGTCAGTGAAGATTCACAACAAGCAGATGTGAGGAGAAGACTCTCCTAGGGGAGTTCCCTTATCGGCAGGTGTTCCCTATCGAGAGCCCCGGGCTCAGGGGGAGCTTCAATGGAGTGTCCCCGAACCGTGTATGAAAAATGTGCGTAGAAACAGACATACCTGAGAGGCTTGAAGGTGGTAATATTTATAGGCGATCACCTGATGCCTTGGACGTGCTCTGGATGAGGTCCAAAAGTGTTAGGATTCGAATCAAGTTTATTGTGAGGCCGGTGGGATCCATATCTTGTCAGTTAAAGGATCGACGGTCGAGAGGGCTATCTGGCGCTTTGAGATTCAGCGATCGTATAGGCTCTAGGCCATTTCCGGTAGCACAGGTATGATTGCCTATGTGGATCCTTGTTTGGTTTTCATGGTTCCGCCGATGTATGGATATCACTTGGGCAGACTGAGTAATGGATAGCTCGGCTAGCGAGGCATAGAGATCGCTCAGGCTGGGGCCGAGAGATAAGGATAGCTCGGCTAGCGAGGCATAGAGATAGTTCGGGCTGGGCCGAGAGGTAAGGATAGCTCGGCTGATCGAGGAATAGAGATCGTTCGGGCTAGGGCTGAGAGGTAAGGATAGTTCGGGTTGTTGGGGTGACCCGACTTTGCCAAAGGTGATTTGGCTTTGTCGCTTGGATGTCATGCCAGCTGGCCAGCTGAAAAGTAGGGTGCTTGGATTGGGCGCGACCTCATCGCAGATGTGAGCGATCAATAATGCAATAACGATTTTACCCTTGATATCATCAAGTACCATTCAGACTAAACGCTTGACAAATATGGCTTAGTTTTGATGGATATTTTTGATTTAAAATGAATCAAATTATATTTTAGTTTAAACGGATTAAATTTTTTTAATAAATATAATAAACTTTAGAGATGACAAATGATCTTATACGTCGGAGGAAAATAGTGAGGCAACAAAATATGGAGCCCATGGTTTTAAGGGATAACACAGGTAAAATCATGGTTTATATTATTTATAAACTTAGAAATACTAATTCGTTGGGTTTACCAGTCATAATAATAGCTCAATGATAAGATTAGGCATTAGCTATATAACATTTAAGATGTATTTGGTATGGCACCCTGGAGTGAAAATTATAAATTTATTATTTATTTACTTAAATTTTAAGGATACAAAAGCTTTCTCGTTATGTTCATTGTATCCATGAATTGAAGGTGAAATATTACAGATGGAGCAGATGGGTGTGATTAGCAAAAAATCAATATAAAAAATTAAAAAAATAATTTCAATTTAAATCATATGGTTTAAATTTTTTTATTTAAAAAATCTTAAAATTAATAAAATATTAAAACAAATCCTGAGGCTTTTTAGTTGTTATATAAAGCCTTCTATTATCTAGAGTTAGACAACGTTACTTTATTAGCACATGCATTGCATGTGCAATCTTTTTGGCCTACTACCACATTATTTCAACTCTCTAGCTAATACTTGTCGGAGTTGTTTTAATCCGAGAAGAGTGGCTACAATAATCATAAAAAAGAGCAATTAAAGTAGCAACCCTAATGGCAATGAAAGTAAAAATGCTTAGAATGATCTTGTGACAGAGATTCCTAAGGAAGAAAGCTAAATTGAAAGAGTTGGGCAAGAAAGGGTTAGGGTTGGGGACAATGGACATGAAGAGGATAGTGTTAGAAAATTATTTTTGATTTTGCAAAAAAAAAATTTAGAAAATGCTAGAAAATTAATCTAAAATTTAAATTCAAAATATAAACTAAAGTTAAAAAGAATCTAGCTGGTCGAGGTGTGTTAAAAACTGCCCTAAGGACAAGTTTTCGCTCCTCGTGCGGATTGTTGGTGATTATTTCTAAGTACAACGATCTGGCTCGATCCGATCCTCCTATCACGAGCACGATCGGGTGGAAGTGCAAACCCAATGAAACCTTCAGATGCCCAAAAATATAATAAAAAAATTAATTAAATAAAAAACCTTTTACCAGTAGCTTGTTGAGATGCAGAACTCCAAACTCTTACAACAGCAGGATCTAAAATAATAGGATAAAGTTTTTAGGATTTAAATCCTTACTTCTTTATTTCTTTAGTCTATCCATATGTATATATAAAATATGACCGTTTGACCATTGTACTGTTCCTCTCAGAACGAAAAAATGCAAAATGCTCGAGCGAATGCTCAAGCTTTCACAAAATAAATGCAAGGAATGCTCGGCGAATGCTTGCTAGCGAGCGTTCTCCTAACATCCCATCGTGGGTCCGTTATTTTTATTATTATTATTTTAAAACTTTTAACTTTTTAAACGGTAAAAAGTAACAATCTCTCACAAAAGTTTTTAAATAAATAAATAGTATAATATTAATTTTAGGGCATCTTATATTGCGCAATGGGTGAGGTGTCCTATGGACTTGAACCTCACTTAGTGTTGATTGTATACATCTGAAGGAACCATAGTGGATTAGACCTTGAACTAGGTCCTTGACTCAGACTTCTACTAATCACACACACAGTATGATCAATTGGGTTTAAGCGGTCAGCGCATATTAAAGGCCTTGCGCTTAGTACCTTGATTTTTCATGAGAATTTCTTAAGGTTAGCCCAAACCTTTAGTCACGGCCTAATATGAATTCTCATATAGGTGAATCCTCCAAGGGTATTTGTGACTAATACCCTGCAGATAACCTACCTCGGATCCATTAAGAGAATCACTCAACCTTACACAAATTTACTTTGTCACTTTATAAGAGCACTCATCATAGGGATGGGTTGAAAATTTTTTTTCAAAATTTGTGCTCTAACACGATCACTCAATCAGCTTCGTTTCTACCACATTGAACCTCATTCATGGGATCTCCAATCACAGAGGTTGGGTATCCACTGCTGGTGACCAAATAATGGGCTTAAGCCCCATCCCCCTCGATGAATCTAGGACTCCACTCCTAGATAATCCCTTGGTTAATTGATCTGCCAAATTCTTCTCAGATTTGACAAATTCCAAAGAGATAACATCATTTTTCTTATGTTGTCTTATAGACTTATGACGAAGCCGTATATGGCGATTCATCTTTTTATTGGTACTCTTTTGATTTGTCAGTTCAATTGCGGCCTTATTATCACAATGGATAGATATAGCTGGAACTGGCTTAGGTACCAAAGGTAGCTCTGATATTAGATTTTTTATCCACTCTGCCTCATTACAGTGGTATCCAGAGCTATCAACTCGGCCTCCATGGTGCTTCTAGAAATAATAGTTTGCCTAGTGGATCCCCAGGCAATAGCAGCACCGCCAAGAAGAAAAATATCCGGTAGTTGATTTTAAATCATGAGAATCAGTGACCCAATTAGCATCACTGTAACCCTCAACCACCTCAGGGTATTCAGTGAACATCAAAGAGAGATTAAGTGTTCCCTTTAAATATCGGAACACTCTTTCTAAGGCTACCCAATGAGATTGATCAGGATTTTGATTATATCTACTCAGCCTTCCTACAGCATAGGCAATATCAGGTCTTGTCCTGTTTGCTACATACAAGAGAGATCCTATAATTTGAGAATACTTTAATTGATTAATTGGGTCACCTAAATTTTTCTTTAGGTGAAAGCTAGGATCAAAAGGAGTAGATATTGATTTAAGATTGGAATAACCAAACTTCTTGATCATTTTTTCTATAGAATGAGAAAGAGAGAGAGCTATCCCTTCATGGGACTTGATAAGCTTCATCCCTAGGATTACATCCGCTTCACCTAAATCTTTCATGTCAAACTTAGAAGAGAGGAAAGATTTAACACTTGAAATAATTTCAAGAGATGTTCCAAAAATTAAAATATCATCGACATATAAGCAAAGGATTACACAATCATTATCGACGATCTTAGAATACACACACTTATCATGATTATTGATTTGAAATCCAAAAGATAGAATAATTTGATCAAATTTCTCATGCCATTGTTTAGGAGCCTGTTTAAGACCATAAAGGGACTTGATAAGTTTACAAACCTTGTCTTCTTGTCCCTTTACAACAAAACCTTCAGGCTGTTCCATATAGATCTCCTCCTCAAGATCTCCATTTAGGAACGCAGTCTTCACATCCATTTGATGAATGATTAACTTATGAATGGAAGCAATAGCAAGAAGTGATCTAAGGGTTGTTATTCTAGCTACAGGAGAATATGTATCAAAGAAATCTAACCCTTTCTTTTGGTTATACCCTTTGGCTACTAATCTAGCCTTATACTTTTCTATTGAACCATCAGGTCTAAATTTCTTCTTAAATACCCACTTACACCCTAAAGGTTTGCTTCCAGGGGTAAATCAGATAAGATCCAAGTTTCATTTTGTAAGATTGAATTAAATTCAGAAAGGATAGCTTCCTTCCAAAAAGGAGCATCAGGAGAAGACATCGCCTCTGAAAAAGAAGAAGGTTCACCTTCGACTAGGAAAGTAAAGAAACCTTCACCAAGATCTTTTTCTTTCCTTATCCTTGAACTTTTTCTAAGTTCAGAAGGTTCACCTTTAGGATTAGATCTTTTCCTTTTCTTGACTCATTAGAGGACCAGCTTCAAAAGAATCATGAACCAAGAAAGGATTAGAAGAGAGTTGATTTGGTACTTGGTTCTTGAAAGGAAAAACATTTTCAAAATAAGTAGCATCTCTAGATTCGATAAGAGTGTTATTTGAGATGCCACTTATATCAGAGTTTATCACTAGGAACCTATTTGTACTGCTATCTAAGGAATAACCTATAAAGATAGCATCTACAGTTTTAGGTCCTATTTTTCTTCTCTTGGGTTCAGGTATTCCTACCTTAGCTAAGCATCCCCACACTTTAAGATAATCTAGCCTGGGTGTTCTACCTTTCCAAAGCTCAAAAGGTGTTTTAGGACTATCCTTAAAGGGTATCCTATTTAAAATATAACATGCAGCTAAAAGAGCTTCCCCCCACAAGTTCTCGGTACGCCTGAACTTATTAACATTGAGTTAACCATATCCATTAATGTACGATTTTTCGTTCAGCTACACCATTAGACTGAGGAGAGTATGGTGGTGTAACTTCATGAATAATCCCATATTCTTGAAAATAGAGTCATTTCATTTGAAGTATATTCACCACCGCGATCTGACCTAAATTTCTTAAGCTTTTTCTCAGTTTGGGTTTCAGCTTCTACCTTATAAATCTTAAACTTATCTAATACTTCATCCTTAGATTTTATCAAATATATGTGACAATATCTTGAGAAGTCATCTATGAATGTTACAAAGTAACGACTTCCTCCCGTGTAGGAAACTTGGTAGAGTCACATACATCGCTATGGACTAATTCAAGAAGTGTTGAACTCCTATTTACTGATTTAAAAGGTTTTCTAGGCATCTTAGCTTGAATACAAATCTCACATTTAAACTTTCTATCAATATGAACCTTAGGAATTAGATTAAGATTTGTCATGTAATGAATACGATCAAAATTCACATGACCAAGTCTACTATGCCAAACATTTGAAGATTCAACATTAAAAAGAAGAGAACTTTTATTAGATAACTTAGAGGATACATTTAATTTAAAAAGACCTTCACATACAAAACCTTTACCAACAAACTCATTATTACGAGTAATTACAACTTTATTTGACTCTAGAACAATTTTATATCCTCTAGATATAAGAAGAGATCCACTAATCAGATTTCTTCTAACACTAGGAACTAACAGCACTTCATGAAGGACCAGGATTTTTCCAGATGTCATCTTTAGATCCACTTGACCTTTCCCAAGCACTTGTGCTGAAGAGTTATTCCCAAGTGTCACACCTCCTCCACTTGATTCCTGAAAGGTGGAGAACCAGGAGCGATCAAAACAAACATGAACATTAGCTCCTGAATCAAGCCACCAATCACAAGAAGATTGGGTTGAGTTAATTAAGAATTTTGAATTTACCGACCTGAAAGAAGGCTCAGCACCACTCTCAACCACGTTAACTTGTGGTTTAGATGATTTCCTCAATGGTTCAGTCTTTCGGTGGTAGCAGTCCTTCGCCACATGATTTGTCCTTCCGCACACAAAGCAGAATGTGCCTTTATAATTCTTTGACTTCTGATTCGGTCGGTTCTGATTTGATCGGTTTCTGAGGAGGTTTGTATGATTGGTTGGATCTAGATTGAAATTTCTTCTTCTTAAAATTCTTTCCCTTAGGTTTGAATTGATTTGGAGTTGGATTTGACTCGGTCAGATTGATTTTAGGTCCAAGGTCGGTCTTTTGATTTTGATTGAGCTTAAGCCGGTGTTCTTCTTCAATCCTAATAGAGTTAATCACTTCTGTTAGGGTCAAGCTACCTTGCTTATGGCTTAGCTCTCGAGTAAAGGATGACCAAGATGGTGGAAGGGCATCTACTAAGGCTTGGACCTTATAGTTTTCAGAAAAACTACAGCCAGTCAATTCTGACTTTCTAAGAAAATCTTGGAATTCATGAATTTGAATACTAATGGGTTTGGAATCTACCATTATGTACTTTCAAAATTTTGAGATAGTGAATCTATCTAGACCAGCATCAACCATCCCATATTCAGCCTCAAGAGCATCCCATAGTTCCTTAGCAGTTTTAGTAGGAAGGTAGACATCATAAAGATTATCAGATAGGGCACTTAAAATTCTATGTCTACAATGAAAATCTATTTCTTGGGGTGTTTTTGATGTTGATGAAGAGGTATCAACTATACTAGAAGAACCTTGTTGACTATTAGATTTGGGATCTGATAATTCTATGGCAGAAAATAAACCTAAAGTGGTAAGCCAGTATTTCACTTGGCTTTGCCACCTCCTAAAGAATGATCCATTAAATTTTTTGGTTTGATTGCACTAAGATCATCAGAACCCATTTTGAAAAGTTGGTTTCTTAATTCGTTCTGCACAACCAAAAAGTTGAATTTATAATTTTTTTTTAAATTATAATTTTTCAGATATTTCTAGATTTTAAATTTAAATTCAAAAGAATTAAATCTAGAAACTACTTGCAATAATAATAAACCACTAAGCAAAAATTAACTCAAATAATTCAATTTTGAATTTGAGTTTAATTTTTTTTTTAAATTTGAATTTCAAATTTTTTGAATTTTAAATTTTAAATTCAAAACTAAATTCTAAATAAATAAGATTTTTTTTTACTTATAATAAAATCTAGCAATTTCTAATGATAGAAAACTTGTCCTTAGCTGTTAGAAAATTATTTTTTTTGCAAAATTTTTTAGAAAATGCTAGAAAATTAAAAAATTTAAAAAAAAAAAAAAAAAAGAATCAAACTGGTCGAGGCGTGTTAACACTGCCCTAAGGACAAGTTTTCGCCCCCTCGTGCGGGTTGTTGGCGATTTGTCCCCAAGGTACAATGATCCGATCCTCCTACCACGAGCACGATCGATGGAGGTGCAAACCCAATGAAACCTTAGATGCCCCAAAAAATATAATAATAAAAATTAATTAAAAAAAACCTTTTACCAGTAGCTTGTTGAGATGCAGAACTCCAAACTCTTACAACAACATGATAAAATAATTTTTAGGATTTGAATCCTTACTTTTTATTTCTTTAGCCTATCCCTATATATATATATATATATATATATATATATATATATATATATATATATATATATATATATATATATATATATATATATATTATGATCGTTTTTCTCTCGGAAATGAGAAACGCTTAGCAAACTCTTGAGCGTTTGCAAAATAAATGCAAGGAACGCTTAACTCTCCTAAATGCTTATTATTTTTTTTATTATTTTAAAACTTTTAACTTTTTAAATGGTAAAAAGTCAATAGATAGCAGGTTAAAAGCATAGTTGTTAAAATTAAATCGGATCGGTTGATTGGACCGATTGAATCGGAACCCGAAGACCAAGCCAGTCCGATTCTAATATAAAATCGGATATGTAAGAGATCCGAAATAACCGATCAACCCGTGAACCATCAATCCGGCCTGAATCGGATCACGAGTTTATCAATTTTGTTTCAATTTCTCTAGCCTTTGCCATTTCAAATTCCTGCTGGAGAGTTTATGGCAACCTTTTCTTCGTTGGGATGATTGCAAGTTTTATGAATAAAAAAAAAGATCATGCAAAGAAGAGCATTAATGAGAGAAGAATAAAAAAAAAAAAGGTTGAAAATATAAAAACTTTATAGAAATCAAGACAGAAAGAAGAGACCTAAAGAGAAAACAATGAAAATAAAGGAAACTCAGATAGAAATTTTCTTTAATTTTCTTCTTCTTCTTTTTTAGAAAAAGTTAAATCAGACTAAATGGGTGCACAAATTAAATGTAAGCAAATTTATAGATTAAATAAGATACCCAAAAAAATTCTAAAAAGAAGAAAATTATGAAAATTAGTATTCATATGTCAATTTTATTAAAAATTATTTTTATTAATATAAATATATTTTTATATTAAAATAATTGAATCGATGGTTTAACTGGTGACCCGATGGTTGAATCAGTGACCCAGAAACCCGAGCCCTTGCCGGGTCAATGTTCGGGCCGGGTCTAGCAACTATGGTCAAAAGTGAGTGAGAATGAAACTACAAAGGCCAAAGTTTTCAAAGATGAAAGAGGGAGGGATGGTGTTAAAGAAGTTTTAGTGCTTGAGAAGAAGTTGTGTGAGATGTAGAAGGAGACAAGGTGAGAGAGGTTGGAGAGCTACCTTGGGAGGCTATCCAAACAATTAAAATATAGTTTAGATGGCCATGAAGGGAGGTCCAAACAGACTAAAAAATAGTGAAGAGGAATGATGAGGTAAGGGGAGGGGCCAAGTGAGGAAGAATCTTATCCAAAACAAGAAAACTCATTATCAATTTTTAAACCAATAAAATTTATATAAAATGAGATCAAAAGGCTTAAAAATAGAAGACATCAAGAATGAAACAAGTAAGAAAAAAATACTTTCAAAGATGAAAGGAAAGAACAATTTTAAATTGAGCCAGGAGCCATGAGTGAACTCTTACGTAGATTCAGCTCATACAATATTTTTCCTCTCTCTAACAATATGCTTCCAATGATTTTATTTTTACTTAGATTAAGGATTTATATCAACTCCTCCATAATACTCATCGAGATAGAATCTAACAAGTTCTAAGATAGATTTAGAAATTATAAGTCATGACTGCTCTCGAGATCAATTTCAATTCCACCAAAAATCCATTGCTAAATAAATCTAATGCCCTCCTAATCTCATGAGTAGCAATAGAAAATTGTATAAGCCACTCATTTTATTATGTGGAATTAAAATATTTACAATTATTGTATATTGCTAAATTTAATATTTTCTATTGAATTTTAATCATCTTTTTTTCAAAATTTTCTTAAAAACTTATAGGTTACATTTGCACAAAAAAATCATAATTTATGCTTAAATTATCCATAGAATCTAAAAGCATTTATCTATCACATATTAGTGGCATTATATGCTTTTGCCATTTGCTTCTCTTTTTGGGTAAGTTTATCATTTATCATTTTTTTAACGTTAAAAGTTTTATAGATATCTTTCAGATTAAGAGAGTCAGAACAAAAGGCTCGAAGTTCGAGCCTCCTAACATCTCCACATATTTTCGTTGAGGTGATCGGTAGCGCGAGGTTCCTCAGCGTGGCGGGTCATTCGACCAAAAGTTAAAAGAAAAACTTCTTCTGCACTATTTCTTCTACGTATTTTTCTTCTGCGCAATATGCATATTTGCATAATGCAGGAACATGCATACTATGGATAATGATTGATTTGCCTGCGTATAATCGTGTATAATGTAAAAAAATAAAAATATTTTTAATACATATGTATAAATTAGTTATCATGCACAATACATGCATCTTGCATCATGCATGTTGTATAAAAACTTTTCATAAATTAAGATATCTACTGGTCTTTTGATGTTTTATTTTTTCCAATACTTCATCAACATTATTTCTAGTGCTTTTTTATCCTTTTATTTATTTTTCCTCCTCCTACCCTCTTCTTGAGCACTATTAATAATGGAGGTCCAAAAATAACAACGACATTGCTTTGGAGTCAAATTTTATCTATTGATTAAGTAATAAGGAATAAGTGATAAGTAACAATGCCATCTAGACTAAAATTTGATAGTACTTCGTGATGTCTGATCATCTTAAGTTAACATCCTTGAGCGTCAATGGATATGCCATGAGTTTGCTGAAAAAGCTTCATCTTGGTGCCAAGATCTGCAAGAAGTTTTGGGGATAGGATATTCCAGTGGAAACCCTCCGACGCTCAAGTTAGCGATCAGAATTACAGTCGTGAGCTTAAAGAAGCTCGAATTAAGGAAAAAATAGGAAGAAGATCTCAAAAACTCTCTAAGTGTTTCTCTCCCTTTGTCAGGGATCCCTCATACCCATTTTATTGATACTTGAGGCCTATGTATCTTGCTTCGAAAGCTTTGAAATCTCATGATGAGCCACGACTTTGTGAATGAAATATCAGAATCAGTAGGATTTATCCTTCTGAACCGGGTGATTGGTACTTTTATGGTAGATGATAACTTTTGGGCTCATCTGATTAGAGTCATTAATGCTTCATGATGGGTTATGACTTCTTAGGCTTGTGCCAAAGCTAGTGGAGCTTGTCTTATTAGACATATATAAATCAAATGTGGCTAGTGGGCCAGCCTTGTTAGAAGTGAAAGCTTGTCTGGGAAGCTGCAGCTGAACCTGAAGAAAAGGAGATTCCTCCTTAGAGCTGGGGTTGCCTTAGAGCTTGGGGCCGCCTAGGAGCTAGGGCTAGCTTAGGATCGGGGCCACCTAGGAATTGGGGCCGCCTTAGAACCGGGGCCACTTTAGAGCTGGGTCTACCTAGGAGCTAGGGATCGCCTCAGGACCGGGGCCGCCTTAGAGCTGGGGTTGCATAGGAGCTAGGGACTGCCTTAGGACTGGGGCCACCTAGGAGCTGGGGTTGCCTTAGGACCGGGGCCGCCTAGGAGCTAGTGCTGCCTTAGGACCAGGGACACCTTAGAGCTAGGGCCACCTAGGAGCTGGGGGCTATTGGTGCTTTATCGACTCCCGCCGTTAGGTAATTTCGGCCATTAACCTTCACGTGGCTTTTACCATCCACATCATATGCCCCCCCCCCGCTCCTGAGTCTTGGCGCTCACGCGCGCAGCACTTACCAAGAGAAAGGAGTACAAAATTTTTTGCTTTTGTTGGGCCTTGTATGCCATAAATTAGCGGAGGCGAGCACGCACCCTCGAAGAGGTAAAGTCTCTTTGAAATCTTTCGTCATTTAAGGAACGACGCCAGCAGTGATACGGTCCGCAGGAAGATTGAGAAAAATATCTCTTGATCGACGAAAAAGGTAGAGTGCCATTATAGGGTTGTTCTTATCTATGTCCCATCATTGGGCGCGGATCGCACCCCTCAAGCGTCACTGAGGCATCATATCTTGAATAGCAAAAAGTTTGAGGACAGTTGGATGGTACCTCCACTTATGAGTCTCTGCGTGGCATGGTTGTGGGCGAAAAGTTTTAAAATTTATGTATAAAGACTGTCCCGCCTGTCCCTTTGAGCTTTTCACGCCTTCACTACCTTCTTTGTGCCCTCTTCGCCTTATGAGTTTCGGATTGCTTATGTTCCTTTGATCTTTAGGTCAGTCCCTTTCACTTTCTTTGTTCTTTTCTCCCATAGATTCTAACTCCCGTAGAAAAAGTAAGAGCCCCATGATCGAACCCTCCAGAGAGGAGATCCTTCAGGCACAGTGCCAGGCTCCTGGTGGTATCTCTATCCGCGACCGCCAGACGACCATAGCCCAAACACCATCTAGGGCCTCTCCCCCACCACCTAAGGTTTCTCCACCATCGAGTCGTCCGACATATCCTCTGGCTACCCTCTCTGAGTCCCTAGGTCCAGAAGGGATAGCCTCCACCATGACCGTCCAAGACATAAAGAACCTTAGGTCCCAATATGACATTCCTGATAGCGTCTACCTCTGCCCTCCATCCTGGTGATAAGGTAACCTCTAGCCAGTCTGGTGGGATTACCTTGTATGAAGAGTTTTTTAGGAGTGGGCTTCGTCTTCCTTTCTATCCCTTCTTCCTCAATCTCCTAGATAGATATGACCTTGTTCTGGCGCAGCTAACTTCGAACTCCATTCGAATTATCTGCGCCTTTATAGTACTCTACCATTTTCATGGCCTTTCTGCTCGAGTTTCTTTATTTTGAGCCTTGTACAAACTCCACAATCCCAACAAAGCCGGATGGTAGAGCTTCACCTCCAGACCCAAAAGAGCCCTTAAGCTTGACCTGCCCTCGAAAATCAAGGAATGAAAGTCCCGATTTTTCAATGTCCATTTGGACGGAGTGAAGATGGGCTGGGGCATTCCTGACACCAGCCCTAATAAGAACTCGACTGTAAATGAGGCAGACCAAGAAATTTTGATTCGTTGCTGTCATTTGAACTTCCTTCCTGCCAAGAACTGCTATCGGAGGATAACTTCGGTGAAGCTGGCGTAGCGCCGACGTCGCCAACACCGGCGCCCGGTGAGCACCTCATTCCTTAGCCATCATTTTTTTCTTCTTCTTTTCTTCCCTTTTTTTTTAACTCTGTTTTTTCTTCTTTGTGCAGCAATGAAGTTTTTTCCTAACTTCTTGATGGCGGGTCTTCGAAAAAGAAAAGAGGCCGCTAGCGATACGACGATGACATCGCCCAAAAAGCCTTGCCGAAAAGATCGGGGTGGGTCATCGTTGTCCCCCACGGCTTCTTCTATCCCAAGGCTACCCTGGTGGGAGAGCTAAGAAGGGAGGATTTCCCTGCCGAGGCACAGGGGTTCCTCCCATTGAAGTTGAGGCAGGGCCATCGAGGGAAGAGCACCCGGCCACTGCCAAACCCAGAGGTGAAGCCGCATTGAAGGCGAGGGTTAGGATGCTTCCAGTGGTGGAAGTTGAAGATAATGTCCTGTCGGCTATCAGATCGATGCCGGAGGAAGGAGGGATGCTCCCTAACAGTGCCCCAAGGGGCTAGCCATCTCGGATGACGGTGATGAACCATGGTCGGTTGGTGGAGCATATTGAGGTGCTCTAGCCTTCCAAGTTTTTAGGCTGAGCTCTGCCACTGATCAATTGCCGACGTCTTCGATAGTCTCTTCACCGTCTCCCTTCAGGTAAGTTTGCCGGCTCCATTTCTTTTTTATGTTAAATATAATTTGAGGATTTGGTCTAAGCCCTAGCCGATTGGTTTATGCTTACGTCCAATTGTCTTTTTGTCCTTTGGGATGCCTGTGCCAGAGCCATCAATAACTGTGGGCATACTTAGGATGAACTAATTGCCGCCAAGACCCAGGTTGACACATGGGCCAAAGAATTGGCCGAGGTGCGAGCCCGATAAACGAAGGCGGCCGGTGAGATCCAAGCCGCTCAGGATGGGAGACGCTTTTTAAAGGCTTAGGCCGAGGAAGTCGAGAGTAAGGCCAGAGTCATCGAGGCCAAATTAGTGGACACCATGACAAGGCTTAGGCCGACTGAGGAGAGGTTGGAAGACGCTCTCCTCAAGTTGGACCATGCCGAAGAGAGGGCTGATAAGGCCGAGTCCGAAGCTCAGGTTGCCATGGAGAAGTAAGCTTTTGCGAAGGCGGACGCTCGGACCTTCTGGGAGAAGAAGACTGCCGCCGAGGCCCAGGCTCTGGAAGCGACGGAGAAATTGGCCGTCGTCAAAGACCAAGTTAAAGAGAAAGTGGCTGCCACCGAAGCCCAAGCTCAAGAGGTTGTGGAGCACTATAAAGGATCCATCGCTTCTTCAAAATAAGCAGCCTTGAATGCATTCGGCCTGAGGACGAAGAGGAGGATCTGGAGAGTGGCAATGTCGAAGTTGGACCGGGACCCACCGAACCTTAGAGTTTATTTTCTCTTTCTTTTTTCAATAGTTTGTAATTCGACTAATGTTGGTCTTTTGGATGACATCGACATAAGATTAATAAAAAAATATTTTGTTCAAGTATGACAAACTTAGCTTTTTGTAGCGCTTTGGTCTTTTGGTGATCATATCTTGGCTTTAGCCTTTAGGTTCAACAAGATGCACCTCCGACTTCTTGAGCATATTTAGAGAGTCGGCAATTTTATGTGCAGACTTTATAGGGACACTTGGGCTTGCCTTCGCCTTTCAGGCATTTGCTGAAATGTTCCTCGGTCGCTAATGTTGATCGCAGGTCCTTCAAGGGCCTTTTGAAACTTATGATCATGGGACCTTCGAGAGCCTTTTAAAACTACCTTGGGGGTTTCGCGGTCGGCCCAGGAGTCAACTCGGGCCGCCGGGACCATAGAACTTGAACCACCTCAGGGGTTTCTCGGTGCTGGCCCGGTGGTATCCTTATGATCGTGGGGTCGCCGAGAACCTTTTGAAACTACTTCGGGGGTTTCGCGGCTGGTCCGGGAGTCAACTCAGGGCTGCTGGAACCATAGGACTTGAACCACCTTGGGGGTTTCTTGGTACCAGCCTGGGGTATCCTTATGATCGTAGGGCCGCCGAGAGCCTTTCGAAACTATCTCGGAGGTTTCGCGGCCAGCCCAAGAATCGACTTGGGGCCATCGAAACCATAAGACTTGAACCACCTTAAGGGTTTCTCAGTGCCAGTCGAGGGTGTCGTTATGATTGCGGGGCTACCAAGAGCCTTTTGAAACTATCTCAGGGGTTTTGTGGCCGACCTGGGAGTTGACTCGAGGCCGCCGGGACTATAGGACTTGAACCGCCTCAAGGGTTTCTTGGTGCTAGTTCGAGGGTGTCCTTATGATTGCGGGGCTATCGAGAGCCTTTTGAAACTACCTCGGAGGTTTTGTGACTAGCCCGAGAGTTGACTCAGGGCCACCGGGGCTATAGGACTTGAACCAGCTCGGGGGTTTCTCGGTGCTGGCCCGGAGGTATCCTTATAATCGCGGGGCCATCGAGAGCCTTTTGAAACTACCTTGGAGGTTTTGCGACCAGTCCGGGAGTTGACTCGGAGAGCCTTTTGAAACTACCTTGGGAAAAACAGGGCTTTTGCTTTCTTCCTTTTCACTTGGGAAATCCTCCGATTTTGAGCTTTGAATGCTTTGGATTTCTCTTTAAACTCTCTAGGATTGGTTGATGTGAGCTTTGAGTCTTTCCTCTTTGATTTCTCTTTCTTTCTTTTACAGGATTTTTGATTTTCCATAAAATATTTCTCTCTTTTTGTTCTTGTTTTTTTGTTCTGTTTTTTCAAACGGACGAATCTCCTTTTTATAGACTTCTTAATCCAAGGTTTTTGATGGAAAACTAGCCGTTGTGAGATGCTTGGATGTTTCTACACACAAAGAAAAATAGCCGTTAGAGGTTAGATGAGAAAATATTACCGTTTGAGCTGATCTGTCACTTTTGAAAATCCGCATCTGACATGTTGAAGTCGGCTCCAACTTTTCATGTGTCAGCTCCGAGTCGGGGTGTCCAAAAATAGTAAGTAAAAGTTGTTGAGGAGTCGGCTCTGAAAAAGTAATGTGTCGGCTCGGCGCTTTCGGGTGTCGGCTCTCGAATCCAGAGGTGTCGACTCTAACAATGTCCAAAAAACATGCTCTCTGTGCTTAGGTTAGAGTCGGCTACAGAATCTCAGGTGTCGGCTCCGCAACTTTCAGGTGTCGACTCCCGAACTCCAGGTGTCGGCTCCGAAAACTGACGCAAACCCACTTCTCTATATCTCAGGTTGGAGTCGGTTCCGAAACTATAGGTGTCAATTCGGACCATGCCGAAAACTTAGAAATGTTCTGATACGCCCTGGGGTTGGCTCCAGATTGTTGAGGTGTCGACTCTAAGTTCTGAACTTAAATAATTTCCTTTCAAATTTGATTCAAAACTTATTCCTTTATTCCTTTTGATTAATTAATCAACCTTAATGCCTGAAACACTTATCAAATACACCAGAAATATAATGAATATACTCATGTCTTTTTGTTAATCATCAAAATCAATAATTGGGTCAACAATTAGTTAAATATCATCTCGAAATATTTGTGATATATAACACCAAGTTGATGATAAATCATATCAACTTTCTTAGAATAAATAATAAAAAATAAATAATTTGATTTAATTATGAAACAAAGTCGTAAATAGTGACTTGATAATTTCACTATTAAGTAGATACCATTGGATGTAATCATGATAACTACTGTACAAGCGTCATACATATCGCATGATTAATTTTAGGTTAATATTATGTTTGTAATTTTTTTTAAGAAATTTATAAATTACAAATATAAGATGATGATAAAATTAATAATTTTTGAGCATTTAGTGGGAGTTGATTTGCGAATACGTTAACATCATATATATATATATATATATACGTTACCATCATATATATAGAACACCACATATAAATTCATATGCAGGGCATGGATAGAATTAATGATAAGACCCTAAGTGAGTTTATTCTAAATGAGTTTGGTGTCATGATGGAGTGATAGAGATCATGACTGTAGGTCATCTTTTGTTTAGTTATTTATATTTATAACTTAGGCTCGAGTTACTTTGGATATAACTCTTATAAAATTACATATTTCTTAAATTGGATGATAAATTTTACATTAATAATTCAAGCTATTAGATTTGTTATCTATAAGTTATTTATATGCCAAAAATTATATGATTTAAAATTTCTAACTTATCTATTATAAAAATTAAAATTTAAATAATATTGAATTATGTATTTTTGGTGATCACTTGATGCATAGGATACTAGATTTTAAATCCTATGATTTTTAATATATAAACAGATTTAAAATAGTAAATTATATTAAACAATCCAAATTGGGTTATGCATCATCTAATTCAGAAAAAAATATAACTGTATAAAAATTACAATAAAGTAACTTGAACCTGGACCTATCTCTTTTGAGTTTAGTGAAATCAAATCAAATTGTTGATTTTTTTTTTTGAGAAAATTAATTGTTCATCTTTTGATTTTTTTTTTTTTAAAAAAATGGATGAGAGATTTGTTTATCAGGAGGGAATTTCACGATTTTTATATTTATTTTATTATTTTATTGTTTATTTTTGCGACCATAATTGGGTTTATTCATTGGACGGTTCAGATTGCATCTTCTCTCAATCATCGTGATCTCGTGAAAAACCCTAGTTTAGATATGAGGGGGAAAGGGTGACCAAAACCCTAGACTAATATAGTCGAAACCCGCCGCGGAGCCGAGCGATAGGAGCAAACTCTAGCGGCCATGGTAACCCTAAATTTTCTTCTCTTCTTCTCTGTCGTCTGGACGCTGGCCAAATCCTCATCTCTCTTTCTTGGCAGGGTATCGATCTCGTCGCGGGCGGCCGGAGCAAGAAGGCCAAGCGCACCGCGCCCAGATCCAACGATATCTACCTTAAGCTCCTCGTTAAGGTCGGATCCAAGCCGATTTGCTCTTTGTTCTTTTTTCTCTCTAAGTGTAATTGGTTCGTCTGTTGAGCTTTTCGATCTATTTCCTGCGCTGATGAATGATCTATTGGGTCGTGTTCTTTCATCAGCTCTACCGGTTTTTGGTGCGGAGGACCGGAAGCAAGTTCAATGCTGTGATCCTCAAACGGCTTTTTATGAGCAGAACCAACAGGCCCCCGATCTCCCTTAGGAGGCTCATAAAATTCATGGGAGGAAAGGTTCGATTTTTCTTCGTTCGCCTCTGTAATCCTTCTTGGTTTTGATAACTTTTTGTAGTTGGCTTTGGTTTTTCTATTTGTATATCGATTTTCTTTGGTTTTGGGTCAGGAGGACGAGATTGCGGTCATAGTGGGGACTGTGACAGATGATAAGAGGGTGTATGAGGTCCCAGCAATGAAAGTGACGGCTCTGAGGTTCACAGAGACAGCGAGGGCTAGAATTCTTAAGGCTGGCGGTGAATGCTTGACCTTTGATCAGCTCGCTCTCCGTGCTCCACTTGGGCAGAACACGGTATGTATTGAACTATCAAAGCGTAACCCTAAGTTGATTTCATTTGTTCTTCTTCACCATATGTTGTTTGTAAAAATGTTGTGAAAAAATTGGTAACGTACTAACGTTGAACGTTATGGATTTGGCGTTGGTATTCTTAGTTTGATGATGCTGACAATTGCAACATTTGCTATATATTTTGCCATGTGATTCTGTAATTGCTATAATAGTTTGAAGCTGTTGGTAATCACTACAATCTGTCAGCTATATGGCTAATTTTACAATTAGTGCATCATTCAGACTGTTAAGAATTACTGCAACATGTATCCAGTTTACAATCAGACGTGAGATGTGAGAAGGGCTACATTTCTCACTGTGGATTATGGAGGTGCTGTGCACATGCACTTGTGTGGATTTTCAGAATTAAGCAAGGCTCTTGCTCGACCACTTATTATATCCTTGTGCTAATCATTTGTTCATTTCACTAAACATATACTATGTTAGAGGGCATGAGTTAAGGATGAGTTGGGTTGGTCAATGTTTCCCTAGATAAGAAATAAACTAATTGATATGTCAAATTTCATTATGTGATAATTATTGTTAAGGCTTGATTTGTCAGGAAAAGACAAAGTACATCTTTTCTTCTCCCTTATAGAATCCCAATCTCTTTCTCTTCTCTGTGCTTATTTCAATATTTCTCCTTTGACATCCCATGTTCCTCAAAACTCTATCTAGTATGTCACCCTCTATGTTCCTCTGATGATCTATGCAAGGGCAAGTTGAATATCCAATCCCCAGCCTTTGCTTTGCAACATATTTTGTACACAAGTGGAGAATGGTAAGGGAAAGATGAGGATGTTTGGGGAGGGGTTAGACAGAATGAGAAATAGGTTTGAACCAAACAACTGGAATTCAAACAACTGGAATTGAAGGATATTAAAACGAGTTGTACCAAAACGAGTGTTGAATACTATCAATAAGCTATATTAGTTCATATTTCAAATCATTCATCATGCTTCAAAATATTTTAGAAGATTTGAAACTGATTTAAATATGATGTCATGCTATTAGTATTCCTTGTTTTGTGACCAAGTGAGGTACATAAGTAGGAAAACCTAGAAGTGTATGAGTTTTGGTTTCTAGGTATTTTGAGTACTTTGATTCTCATCTGAAATACAGATTTTTAAGTTATAATGTTTCAAATTCATTTTGCACCAATAAGATTGGGTCTTCTATGATACTAGAAGGATTCAGTTCAACTATTTGCCTACTATAAGATATGGCATCAATTTTAAGATCTAGGACTACTCTGCATCTCTATGTTGTTTAGTTATAAATTCAAGAAAATCTTTATCAGTTCTTTTCCTTTTTTGGTGTGTGTTTGTGTGTATATATATAGATCCAATTTTGGATTCCAATGATGCTCATATATACCATGCTAATGCTGATATCATTTGATGATGAACTCATTTTGTGATCTCCTGAGGGATTTTTTCTCTCACTCTTTTATAGTTTTTTTTTTGTTTTGATGATTTTTTTTTTACTTTTTTATCTAGTTTGGGATCCAACATTCATATTTGTTAAAAACTTGAAAAATACCCCCATTATTTGAAGTCGAGGCTTTGGAAAATTGCTCTTTTGGATGTGATCAATGTTAGCTTTGCTATAGATATAGCTTTTAGCTGCCTTATTTTTTAAATAATTTATAATATGTCAATAGCTCAATATCTTCTCATATTTGCGACCTCAGCTTTCATGTTTGCATAGCTGTTATTTGATAATGATTTTCCTTTGTTATGATGATTTAAGGCAGTGATGATATTGTCTTTAACCCAGCTCATTATGAGATCTTCCATTATATGGAACATCAAAGAATAAATGTCATAACAATATCTGAGCAAAATTTTATAATTGATATTTTGATGTTCTTTGTCATCTTGTGCATTCAAATTTTGATTCCTTTTGATTTCATCTAGTGCCTAGGCATGTCAATATTCAAGTCGTTATTTTATTTCTCTCCCTCTTGATTGGTGTATTTATTTGTGAGGAAACTATATGTATGCATAGGTGCACATTTTTAACAATCATAATCCATGAGTCTTGTTACTTACAATTCAAATTTGTTTGCAAACTATTCTTTGTTGGTGTGGTAGTTGAACGTATGCATTGTTATGTTCTTTAAGGAATATCATAGTTTTTGTTTCTCATTTTTTATGATGCGTTCATATTTGATCAAGTATTGGGGTAATTATAGTAGAAGTGCATGAACTTATTTGAGGTTTTCAATTAAGTTTTTATGCTCTTTTTTATCCATTGAGTATACTAACTTATCAAAGTTTTTCAATCAAGTACATTTTTTAACTATTGTCAACGATAATTTAAGTGTATTTTTTAATTAAGTACGTTAATTCGTAAAAACTTTCAATTGAGTATACCAATTCATAAAAGTACTTGTTTAAGTTCAATTAGCATTTCTCATTAATGCATGATAAACCAATCAATTAAAAATTTTGATATATAAAGTTTTGTACACAATAATCCAAAGGAGAAATATTATTATATATTTGTGCACAAAAAAAATCATGCATGAAAGGTTAAGCAGTGGGATAATGACTTTCTAGTTGCTGAACTAATAATGGATGAATTAGTGAGAAAATTATACTTTGAGTACATGCTTTTTTTTTTTTTATGTTGTAGGCTTTTTGATGTGTTACCAACGCAATTCTCAACAAAAAAAATTGTGCATAAAGTTTTAAAAAAGATTAATCTTTTTGCATTTTATAGTCATATGTTCAAATATTTGTCCTTTTTTCTTCTAAAATATTCTACCTAAAAAGATTAATCTTTTGCATTTTCTTGACTTATTTCTTTAGACATGCAATATATGGGCTCATATTGGAGAAAACTAAACTCCTAAGCATTATCCTCCATTCTTCTACTTTATGGTTGACCTATATGTTGACATTTACATTATTTTGTATTTTGAAGGGTTCAGAAAGAAATTGGAAACAAGGATCGTATGACCTATCTATGATCTGTTTTGATCTAGCTGCCTTCATGATATATGACTTGATCATGACCTTAATAACATTTTCGCAACTATATTAGCTCAGGGTTGCAATTGATTCCATTTTTGCCTTTATCAAAGCAGGTTCTGACAAAATTCCTTCTTGCAACCTACATTCGCATTATCTTCTAATTCCCTTCTCTTTTTCATTCTTATTGAAAATATTTGGGTTCTTTTATTTACTAGGTGCTCAAGTCTTCATTTCGTATGTTCTGTATCATTTCTTTGATTCTGTCCTACTTGAATTCATTGCATAATATATTCAACCGTATTACTTATGTTTTCACCCCCACAGTTCTTAACATGATAGATACGCAGCAACAAATTATGATCTGGTGGCATATTTTAGCCATTGTTTAACATGATAGAATATAGATCCATAGCAACAAATAACTTGAAGTCAATCTTTTTATTGTGTTTATATACTATTCTTTGATCCTATATTTCTTCTTTTAACTTTTTTTGTTTTTCCAGTTCTGACTTGCATCTCCTCATAATCTGACGTGACACAACTGACATTTTTCATTTGGTTAGCAAATTAAAATTCATTAGTTCTGTATAAGGTGTGATAGGTAGTACTCATGTTGTTACATCTGGTGAGTTTTACTTATATAATTGTATCCGTTACAGCTATAACTGAACAATACCAGGCTAGCTCAATTCTTGAACGTTAAGACTGTTAAAAGTATATGATCATGCACATTTCTCAGCAGTGGACATATGAGATTGTTATATGGATATCTTTTTAAAGAATTTGAACATTTATCATCAGCAAGTTATGGTTCTGTTATGATTTCAATATAAAAAAGAAAAGAAAAGAAAAGAAAGTGTTATTCTTCTCAAAATAAAAGGTATGTTATTTTCGAATTCAAATAACCCTATTGTTCTCACAGGTTCTCTTGAGGGGTCCAAAGAATGCGAGGGAAGCTGTGAAACACTTTGGTAAGGCTCCTGGTGTTCCACACAGCCACACAAAGCCTTACGTCCGTTCAAAGGGGAGGAAATTTGAAAGGGCCAGAGGAAGAAGGAACAGCAGGGGATTTAGGGTTTAAGTCTCATCCTAGTTATTCTGAGGGCAGGCCTAAGTACTACTGTTTGAGTGGCAAGTATCTATGTTTCTACATTTGGAATTTCTTGGTATTTAGCAGATGTTAGGACATGGGAAAGTGAAGTGTCCCACAGCTGTTTTGCTTTTTGGATTCAACACAAACCATTTAAGAGCTCCTGTTATATTTAATTAGAAACATTTGGCCTGCTTTGTGGTCAAGTTGGTGATGGGATATGTTCTGACTTGGGTTTCTAAGATTGATATAGGTCCTTGAATGTGGCAATACAAGTCACCACTTGATTTCTCTTAACAAAGTAAATTTAATCAGCTCGATCAACTAGTCTCATGTTGAGGCTTCATCGGTTGAAGCCGAGCTGATGTTTATTTTTTGCCCCAGTAAGCATCAAATCTGGCGCCGGTTTCAGTTGTGGTGGATTACGTACCGCAGCAAATTTATCATTCTTCTGAAATGCTGCATCTGATGAATTTAGGGCGTAAAACTGGATAAATATGTGTCGAAAATTTCTGAACTTGATCGGTTTGTTTGAATGGTAGACAGCAGTTAGATCGGTGATCCTCATCATGAATTTAGAGTGAGTTCTGTTTTGGCGAATGAATTTTTCAGTGGTAATTGCAGACGTATCATGCGTCATCCATCCATTAACAGGTAAATACGCTACACGAGAGCACGACCTAATGAATACACCACACGAGGAAGTTATTGGGGGCTAATCTTAATGAAAATTATAAAGTTTTAAAAACTTTTAAAACTAACAACCATTATTTAATGTTATAATTATTTATTGTTTTAATGAGATCGTGGTTTCATTTGGGAACAAAATAATTAGTACATCGGCCTGGCCTATAAGCGTCGGTTGCTGGAACTCTGACTCCGGCCCCTAGCGTCGGGGGAAGAGCAAAAAGAAATAGAGAACTAATGTTACTATCAATTCAATCCACAACTATAATCAATCTCTTAATTAGTTAGGATCCGTGATCCATCCTAACTCATGGTAAAGCATAAGTTCATCCTAACTCGTTCATTCAGTGTGGATTAGGCGAAAATGAAAATAAATATATCTTTATTTTACCTTGTTAACTTTAAATAATACTTAGTTTTTAATTTAATTTAAAATTTTAATTATTTAAGTGATAAGCATAAATTTAAGTGGTAAATGTTATATTTATTGACATTCTTAAAGAGAATATCTTTTTAATTATATTGGGTAAGGAGAGAACGAGTGAAGGTAGAAATTTATCATTCCTCGTGGAGGAAGAATGGGATGAAAAAATCTTGGTTCACAAGAATGTTGTGGGATGACGAGATTGTTAGTGAGAATTTATTTTTAATTATATTAGGTAAGGCAAAGATAAAAATAAAATAAAGATAGTGAGAAAAGAAATTTATCATTCTCCAAAAGAAAAATGGTACAAAAAAAAGTAAAATTTATAAGAAATTATGGGATGGTGGGATTGTCTTTTTAGCATGAATGGAGATTAGAATCAGCAACCTGTCATGCTTCGTTGCCATTTCTAAATCATTTGGATGATTTTTTTAAAATTTTATTTGATTTAGAATTATATTTTTATAATTCATTAGTAAAAGTGTTAAATTTTTCTTTATCAAGGAGAGTTTTAAGTTTTAGATTATTAATCTAGGAAAATGGTGAAGCCAATGCTAAATAATGATATATATATATATATAACGCCGGCTAACATAATTATCATTATTACTATGGATCATGATTGAATAATCCCCTTTTGATCAGCTAAATAAACTACGGGTCACTAAAGACTTGCGAAGGTGGGTCGGTCAAGAAATTAGGGTTTCAGTGGCCTAACAGTTAGCCATGGAGGCGCTCCTCAGTATCGGGACCAAGATCGTCGCCGTCGGCCGGAATTACGCCGCCCACGCCAAGGAACTCGGCAACGCCGTGCCCAAGGTTATATTTCTTTTTGAGTCCAATTCGAGTAACAATTCTTGGATTCGTACTATTCTCTTTCTTCTTGTTGTCAATAGATCATGTATGTTGGTTTGCATGCTTGATTTTGTTCTATCTTTTAGGAGCCGGTGTTGTTCTTGAAGCCCACCTCGTCGTACCTCCAGAATGGAGGGACCATCGAGGTCCCGCATCCGCTGAAATCGCTCGATCATGAGGTGGAGCTCGCCGTCGTCATCGGCAAGAAGGCTCGCGACGTCCCCGAAGCCACCGCCATGGACCACGTTGGAGGTATTGATCAAGTCAAGCATTAGTACTCTTCTTGGTTTTAAAGAAGATAATTTTGAATCTTAGTACATGATATGATACTGGATCTCCGCGAATTTTGGTGTAGTAAAGGTGAAATCTTGGATACAGTAGTAGCGGTGGTATTGTTGATAAAACTCCAAAATAACATTTTCTTTTGACCGAATCCTTTTTCCCCCTCTCCTTATCATTCAGAAAAGACACAAAAATTTCAGGATAACAATCATTATCCTGAAATTTCTTTTTTCAGGATTGCCTTGGAATTGATTGGATAAATTTTATCTTTTCATTGCCATGCGATGATGAGGTGCACTTGGCAGCTACATGAAGGCTGCAGGTAGGCAAATGACGACGACGATGATTTTATTTGTTTATTTATCGCAGGAGCTCTTTAAGGAGTTATTTTAATCTTATAGTGCACATTGGACCAGCTTATAAGTTGAAACATTGGCTTACTAAAGTGCTTTCATATCATATTCCTATTGAACGTGAAATAACAAGAGATGCTTTCGTTAATCCTCTTGTTTTCTGCACTATGGGCTGCGCACTTTTGCATGTTTTGATAACATCCACCATGATTTGCGTGGCATCATTTTTTTTTCTTTTTTCTTTTTTGAGTGAAAATTAACCATATAATCATTTTGACATGGAACAGCAAGCACTAACTGTGCCTGTGGAACTTTTAATATAAAAGTATTTGCTATCATGATACCTTAGAAGAACAATGGTTACAGTCACTGTGTACTTTCACAAGCTACCCAATAGGGAGACCATGTCCATGATATATGGGATCGTGCTTCTCTTCCCCACTTCTAGATTTAATGCTATAGGTGAAATGAAAGAGATATTTGATTCTAGATAACCAAGATAATTGCTTGTGAACAATTGCAGGTTATGCACTTGCTTTGGATATGACTGCAAGAGAAATCCAATCTGCCGCAAAGGTGGAAAGTTTTGGCATTATTTGTTTTCCTAGCAAAAAATAATTATGTGTTGGTATTTTCCATATGGTCACTACATATCTGTGTATATGTCTCCACATGTGCCCACTAACCTTTCTCTTTGTTTTCCTTATTTTTGGTCATTTCTTAAGTTATCATTCAAACATCTACATCAATTGCTTAATATCTAAAGGTAGCCAAAATTTGGTGAGGTGTAATAGATATTTACATGGTACATATCAATGCGATTGATTGGATAACAAGGGATTGGAAAATTGCAATTACACATTAACCTTTATTGAAGGAACCATCCAATGTTGAATATGTACCTAACTAGATTATCTTAACTTGAGTTCCTTGCTGATCTACTATGACAGTAAGAAAGAAACTTGCAAGCCACAATCTCCTGGCTGATTGGCTCTAAAGCTCTAAAAAATTGGATCATATTATTGCAATCATTTTACGCTCTACATTCTCTTTAATTTTGCACGATCACCAGTTTGCTGTAATGTAAAGATCATAAATTTTCATAACATAGTAATGGAAGGACAATGTAAAGCACAGCGTAATCAAATGAAAGATTTCCATTAACATCCTATTCTTCATTATTCATTATTATTATTATTATCATCATGTCACCATTATCTTGATGGGTCTCGAGAGATATGACCTTTAGCATCATATAAGATTAAGTTATATGACTATGTTACAGATTTTGAAACTGAGAGAAAGTTCACTTGATAATTACTATGAAAGATGGAACTGTGCTAGAAGTCTAAGCTAGTTCTATACTTTAATTGCCATACACAAAACTGTGGTCTCCATGATGGACTTGGCCATTGCCAGCCTTACTTTCTCTTATAGCTATAGCTGAGAGCTAAAAAAATTACAAATATATGTGCCTCTATTATTTCTAGTAACTTTATGGACAAAGATTCCAGAGAAGGGAAGCAAGGATATGCTTTTCTATATTATTTTTAATCATGATATTAAACATTTTTTTTTTTTTGTTAAGAGTGATGAAATAATAATGTATTAATATGGAAGAATTAATAGGTATTTTGAGTCATACAACATGATAACTTCATTCTTTTAAATTCCTGCAGTAATGATACAGTTGTCTACAATTGTATATTCTGATTATGAGAAACTAATGTTTCCAATAGCTGAAAAATTATCATGCTGTGTGCAGTCAGCAGGTCTCCCGTGGACGGTGGCCAAAGGGCAGGACACATTCACTCCAATCAGTGCATTTGTAAGCCAATCTGTATTTCTAGTCTATAATTTTTTTTTTTAAGATGGTCATCTTTAGAAATGTAACTGAAACAACCGATGTAATATACCTTCTCAATCATTCTGGCTGAAAGAAGACAAGCAATTTATTGAGATGATCAACACACTCATTTATTCAAGTTTGTGTTTTTGCCTAGCTTGCCTGATGTTTATGATCATTTGCACATCTCTAGTTTTAAGGGATGGTTCATAGCTAAACATTTTACAATGATATTTGCAAGTTCAAGATTGCGAATTTTACCCACTTGCCTATTTGAATGCAGCTGCCCAAGTCAACTGTGACAGATCCTGACAATCTGGAGTTATGGTTAAAGGTTCTTGTTTAAATTCTCTGGTCGGAATTTCATTATTTTAGTATAATGTGGCAGTATCTCAAAATTAGTTATGAATGTTTTTCATAACTTTTCCATGAAGTAATAAGTTACCAGCATTCTTTACCAGGTAGATGATGAACTTAGGCAGAAAGGCTCAACCAAAGATATGATCTTCAAGATTCCATTTCTCATCAGTCATATCAGTTCAATTATGACACTTATTGAAGGAGATGTTATTTTAACTGGTAACTTCACTTTTTCTTTGCTATTCAAAGACCCTTGACACTCAATTTCTATGGTTTCTTGTTAGAAGCCAGAAGCCATTGCATGTGAGTATCAACTTTGAGATCAATGAATTATTCGAAGTATAAAGCACAAGCTTGAGGTGCCAGCATGAATTAACATTCAAAAGACTTAGGGATGTGTCTATGGTATCTATGATATATATAACACAAACAAAAATGAGAGGCTGGTTAATGTACAGTTGCATATATTATTAATGGCATCCATCAGATGATATAAATCGACATACTTGGTTATATCTGTTGAAAATGCCATGGGCAATCCATACTAAATATGATTGCTGTGTTGATTCATACACTTGATTCAAGGCTACTTGGTACTAATCACTATATACCGCACTCTTTCATGATCATTGTTGGTCTTGTATTCAACAACCTCAGGTGCAGTTATGTTAGAAAGGAGACCCATTAAAGAAGAATAAGAAGAAACTAGAATTCTCACATCCAAAGAAATTGTCATGTCAATGAACTCTCCCTTAATATATGGAAGGATCACAGCTGTCCATTCTTCTTCTCAAGTGCATCCCATATCATGATCTAGTGCCCAAGTAATACCAAGTCTTAAACACGATGCCATATGAACGTGGCCTAGAGATTCTGTGATAGACAAATGCTCTAGTGCTTATTATAGCTTGTATGCATCTTGTGCACAACAGTTGTACAACATTGCATCACCAACCAGACAAACAAGCTCGCCTTATCACAGCCATGAAATTTTATTCTTTCAGTCTTTTCTGGATCATTCTTCATCACTTTTCCAATGTAAAATTAGCTTTCAATTACCAATTCTCTCACAAGTTTTGTCTGTTTTCCTTCAGTTTGGCCCATACAGAAAACATATAATACCTCTTGTTTCCAAGACTGATCATATCGAGACCATCCTCATGTGAACCACGGATCTGCCATAAACTTTTAAAATAGGTCACTATAGTGTTTATATCGTGTCAGTTTCCTTCCACAGCATGTGTGAGTGGATTATAAACGGTTGACTTGAGAAAGTGGATGGGAGACCTGGGTAACTACTAAAAGTTTATGTGCCATTATGATAAATATGATGCATTCATTTGTTTTATTACACTCACCTTTATGTGGTCCTCTTGCCAAGTTCATTTTGTTTACAAGCACCTTCAATATTTTTGACAGTTTGTGTTTCCTTGTATAATTATGATGGTCTTAGTTATAATTGTCTTCTAATTAGTCTCCAACAACAGCAATCTCCAACAGTGACATTATCTCAGCCATCTTCCTCTAATCTGTATATATTCTTATTGCTGCAAACATTACAACCTAAACAATTATGCCATCTTTAATAAATTAGAAAGGTTGCAGAAAGTTTGCTTTCATGTGACAATCACACATGGTCTTCTTTCATCTGACTGTTTCTGGATCCATATTCTTCATACTTTTTTAAAGAACACTGGAAATAAAAAAAAAAAGTAAAAAAGAGACAGATTCAGCAAGTACCACTGCTACATACCTTTGCTTACATTTTAGCATTCTAATCCTTCAGGGTTCACACTATTATGCAATCGACTTAATGTTAGTATGACCATATTAAACTGTCATTTTAGCAGTTTATAGATGATCATTCCTCTGCCCTACTGTGACAATGCCTTTTATGCAGGTACTCCTCAGGGCGTCGGCCCTGTTAAAGCGGGCCAAAAGATTACAGCTGGCATAACGGGTCTAGTAGATGTCCACTTTGATGTCCAGAGGCGCCAAGTACCATTGCATGGCTGAGGTTGTAGTATAACGAGAAGATACTTCAACAAATAAATTCCCTGTTCTCAAAACTGATTTAAGCTGGACTTTTTATGCTTGAGTACGCTAGTAAGCATGACAAAGTTGCAAGGAAAAAAAAAAAAGAGAAGTTTTTTCTTGGATTTCTGTTGCAGATGTAAAATGACATTTTGCAGAGTGGAGGCTTATGCGTCCATGTTCTTTCTGGAAGCAAGGCTTGTCGTCCTGGAAGAAAAAAAACGAAAAAAAAAAAACACATCGAAATAACATGAGACCAGCCTTATCAAAGTTGAGATTCTACGCATTGTCATTCACCCAAAGCATCAGCTAAGCAAGAACGGACTCCTACTCTTACCATTCCATGGATGAGCTAATCAACAACTTGGTTGCTCCATTGAAAAGTAGGTAAAAAGAATAAGTCGGAACTGCGATGGCTTTTCATGGGTGAGGGCTATCGGATGCTCTCTTTTCTACTTGCAATCACTTGGGGCTTAGGTGGAAGCTCTCTTACTTACCATCACATGGAGTTCTCTGTCTCTTTCCTGCTTAATGGAGCTGCATTTTGAACGCTTAATCATTTCATGAGGGACGTGCTTAACAAGGCAAGCCACATGTGAAAGAGCGACCTTGCACCATAACCCTATACTTTTGTATGACTTCTGTTACTGTTGAATTTTGTTGTTTGGGACGATGCACGTCGAGATTCGGGTAGAACGAAGAGAAGGCTAGGATGGAGAGAAGGCGTTGATAGAAAGATATCTCTTTTAAGAAGATTTCTCAGGAGTAATGATTTTTGCTAGAGTTGTCAGAATACTTGGGGTCTAGGAATGTGGTATTTGTGCATCGTCAGATGTGAGTAGTTACTTAATTTATTGAGCTTGTTTTAGAAAGTTGGCATTCGATAAGGTCGAAATCTTATCGGGTTATGGGGATCGGCAGTTGATGATACTGATGAGCGCTTTATCGAGAATTTGAAATTTTGTTGATCATAAATGGAGTGTTGTATTTGATTTTCGTTTTTGTTTTGAAAGGCTCACTCTGCAATCCTTGTCATGAGGAGGTTTATCCTCTAAGATATCCAATGTGGTTTGAAGCAGCAATGATGCTTACATTGAGGGGATGAGGGTTGATCCTGTCGAGGTATAGAGGTGGATTTGGTCAGGTTCGAAGATAACTTGGTCCTGCTGAGATTTGGAGATAGTTAATGTCAAATCATTTCTTTTAAATGCTCTCTTCTTTTCGTTGGTGGATAATTATCAATTTCAAGGTGTGCTTAGCAAAATAAGTTGTGAGGTCATGTTTGGCATTGGTGCTGAATCTGACTCTAGAGTCGATGCCGACTCTAGAGGTTGAGACAGACTCTGATGTTTGTTGGCCTATAATTTTGTTAATCAATTTGAATATAGCTTAATTAATCACATCAAAAATGGTCCTGAACATTTATTGATATAATGACGATTTTTTTTTTTGATGTAATGACGATTTTTCTGCAAATGAAACTTCAAACGGCGTTTCGACCGCCTTCGAAGAGCTTTTTAATTATTCTTTTTCCATTCTACCTTTTAACAGCTTCACACAATGCACGTTCTCCTCATTCTCACTCCTTCCCTAGTCTACTACAGCTGCTGCCATGTCACTGCAATTAGGCTCCACGCGGTGTGTTTCCCGTCGCTCCATGTCACCGATCCAAGCTCTCTCTGCGAATTCCCCGCCTGCGATTTCACAGGCTCTACGTTAGCCTCAAACTCTCGCTACGCACTTTGCCCCCAAACCCCTCGTCCACCGCCACTCGCACTCCTTTCGGTTCCTTGACATTATTAACAGCGTACTCTGACCCATCCTCTCCCACGTTCATCACCGTCCAGCGGATCACGGCTTCAAGCTTGCTAGCATTGGATTGCTCCAGACCCACAGCAATCGATGGGTAGTTCAGATCCCGAGGCCTTCCAATCTTGTCTGAACATTTCACTTGCCTCCTGGTTTCTCGTCCCATATCATCCGTCGCATTGGCCATAGTCATCAGCGCCGACCGGATACGAGGAGAACACGGCCACCGTCGGCGCGGGCTTGACCACGACCTGGGGTCCCACGGAGGACTAAACGGGCACGTGGAGCGCCTTCGGCGCTGATATGCGCCTTGATGGCACTTCTGGCTAGGCATAGGCACTGGGCTGTACTGTACCAGGCACGGCCAGGCCCATCATGCCAGAAAAATTACCGTGCCGTGCCTAGCACGGTCCATTAACAAATGGACCGTGCCAGGCACGGTCCACTAAAAAAAATTCAAATTCGGCACGACCTGTGACCCATCAAGATGGGCCACGGGCCATGACTGGCACGGCCCAACAGGGCCGTTGCTGGGCCGTGCCAAAACGGCTCTTCTGGACCGTGCCAAAACGGCCCTTCTGGGCCGTTTTGTGGGCCGTGCCATGGCACGGCCCAGAAGGGCCGGCCGTGCCAGCCCTGCTGGGCCATTTTGTAGGCCGTGCCATGGCACGGCTGGTGCCAGGAGCACACTGTGCACCTAGGTACCAGCCAGCTGATCCAAGCCATGATCCTGATCGGCGATGATGGATCCGACGATTGCAATCGATCTGATCGAGATGATCCGACAGTTGCGATCGATCCATGCCATAATCCTGATCGGCGATGATCGATCCGACGGTTGCGATCCATCCGATCGGCGATGATCCGATGGTTGCGATCGATCCAAGTCATGATCCCGATCGGCGATGATCGATCGGACCGTTGCGATCAATTCGATCGGATACGATCCGACGGTTGCGATCGATCCAAGCCATGATCCCGATCGGGGATGATCGATCCGACAGTTGCGATCCATCCGATCGGCGATGATCCGACGATTGCGATCGATCCAAGCCATGATCCCGATCGACGATGATCGATTGGATCGTTGCGATCAATCCGATCGGAGATGATCCGACGGTTGCGATCGATCTAAGCCATGATCCCGATCGGGGATGATCGATCTGATGGTTGCAATCCATCCAATCGGAGACGATCTGACGGTTGCGATCGATCCAAGCCATGATCCCGATCGGCGATGATCAATCCAACAGTTGCGATCCATCCGATCGGAGATGATCCGATGGTTGCGATCGATACAAGCCATGATCCCGATCGACAACGATCAATCGGACTGTTGCGATCAATCCGATCGGAAACGATCCGATTCTGCGATCGATCCAAGCCATGATCATGATCGGCGATGATCAATCCGACGGTTGCGATCCATCTGATCGGAGATGTTCCGACGTCTGCGATCGATCCAAGCTATGATCCCGATTGGCGATGATCAATCCGACGGTTGCGATCCATCCGATCGGAGACGATTCGACATCTGGATCGATCCAAGCCATGATCCCGGTCGGCGATTATCAATCCGACGGTTGCGATCAATCCGATCGGAGACGATCCGACGGTTGCGATCGATCCAAGCCATGATCCCGATCGGTGATGATCAATCCAACAGTTGCGATCCATCCGATCGGAGACGATCCGATGGTTGCAACCGATCCAAGCCATGATCCCGATCGACAATGATCGATCAGACTGTTGCGATCCATTTGATCGGAGATGATCCGACATCTGCGATCGATCCAAGCCATGATCCCAATCAGGGATGATCGATCCGACGGTTGCGATCGATCCGATCGGAGACGATCCGACGGTTGCGATCGATCCATGCCATGATCCTGATCGGCGATGATCGATCCGATGGTTGCGATCCATTCGATCAGCGACGATCCAATGGTTGCGATCGATCCAAGCTATGATCCCGATCGGCGATGATCGATCTGATCAGAGACGATCCGACGGTTGCGATCGATCCATGCCATGATCCTGATCTGCTATTATCGATCGAACGGTTGCGATCTATCCAATCGGAGACGATCCGATGATTGCGATCAATCCAAGCTATGATCCCGATCGGCGATGATCGATCGGACCATTGTGATCAATCTGATCGGAGACGATCCGACGTCTTCGATCGATCCAAGCCATGATCCCGATCGGCGATGATCAATCCGACGGTTGTGATCGATCCAAGCCATGATCCCGATCGGCGATGATCGATCCGATGGTTGCGATCAATCCAAGCCATGATCCCGATTGGTGATGATCGATCGAACCATTGCGATCGATTCGATCGGAGACGATCCGATGATTGCGATCGATTCAAGCCATGATCCCGATCGGGGATGATCAATCCAACGGTTGCGATCTATCCCATCGAAGACGATCCGACAGTTGCGATCGATCCAAGCCATGATCCCGATCGGCGATGATCGATCCGACGGTTACGATCCATCCGATCGACGATGATCCAACGGTTGCGATCTTTCTATTTTTTTCTTCTTACTTATTGTATTATGTTCTAGAGGTCAGGCCTAGCCCCCCTCCCTTCTGTACCATTTTAATTTTAAATTAATAAACTGGTAGGGGTCTGTGCCAAACCCCCCACCATTATGGTGGCTTTATATTAATAAAATTTTTTTATTCCTAATAATTTTTAATTTATGAAAAAAGTATATTTTTTTAAATTTTTTATTTGAGCTGTGCATGGGCCAGGCCCCATGTGGGCCATGCCAGGCACGGCCCAGGCCACAAGGGCCAAGCCCCAGGTTGGTCGTGCCAGGCACGGCCCAGGTGGCCGGCACGAAGGGCCGGCCCAGGCCCGTCATGGGCCATGCCGTGCTGGGCCAACAGAAAAAATTTTCTGGGCCCGGCACGGCCCATCAGGGCCTGGGCCGTGCCGTGCCATGGGCGGCACGGCCCAGTGCCCACCTCTACTCCCGGCCTCGTAGCCGACTGATACGGCAGGGATGATGTGGGCGTCTGCGGTCACGCCCGCGCCCAGCATGGCATTGCTGGTCAAGATCATCGCGGCTCCCCCGGTGTCCTTCACCACCCATCTCTTTTCGAAGCTTGGCAGATGGCCGAGATTGCAGAGCACGATTTTGTCGCGCACCTCTTCGGTGTCAAGGACCCGTACGTAGTTGCAGACGGCGGCGTACCATGTTGGGAATGAACAGTAAAAAAGGTGGATAAAATATTAGGCAAGAAGAGCAGAAATATCTATTGTATTTCTTATTTCTCATCTGAATTGTTAAAAATTATTATAAAAAATTTTAGATTACATAGCTTTTTATAGAGCTAACATATGACTCTTGAAATGCTTCTTAACTCTTCTTAGAATATATCAAGAGTCATATTTAACTCTCTTAAAAAATAGTGGAGACATATTAAACTCATCTAAGAAATAGTATGAGTCATTTTCAGAAAAACATAAATCATTATAGCAGTCCTTCATTTTTCTATAAATATTTTTGGGAAGTACAATTACTCTTTAACAACCCCTCTTAATTTGCAATTCAAGAAAGCATACACCAACCGAGAAAATATCTGAAGGAAAGCGGCCCAATGAGTGTATCAATCAAACTTCCAAAGCAAGCATACAAAATCCACTTGCAATCTTCAATTGCTTCTTGAACTTTTCAAACTTCTCACTTGTAACAGATTTGGTGAGAAAATCTACAGGTTGCTCACTTGTATTGATGAACTCTAAATAGATTTCTTCTTTGTTTGCCATGTCTTTTATAAAATAGTACCTAAGCTCGATGTGCTTGGACCTAGCATGAAAAACTCTAAATAGAATATAGTTGGTTGTTCTTGTTTTTGTTTCAAATCAAATAGAATTCTCCTTAGCCAAATAGCTTCACAAGTAGCATCAATAGCAGCAATATATTCTGCTTCAATTGAAGATAAAGCTATTGTTTTCTGTTTCTTTAAGCTCCAAGATACTACCTTTGTAGCAAAACAAAATAAGTATCATGATATGCTTTTTTGATCATATAAGGATCCAACCCAATCACTATCAGTAAAGCCAATCAAGGAATTCTTTTCTTTTTTGACATATTCAATGTCATTTTTCTTGGTGCCTTGCAAGTATTTTAAAATTCTTTTTGCTACAACTAAATGTAGCTTACTTGGTTCATTCATAAATCTGAAGATATAGAAAACAGAGTGCATTATATCAGGTCTAGTGTTAGTGAGATAAATCAAAGATCCTACCAAACTTCTAAATTCCTTTGCATCCACTTTTTTTGCACCATCATCAAGCTTCAATTTCTCATTTAAAGCCATAAGAGTTGTTGCTGATTTGTACTTATTCATCTGAAATTTCTACAAGATGTCTTCAGTGTATTTTTCTTGAGAGATAAAAATTTCTTCCCTAAATTATTTAACTTAAATTCCAAGAAAATATTTAAAGAGCCCTAAATCTGTCATCTCAAATTCTTTCATCATCTTGAGCTTAAAATCTTTCACCATATTCAGATTAGTACCCATATAAATAAGATCATCATCATATAGACAAACTATAAGAATATCATTCATACCTTCCTTCTTCACATAAAGAGAAGGTTCACTTGTGCTTCTTTGGAATCCATTTTTGCAAAAATAACCATCAATTTTGTTGTTCCATGCTTGAGGAGCTTGCTTCAGTCCATAGAGAGCTTTCCGTAATTGATAAACCATATCTTTTTTATCTTTGACTTCATAGTCTTTTGGTTGCTCAACATAATCTTTTTCTTCAAGCTCTCTATTGAGAAATGCTGATTTGACATCAAGCTGAAATACATCTAGCTCCAATTGGGCAGCAAGAGCAAAAACAATTCGAATTATCTTCATTCTAACAACTGATGCAAATGTTTCGTTAAAGTCGATACCTGGTTGCTGAAAGTAGCCCTTTACTACAAGTCTTGCCTTGTGCTTTTGGATGAGTCCATCTTCATTGAACTTTGTTTTGTAAACCTATTTCAAACCAATTACACTTTTATATTCAGGTAATTTTACAAGGTCCCAAGTTTTATTCTTCTCAATTGTAGTCATCTCTTTATGCATTGCCTTTTGCCATACTTTTTCTTTGACGGCTTCTTCAAAGCTTTATGGTTCATATGCAAAGAATGCAACTTTACATGATTCATATGCTTCTCTTAATGAACAAGTCTTCCTTGGTGGTGAATTTGAATCCGTCGTTGCTTGTATTGAAGAGATTGGATTTGGTGACCTTATTGGACTTGGTATAGGAGTGGGAATTTGTGAAGCTTGTTGTGATTGTTGATCTTGGCTTGATGTAGACTCCAATAATTCATACATAGGTGATGAATGAGAAGTACTTTTATCCCAACTCCAAGCGGTAGCTTCATCAAAAATAACATCTCTCGAAATAATTAACTTGTTAGTGTAAGGATTTAACAAGCGATAGCCTTTTGATTCTTCACTATAGCTAATAAAAATTAGCTTTTCTCCTTTTTCATCAAATTTGTCTTTGTTGGGAATAGAAATATGGGAGTAAGCAATACAACCAAATGCCTTCAAGTGATTGACAACTGATTTCTTTTTGTACCAAGCTTCAAATGGAGTCTTGTTGAGCACCGCGTTTATAGATGATTGATTAAGAATATAGATAGCTATGTGCACTGCTTTAACCCAAAAGTTGTTAGGAAGCCCTTTGCCCTTTCATCATGCTTCTAGCCATCTTGACAATTGTTCGATTCTTTCTTTCGGCGATGCCATTTTGCTGTAGCATTCTTTGAATTGTGAGTTATCTTTGAATGCCTTCTCTTTTGCAATACTACATAAATGGTATGTGGATGAAATTACCTCCTCGATCCGTTCTTAGAGTTTTGATTTTGTGGCCACTTTGTCTTTGTACAAGAGCTTTAAAATGAAGGAAGATAAAAAATGCTTCCGATTTTTCTTGTAAGAAATACAACCACATCATTCTAGTACAATCATCTATAAAAAGAATGAAATATCTCTTATCACCAAATGAAGGAGTTCTTGTTGGTCCATAGATATCAGCATGCACCAATTCAAAAGGAAAATTAGCTCTCCAAGAAGTTTTAGGAAAAGAAAGTTTATGCATTTTTCCATAAATGCAACCTTCACAAATATGATTTGATCTTTGAATGAAGGGAAGCCCAACTACCATATTCGTTTGCTTGAGTAGGTGAAGTCCATTGAAATTAAGATGACCATACCTTAAGTGCCATAAGTGTGAGTCATCCAAAGTTTCAGATTTGAGAGCCATGTTTTCTTGTAGAGGCATGATAAGTGGAAAAACTCAATTTAAGTTCATTTGAATAGTAGCAATTTGAGAGTTTATCTTTTTGTCCACAATTCTACACTTATCATTATTAAAGGAATAAGAATATCCATTTTGCAAAAGTTATCCAACACTCAACAAATTATAAGTCAATTTAGGAACATAAAGAACATCACTTATAAATTGTTTGTTACCTCCGTTTGTGTTGACAACTATGATGCCTTTACCTTCAACTTTTTGAATGTTTCCATCTCTCAATTTCACCATTGAACTGAAATTTGGGTCAAGTTCAACAAACATCTTCTGGTTACCGGCCATATGACTGCTACAACCACTGTCTAAAAACCATGTATATTGAGATTCATGTTGGATGCTAATACAAGAAAATAGCTTATCTGATTTCTCCTTGGTGAACCGTGCTTCTTCTTTTACATTATTATCTTTGTACCAATAATTATTGTAAGAATGATTGAGAATTTTGCATCTCTTACATCTGAATCGGCAATCCTTGCTCTCATGATTGATCTTCTTGCAAATGCGACATTGAGAGTGAGAGACTTCAGATTGTCACTATGCATCTTTTTTTTTTCTTTTTTTTTATTTTTCCACATTCCTCTCTTTTGAGTAGATCCTCCTTTGTTTTGGATATTTGAGTTCCTCTTTTCAAATATGTTAGCTTTGGCATGAAAAATTTGATCAAGAGGCTGATTGGAAGAATGACTCAATCTTTCATCATGCACTTGAAGAAAGCTCATTAGTTATAAAACTATAAGTAGATAAATCCTTGGATTCTTCTATTGCAGCAACAACATGATCAAATTTTATTGAAAAGCTCCTAAGAACCTTTAAAATAATTTTTTTTTCTTCTATAATATCTCCAAGGCTTCTAATTTGATTCATAATTTCTAAAATTTTAATAAGAAAAACTTGTATATTTTCATCTTCTTTCATTGTAATGTTATCAAAATCCTTCCAAAGTGAATATAGTTTCAAAGAAGTAACTTTTCCATTTCCTTAAAAACCATTTTTCAAAATATCCCAAGCTTCTTTAGCTTTTTTTGCACCAAATATACAAGGAAAGATTACTTTGCTTACCCCTTATTGAAGATACCGTAGTGCACTTGCATCATTGCGCACATTCTTCTTGTATTATTTTTGTTGTTGTTCCATCCAATTGCTACCATCATTTGGTGGCTTTGGGTAGATGTCTTCAATGACCACCCACAAATCTTGTGAGACAAATAAGGTTTGCATTTGACTACTCCAATAGTCATAATGTTCTCTTTCGAAGATAGGAATTTGATTTGATGTATATGCAAACGTTGTTGGAACTCAGTTGGTAGACATTTTTGGAGAAAGACAGAAGGCTTATGAAAGGAAATAGATATAGGAATATTTGCTCTGATACCAAATTTGTTGGGAATGCACAATGAAGACGGGGACAAAATATTTCACTTAGGCAATGTAAAGCAGAAGATCAAAATATCTATTGTATTTCTCATTTGGATTGCTGAAAATTGTTACAAAAAACTTATTACATAGCTTCTTATAGAGCCAACACATGACTCTTGAAATGCTTCATTAACTCTTCTTAGAAAATATCAAGAGTCATATTTAACTCTCTTAGGAAATAGTAGAGGCATATTAAACTCATATAGGAAATAGTAGGAGTCATTTTCAAAAAAAAAAACGTGAATCATTATAGCAGTCCTTTCATCTTTCTAAAATATTTTTGGAAAGTGTAAATTACTCTTTAACATACTGAACTACAGGACGTGCTTCCGGCGTAGAGTAGCGAGATGAATGATTGGAAGAAAATAGCCGGACGTGGATGGAAATGCATGACACGATGGTGCCATCGCCGAGAATGATGTCGGTAGGGAATTGGCGGTCGATGGCGCTGGCGCCGATGGTGGTGACCTAGGGGGCGGCATTGTGGACTGTCGATTCATAGGTGCCAGTACTATTGCCGGTGGCGGCTAAAATGAAGACGCCGCGCTCAGCTTCGGCAAGGGTTCTGATGGCGATGGGGTCATCATTGTTCATAAGGGGGGTTGTGTTGATGCCGGCGCTGATGGAGACGGAGATGACGTCAATGCGATTAGTGATGGCATCATCATTGGCCGCGATGATGTCACAATTGAAGCACCCTAGGGCCCAACAGGCCTCTTGTAGGCTGCAATGCGGGCATGGGGAGCAATGCCGGTGGCGAGGCCGGTGGCGTAGCCCTAGAGGGAGGCATTGGGGGTGGGCCCGTCGACGGCGTGGGTGTGTCCTTAAGAGTGTTGAAAAAAAGTTTAAAATAAAATAAAATATAGGACCCACACAAGCATGCATAGGCTGTGGGTTGTTCAGCGAACGCTTGCCTTGCGAGCGTTCTGTGATTGGCTCAATGCTCTCACAAGCGCGAGCTTTTTGTTGTCAAAATTAATTTTTAAATATATATATATATACTCAAAGATTCAAGGAAGAAACTTTTTTTCCTTATAAATTTTTTCAACTTATTTTATTTTTAATTTTTTTATTATTATTGGTCTTTTTCTTGAGCATCTAAAAGAGTCATTGGGTTTGCATCTTCACACGATGTGGTAAAAGGTATGGATAGATTGCCAACAACCTCCACGAAGGGGCAAAAACTTATCCTTAGAATAGTGTTCTCGATTCAGGTTTGATTCTTATCTTATTTTAATTTTAAATTTTTATGTATTTAAAATTTTAATTTAATTTTTTAGTAATTCCTATAAAGTAGTTTTAGCAAAGAACAAAAATATTTTTCTAACAGAGAGTCCATCGGGGAGAATATGTCCGGCCCTTGTATACGGAAAGCCGCCATGTGTCCCGGCGAGGTAGCCGTAATAGAAGAAGAGGGCGCCGACGAGCTTTCGGTTGCATAAGGTGGCGGGAAAGTGGGAATCGTGGTTGCATGAGCTGTTCCAGTGGAAGGGCGGAGAGGGGAGGTTGTCATCATCAGCGAAGCTCGGATGGTCGGCGCGGATGCCAGAGTCAACGATGGCAATGGCCACAGAGGAGCTGGAGTCAGCAGCAGCAAGGAAGCGATTGGACTTGGAGTCGGCGGAGACGAGGCCAAGGAAGAGGGAGTACGGGTGGTGTGGAGTCGACGGGGGTGATCGGGGAGAACGGTTAATACAGCCGGATCGGACCCGAGGAGGTCGGCCTCGGCCACCGTCAACACGGCGGAGAAGCCATGGAAGATGGTGCGGTACACATGGAGGGGTTTCTTTTTGACACATGTCCGTAGGGAGGAGCTCTCAAGGGAGTGGGTGGAGGAGGAGGAAATGTTGAGATATTGCAGAATTGAGGTGTCCCACATTCTCCATAGTTGGATAACACAGAGTCCCATGTTCTCCTACTTTGTAGTTGTTGAAAGACAAGTCACTCTACGTGTCTCATATTTTATTTTTAATTTATCTGTACATAGGTTTTATCTGTTCGTGGGTTTTATTTTTTCAGTTTATCTGTACGTGGGCTAGTTAGTTTCGCACGTTATTAGATAATGGGTAATGTGCCTTAATTTCTTGCTGCATGATGTTTCTTTCATCTCTATTTAAACCTCTGTAAATGACATCATTCGAAATTATGAAGAGCAAGTTTATCCTTTTATTTTTGCCTTCTTCCAAAATTATCCTTAGCAATTTTATTTTCCTTCTCAACTTTCTAACCATCGTTGAAGAAGCCCTACTTTTGAAATCTTTTAGTCCCATATCTTTTTATCAAGTGGTATCAGAACCAATGGCATTCAACAGCAGTACCATCAACCTGGTGATTCCAATATTCAAAGGAGAAGGCTATGATTTCTGGAGCAAAAAGATGAAGACTCTTTTTATCTCACAAGATTTGTGAAAATTGGTGGAGAAAGGCCTACTAGATGAAGGAGCATTAAAGCCAGAGAATATAAAAAAGGATGCCAAAGCTCTCTTCTTCATTCAACAGGCCATTGGTGATGCAATTTTTTCTTGAATTTTAGCAGCTACAACCTCTAAAGATGCTTGGGATTTGTTGCAAGAAGAATATCAAGGTAATGTTAAGGTATTAACTGTCAAACTCCAAACTCTTCGTCGAAAATTTGAGACATTGAGCATGAAAGATGATGATTCTTTAGATCAGTTTTTTTCCAAAGTTCTAGAAATTGTTAATCAAATGAGAATTTATGGTGAAGATTTATCTGGCCAAAGAGTTGTTGAAAAAATATTACGAAGTTTGTCAGTTAAGTATGATCATATTGTAGCTGCTATATAAGAATCCAAGGATCTAACCAAACTTTCAGTTAGTGCATTACTTGGCTCTCTTCAGTCACATGATGACTGATTGAAAAGGTCCAACGAAAGTACAGTGGAAAAAGCCTTTCATTCTAAGGTGAATGCTCCAAAGAAAAGCATTAATCAGCATTGTACACCAAGAAATAGAGGAGGTTCTTTTCGAGGCAGAAGAGGTGGAGGACATCTTGGTAAAGTTTATCAGAATCGCAATGAAGGTAACAGCCAAGGTGAAAATTTTAAACCTTTTCAGTGTAATTATTGCAAGAGATATGGTCATATTGAAAGGTTTTGTCGGATAAAGGAAAGTAATGAAAAGGGTGAATCTCTAAGCCTTTTCTTTGTTATTTTTGCAAAAAGTATGGCCACATTGAGCGTTTTTGTAGATTGAAAGAAAAACATGCAAATTTTGCAGAAGAACATGAAAATGGGTCAAATGAAAATTTATTTCTTGAATGCTTTACTGCAAAAGAATGTCCTAAAAAAGTTTGGTACATTGATAGTGGATGCAGCAATCATATGACAGGTCGTGCAGAGATCTTTTCTTATTTGGAAAATCTGTTACTACAAAGGTAAAAATGGGTGATGATAATGTTCGAGAAGCTTATGGGAAAGGTACTGTGAAACTTGATTTCTATGGCTTGAAATCAATTGAAAATGTTTTATATGTTCCTGACATGAAGTCTAATTTGTTGAGTGTTGGGCAATTTTTGACTGAAGGTTATTCACTTGTTTTTGAAGATTTAAGATGCCGTGTTTATGATAACACTAAGAGTTCACTTATTATTGAGATACCTATGATTGAAAATAAACTTTTTTCTCTAAGTCTTGATCATGCCTTGAATGTCTCATTAGCAAATGATAATGTGTTATGGCATCATAGATATAGACATTTGGGTTATCACAATTTGGAGCTTTTATCAAAAAGAAATATGGTGTATGGGTTGCCTAGAATTATGATGAATGATCATATATATATGAGATTTGTGTGCTTGGAAAGCATCACAGGGATGTTTTTCCAAAAGGAAAGGCTTGGCAGGCCTCAAAACCACTTGAACTGGTGCATGCAGATTTATGCGGACCAATGCAATCTCCATCCGTAGACAATAGCAAGTATTTTATTATTTTTGTTGATGATTTTAGCAGAATCACATGGGTATATTTTGTTAAAAAAAGTCAGATAGCTTCTCTGTATTCAAAAGGTTTAAATGCTTTGTTGAAAAGAATAGTGGCCATGCATTAAAGGTATTGCGAACCGATAGGGGTGGAGAATTTCTTTCAAAAGAATTTACTCTTTTTTGTGAAGATAATAGCATTCATAGGCAATTGACTGCAAGCTTCACACGACAACAAAATGGAGTAGTAGAACGAAAGAATAGGAGTCTTGTTGAGATGGCAAAAAGCATGATTAAAGCAAAAGGACTTCCTAACAATTTCTGGGCCGAAGCAGTTCATACCACTGCCTATATACTCAATCGTAGCCCCACATCTTCACTTCAAGGCATAACACCATTTGAAGCTTGGCATGGATGAAGACCAAAGGTAACTCATTTTAGAGTATTTGGGTGTCTTGCTTATGTTCACATTCCATCTCAGAAAAAGGAAAAAATTAGATGATAATAGCATGAAATGCATCTTTATTGGTTATAGTATTGAAAGCAAGGCTTATCGGTTTTATAATCCTATAACTCAAAGGCTTGTTGTTAGCCGGGATGTGATATTTGATGAGCAGAATACATGGAATTGGAATGAATTACAGAATACAGCAATAGGTGGAGCTCAAGCTGAAGAAACATCAGTGGCCTTTGATGATGAAAGTAAAGATTTAATTAATCCAAATCAATCTTCACCAAGGACTACATCTGTGCAGTCTACACTTGTGAGTTCTCCTTATTCATCATCTTCTGAATCTCCTCCAAGAAAGATAAAATCTTTGATTGATATATATGAAAGACGTCAGTTTACTTCTGTTGATGAACCAAGCTATTTTGAAGAAGCAATAAAGCATAAAGAATGGAGCAAAGCTATGGATGATGAAATTTCAGCATTAATAAAAAATGGTACTTGGGAGCTCATGGATCTACTACCTAACCATGAAGCTATTGGTTTAAAATGGATATACAAAATCAAATACAAAGCAGATGGATCAATCCAAAAATTTAAAGCAAGGATTGTTGCAAAGGACTATATGCAATGAGAAGGTATTGATTTTGCAGAAACTTATGCTCCAGTAGCTAGATTTGATACAATTAGAATAGTTTTATCTATAGCTGCTCATTATCAATGGAATGTTTTTCAACTTGATGTCAAATCAGCCTTTTTGAATGGTTTTTTGGATGAAGAAGTCTATGTGCAGCAACCACAGGGCTATGAAGTTGTTAATGAAGAAAAGAAGGTGTATCGATTACGGAAGGCACTTTATGGACTTAAGCAGGCACCTGGAGCATGATATGAAAGGATTGATTAGCACTTTGTACAAAATGGCTTTCAAAGGAGTAAAAGCGAGCCCACCTTATATGTCAAGTCAAAAGGTACAAATATTCTTATGGTTTGTTTATATGTTGATGACTTGGTATATACCGACAGTAGTGATGAACTGATTGCAGAATTTAAAAATAGTATGATTCAAAATTTTGGGATGTCAGATCTTGGCTTGATGAATTACTTTCTTGGTTTGGAAGTAAAACAATTTGGTGATGAAATTTTGTCTCCCAAGAGAAGTATGTAAAAGATCCTCTTCAAAATTTACAATGTCTGATTGCAAGCCAATGAAGACTCCAATGAACACTAATGAGAAATTTAGCCAAAATGATGGAGAAGAACATATTGATGCACATATGTACAAAAGTCTAATTGGAAGTTTGCTATATCTCACAAATACTCGTCTAGATATTATGTATGCAACAAGTTTGCTATCAAGGTTCATGCAAAGTCCAAGCAAAATTCATCTTGTGGCAGCGAAAAGAGTGTTGAGATACTTAAAAGGAACTATTACCTATGGTATTTCATACACTAATGCTAATAAGTTATCTTTGTGTGATTTTTCTGATAGTGATTGGGTAGTTCAGTTGATGATCGAAAAATCACTTCTGGTTATATCTTCACCCTTGGATCTTGAGCAATATCTTGGAGTTCAAAGAAACAAAGTACTACAGCACTATCATCATATGAAGCTGAGTACATAGCCGTTACTGCTACAGCTTGTCACGCTCTCTGGTTGCGTAGAGTATTGGAGGATTTAAAACTATCACAAAAGGGCCCAACTACTATTAACTGTGACAATCAATCTACAATTGCAATGACAAAGAATCCAGTGTTTCATCAGCGGACAAAGCACATTGAACTTCGACATCATTTTGTTCGTGAACTAGTGACTTATGGAAGTATTGAACTGCAATTTTGCAACACCAAAGAACAATTAGCAGATATCTTCACAAAAGCATTGCCATTGGAAAGCTTTTATATTTAAGAGAAAAATTGGGAGTATCTGCATTAAGGGGGAGTGTTGAGATAATGCAGAATTGAGGTGTCCCACGTTCTTCGTAGTTGGATAACGCAGAGTCTCACGTTCTCCTACTTTGTAGTTGTTGAAAGACCAAGTCACTCTACGTGTCCCATGTTTTATTTTTAATTTATCTGTACATAGGTTTTATCTGTTCGTGGGTTTTATCTTTTCAGTTTATCTGTACGTGGGCTAGTTAGTTTCGCACGTTATTAGATAATGGGTAACGTGCCTCTAATTTCTTGTTGTACGATGTTTCTTTCATCTCTATTTAAACCTCTGTAAATGACATCATTCAAAATTATGAAGAGCAAGTTTATCTTTTTATTTTTGCCTTCTTTCAAAATTATCCTTAGCAATTTTATTTTTCTTCTCAACTTTCTAACCATCGTTGAAGAGCCCCTAGAGGTGTACCATTTCTCACATCAGAAAACACAGAGCGTTTGAGGTCATTCCGGATGCCGATCGATCGATGATGTAAGATTTACGAGTGCTATTGTCCGGAGAATGGGAGGAAAAGAGGGAGAGAAAGAAGGCTAAGAAGATGAGGAGGAGGAGTGAAGGAGAGAAGGACATTTTAAGTGAGGGAAGGGAGAACTGGGAATTAAGATATGGAGTAGTCAACGGCAGCACCAAAGAGGTGATCATGCGTGTCACGAAGGTCTTTCATGGATTAACGAGGGGTGTAAACTAGCGGTTTTGAAAAGGTTGGGGTTCAAAGCGAGGAAAGCGGACGAGAGATGAATGAAGAATTGCAATCCAGTTCAAGTTAAAAAGAATTATTTTTGACTTATTCATAATCGAGTTGAAAAAAAAAAAGCTTCATTTGTCCTGAAAGAATTGGTAATGCAGAGATGGCGGGGTCTAGCAAAGGAGGTGGGGCTTCCTCTAGCAGGCATCTCCGAAGAAATTGGATGGTGCCGATGGTTGATCATTGTCGTCGGTGGTAAGGAAATTAAGTTATATATGCATCGAATATGTTTATTTTTATATAAACCACATAATTAATTAATATTAAAACAAAATTTAATATTCAAGGATCTTAAATAATAAGATGAAGTTTACCATCAAATATATTTCCACAATTTTTTTTAAAAAAAATTTAAAATTGAATGCAAATAAAAGCCGTAAGAAAATCAAAATTTTGCGGTGCATCCTATGGTTGGCCACCCTTTGCTGGCTGCTGGCAAGTAAGAACGCTAATGGCCGATAGGCAAGGCAAGGCAAGGCAAGGTCCCACACATGGTTCTCAGTGAAACTTGGAGTGCGATAATACTTTGGCCCGCTAGCGATCAGTGAAATGCATGCATGGTTTCCTGGTCTACGTTGCTCTTGTGGAAGTCACGTAACAAGAGACGGTTATATTTTGCATGAGGAAATTAATGGTCCACGGGGGTAGGTTATTTGTTCCGAGCTCAATCAAGCCTATTTAGCGAACGACTCAATCTCGGGCCATATGATCTTGCCAGTAGCTATCGAATCTTGCTAGCCATGTCATCGAAATTAAAAGGCTAGGCTACATATACTTAGATTGTGTCATATTCTTAAACTTTAAAAAATTATAAAAATAATGTTGAACTTTACATTTTGTATCACTTTAATCTCTTGTTAAATAAAAAATATTATTTATTTTTATTTTATATGACAGCATACGTAGCATAAGTAGCATCCAAATGGTAAAAATAAATTTAAAATTTATATCTAAATTATTATTAATAATTTAAATAAATATAAAATAATAAAAATAATCTCTTTTTGATTTATCCTAATTCAAGAGGGTAGTGCAGTAAGTATATAGGCACTCATGGATTAAAATAAATTAAAATAAAAAATTTATTATTATTTTTTATTTATTTAAATTATTAAATAATGATTTAGTTATAAATTTTAAATTTATTTTTACTATTTGGATGCTACGTGCTGTTACGTATATTATCGTATAAATAAAAATAAATAATATTTTTTTATTTAATAGTAGAGATCAAAATAATATAAAATAAAAAATAAAAAATTATTTTTATAATTTTTAAAATTTAAGGATCAAAACGGCGTAACCGTCTATGTACATGAATTAATTATATAATTTAGTCAAATTAAAAATAAGAAAATTATCGGGTCTTAATATTTTCTAAAATAACGAGGACATTTAATGTGAAGGGCGAGAGGGCTCTCGCCCCGCGGCCCTCCAGTTGTCTCTCCCGACGCCATTCGTCCCTCTCCGCCTCCCAACCCCCTCGCCTTTGGCAACTCGAGACCCTCCTTCCGCTCCACCACCGGCTCCCTCGTCAGCTCCCACGTCGCCTTCCCCTGCTTCCTCCGCTGCCGGCCTCACTCCCGTTCCCGCCACCTCCACCTCCTCCTCCTCCTCCTCCACCCCTACTATTAACTTCCGCGACGACTTGGAGCAAGCCCTCCTTCTGGACACCGCCATCAAACGCTCGTTAGACGCATACGCCGCCCTCCTGAGGCTCTGCGACTGGCACCACGCCATGCCCGAAGGCTCCAACGTCCACTCCCATATCTCCTCTTCCGAAGCCCACCTGAACGTCTGTGTCGGCAACACACTCTCCATCCCATGGCCGTGATCTTCTTATCGCATGGCCAACGTTCGGCATAATGGCCGAGAGAAACGTCTTCTCTTCCTAACATAACGTCGACTAAACTCTCGCCAAAGCATTGGTTCTCACATGCTCTTTTCGTTTAAACCCTGACGTCAAAGGTTCATACCCAAATCCAATCAAATTTAATTATAATTACTTAGATCCATCTACATAATCCCCTGGATCCACTTTGATACCATTTGTCATAGATTAGGACTTCATTGGCTCTGAGTCTTTCTTATCTCATTAAGAGATGCTGAGATGTTTCCCTGTGTTTGTAGAGAAGGCAATGGGCGCCGCGGCACCCAAAGAAGGAGGAGGCGAAGGCAACTTTGTGTCAGTCAACTGGTGATGCTCTAACATTATAATGGAAGGTGGACTGGAAATTCATCTTGAAATGAAAATTCTACTGAATCTGATGCTTTATAAAAGGTAATACTGATGTTTTATACTAAACAGGAATTTTGGAAATCAATGAAGTTTTAGAAAATTTTCAGCTGATGATGGTTATTTTGATCTTTTTCTAGATACAAAACAAGAAGTTCTTTTTGATTAAACCTAGTTGATTTTGTAAATTTTCACTTTTTGATGATAGAATGTGATGGAGCCAGTTGACTCCATGAAGAATAAAATTTTTTTTTGGATAGCTCCAAAGGCCGACACCTCGAAGACCGGCACCATCAAGGTCGGCACCTCGAAGACCGGCACCTCGAAGACCGTCACCTCGAAGACCGTCACCCCCAAGGCCGGCACCTCGAAGACCGGCACCTCCAAGGCCGGCACCCCCAAGGCTGGCACCTCGAAGACCGTCGGCCTCGAAGACTGACACCTCGAAGACCGGCACCTCCAAGGCCGGCATCTCCAAGGCCGGCACCTCCAAGGCTGGCACCTCAAAACCACACCACCAAGGCCGGCACCTCGAAGACCGACACCTCAAAGACCGGCACCTCCAAGGCCGGCACCTCCAAGGCCGGCACCTCGAAGACCGGCACCACCAAGGCCGGCACCTCCAAGGCCGGCACCTCGAAGACCGGCACCACCAAGGCCGGCACCTCGAAGACCGGCACCTCCAAGGCCGGCACCTCGAAGACCGGCACCCCCAAGGCCGCACCTCGAAGACCGGCACCCCCAAGGCCGGCACCTCGAAGATCGTTGGCCCCGAAGACCGACACCTCCAAGGCCGGCACCACCAAGGCCGGCACCTCGAAGACCGGCACCTCCAAGGCCGGCACGACCAAGGCCGGCACCTCGAAGACCGGCACCACCAAGGCCGGCACCTCGAAGACCGACACCCCCAAGGTCGGCACCTCGAAGACCGTCGGCCCCGAAGACCGATACCTCGAAGACCGGCACCTCCAAGGCCGGCACCTCGAAGACCGGCACCACCAAGGCCGGCACCTCGAAGATCGGCACCCCCAAGGCTGGTACCTCGAAGACCGTCGGCCCCAAAGACTGACACCTCGAAGGCCGACAACTCCAAGGCCGAGAGCTCCAAGGCCGACAGCTCCATGGCCGACTGCTCCAAGGCCGACAGCTCCATGGCCGACAGCTCCAAGGCCGAGTACTCCAGGGCCGACAGCTCTATGGCCAACACCTCCAAGCTGCCAAGCTCCCTCACCGTTAACAGTGCCATGCAAGTGAACAAAGCCTTGTATGTAAATAGTGCCATGCAAACTCATCCAAAGGCATGAGCTGAGCCACGCAAGCAATTCCACGTGGCTTTACCAGGATCACGAGCGGTCACCAAATATTATGAACCGGCAATTACTAAGGTCATGGACAGTTTCCAAGAAATTAAGAGGCGTACTTATGACATACGTTTAGCAGTTAGTACGCCACCTACGAAGAACGGAAGATATTACTCGGCTGTTACCAGTAAAGGGTAAGAGGGACCCCCGAACAGGTATATAAAGACCCCAACCCCCCAACGAAGGGGAGGGGGAAAAGACTCAATCTCTACTTTCTCATCAAAAAATTCTACTGTCTACAAGTCACTAATTTGGGCATCGGAGGGTCCCCACCGGAATCACCGGCCCGGGACTTTTCTTGCAGGCCCCAGTAAGGAGACGGTGACCATTCTACATCCTCAGAGGTCTGCAGAGATCTCAGCTCGCCCGGCGCTCATCAAAAGTGATTTGGCAGCAACAGATTGGCGCGCCAGAAAGGGGGCGCTAGTTCTCCCTGTGACAGACTCCGATTCTGCGAAAGAGATGATGGTGACCACACGAGCACAGGAGGCTTCCACCAACCAAGCCGCGGAGCGCATTCCATAGGCTGAATAAGTGGAGGCCAACCTCCGTGCTCCGCCCCCGCCCAGATGAGCTAGCCTGACCGGCTGGAGGTTCTATCTCACCAAGTTCAGAACCTAGCGGCGGTAGTACGGGGATTGCAGGAACGCTACTTTGCAGCCGCACCTCAGCTCCCTCCACCCGGCGAACGGGTACGGGGAACAGTTCTATCCCATCAGGGCGGGACCCCGCCCGAGGCCTCCCATCACTCGCTTTCGGGAGATCGCCGTCAAGATGCCTCAAAGTGACGACGGTCTCTCTCCCGCTCGCCTTCGGGACCTCATCGTCGAGGGGCCTCAAAACGGCGACGGTCCCTTTCCCATCGCTCGCCTCCTGAGCCCCATCCCCGAGAGGCCTCAGGGCGACGGCGGTCCCATTCCCGTCATTCTGGTCGCTCCTATCGATGCCGAGATGGATCCAGACGAGCGCGTTCCTTACCTCGGCGGTCTGCCCCAGCTTCATCTTCTGATTCTTCTACAGACGACGCCCAGCGGAAGACTACCCGACGGCTCGACGAGTATCACCGACGGTTGGAGGAGCTTAGCCGCCGGATCACCAATCCTCATGGAGCGGACTACGACATCGCCCCCCGCTTTCGGCGATCATGGAGGAACCGGTCCCGCCCCATTTCCGTCTCCCACAACTGGATCCATACGATGGCACGACGGACCCATTGGACCACCTGGAGAGCTACAAGGTCTTTATGCGGGTCCAGGGAGCGACGGACTCCCTTCTATGTGTCGCCTTTCCGGCCACCCTCCGAAAGGCGGCACATGCATGGTATTCCCGTCTGCCACCGCGCAGCATCGATTCATTCCGTCATCTCGAGCGAGCTTTCCTGGCCCACTTTAATGCAAGCCGGAAGATCCCACGAGTGGCGGATAGTCTATTTGCTGTACAGCAGAGGAGTGGCGAGACCCTAAAAGACTTTGTCGCCCGGTTCAAGGATGCAGCGCTGGAGGTATATAATCTAGATGATTCCGTAACCACCTTGGCATTAAAGCGGGGACTTCGTCCTTCCAGGTTCGCCTATTCTCTAGACAAGAAGCCCCCGAGCTCTTATGCCGAACTTCTAAGCCGAGCACAAAAATATATCCGTGCGGACGAGGCAGATTCCTCCAGGAGGGAGGCTGATAAGAATCCTAACAAGAAACCAATGCCCACCGAGCAGGCCGGAGCGCGACCTCGGAAGACTGAGCCCCCTCACTGCCCAGACCACCAGCCGCAGACGCTTGTTCCTAAGGAGCAATTCACTCCCCTCATGGCTCCGATATCCCACATCCTGCTGGAAATTGAGGAAGAACCTTACTTCAAGCGTCCGCTCCCCCTGAGGTCGGGGACCCCCCGCAATAAAGAGCTCTACTGTCGGTATCACGAGATTATGGTCACGACACCGAAGACTGCCGCCACCTGAAGAGGGCCATTGAAGAGCTTGTCCAACAGGGTCACTTGGGCAAGTTTGTCCGAAGGGGAAACCCTCCTACTCCAGGCCCAGCGGTGCCTCCTACACTCCAGGCCGGTGCAGACAACGCCCCTACGGAGAAGACCATAGCCATGATTGCCTGGGGGGCAGGCGGCAGTTCAAAGAGACAGCGGGAAGGAGTAGACCCGTAATTCCTTTCTTTGGAAAGGACTTAGATGGAGTAGTCAACAAAAACAATGACGGCGTGGTGGTATCCATGACCATAGCCAAGCATCCTGTGAAACGAATCTTAGTTGATAGTGGTAGTTCTGTGGACGTCCTGAGCTATGAGGCTTTTGTTCGAATGAACCTCTCTGAGTCTTCCCTTCGGCCTGTCACTACGCCTTTAATGGGCTTCACGGGAGACTCTCTAAGCGCCGAAGGAGAAATTGCCCTCCCTGTCACGGCTGGGACATCGCCTCGTCAAAGCACGGTGGTCATAAACTTCCTGGTGGTTCGGGTCCCGCTGGCTTACAACGCCATCTTGGGGAGACCAGGGTTGAATATGCTAGATGCTGTCATCTCCACCAAGAGATTGTTGGTAAGATTCCCCACCAACGAAGGAGTCGAAGAAATGAAAGGAGAACAAAGCCCGCCGCCGCTGTGCTACCACTTGTCTCCCAGTCCATTGGAGGCCGCGTCGGCAATGACCTCTGGGCCGCTTGACCCCCGAGACCCGGGAGGGAGGGGGGAGCCGGCCGAGCACCTTCTGACTTTCCCTTAGGAGATGAACCGACAAGGACCATCCAGGTCGGGGCGCTACTGCCCGAAGAGGCGCGCGATCGACTCCTCGCCTTCCTGCGAGCCAACGCCGACGTCTTCGCATGGTCTGCCGCCGACATGCCAGGCGTCCCTGAGGAGGTAATCACTCATCGGCTCAACCTTAAGCCAGAGTGTCGGCCAGTCCGATAGAAGAAAAGGAGCTTCGCTCCGGACAAACAGAGAGCTATCGACGAGGAGGTTCGCAAGCTGGTGGCTGCAGGGCATGTCCGGGAAGTTCACTACCCCGAGTGGTTGGCCAACGTGGTGATGGTTCGCAAGACTAATGGGAGCTGGAGGATGTGTGTAGACTTCACTGATCTCAACAAAGCATGCCCCAAAGACAGCTTTCCCTTACCTCGGATCGATCAGCTGGTGGACGCTACATCCGGTCATGAGGTCCTTAGTTTCATGGATGCTTTCTCCGGATACAATCAGATCAGGATGAACCCGGTGGATGAGGAAGCCACCTCCTTCATAACTGAGAAGGGGCTGTATTGCTACAAGGTGATGCCATTTGGATTAAAGAACGCGGGAGCCACCTACCAAAGGCTAATGAATAAAGTCTTCGAGAACCAGATAGGACGCAATATGGAGGTATACGTAGATGACATGTTGACCAAAAGTGTCCACGCCACCGACCATATCACCGACCTAACGGAGACTTTTGACAACCTTCGTCGATGCCAAATGAGGTTGAATCCGCGCAAGTGTGCATTTGGAGTGACAGCCGAAAGTTCTTGGGTTTCATGGTGACCCACCGAGGGATCGAGGCAAATCCAGACAAAGTTCAAGCCATTCTGGACATGAGGTCACCTACCAACAAGAAAGAAGTACAGCGCCTGACGGGGAGGGTGGCGGCCTTGAGCCGTTTCCTATCCAGGTCCGCCGAGAGATGCCTGCCTTTCTTCAGGGCCCTCCGCAAGGTCAACGGATTCGAATGGACGAAAGAATGTCAGAAGGCGTTTGAGGGACTAAAGGAATTCCTCTCTACCCCGCCACTATTATCCAAGCCAATAAGTGGAGAAGAACTCCTTCTGTACCTCGCAGCTTCTCCCGAGGCCGTTAGTTCTGTATTGGTCCGCGTGACACCAATGGCATGCAAAAACCGGTGTATTATACAAGCAAGGTGCTCCACGATGCGGAGACAGATACTCGAAGATTGAGAAGATCATATTTGCCTTGATCGTGTCTGCCCAGCGCCTACGGCCATACTTCCAAGCCCACCCGATTGCAGTGATCACAGACCAACCTCTGAGGACAATTCTCGCTCGCCCAGATACTTCGGGTCGGTTGGCGAAGTGGGCGCTCAAGTTGGGGGAGTTTGATCTATCTTTTCGCCCTCGGTCGGCCATGAAATCCAGGTCCTGGCAGATTTTTTGGTCGAGTGCACTTGGGCGAGGAGCGGCCCGAGGAGGCCTCGGCGGACCCCTCACCTTTCGACACCAGAGACGATGAATGGGTTCTGCATGTAGACGGGGCGTCAAATTCTCAAGGGAGCGGAGCAGGCCTCATCTTGGCCAACCCGGATGGAGTTGTAGCCGAGTGCGCACTCCGTTTCCTCTTTCCAGCCACCAATAACCAGGCAGAATATGAAGCTCTGTTGTCTGGGATAAAGTTAGCCCGAGAGCTCGGGGTGAAGCGCCTTAGGGCATTCACTGACTCCCAGCTGGTCACTGGCCAAATCGGGAGAGTATGAAGCAAAAGATCCCATCATGTCCCGCTACCTAAGTATGGTACAGTCGCAGGCTTCTCACTTGGCATATTTCAGTGTTAGCTATATCCCCCGAGGGAAAATGCTAGAGCCGACGCCTTGTCCCATCTCGCCACCTCAGCTGATGGAACGTTGGGAAAGGCTTATGTGGAGCATCTAGAAGCCCCAAGTATTGACACAACAAGAGAAACTCTGCCAATTGAGCAGGAGCCTTCCTGGATGGATCCCTACATCCGATACCTTACCAACGGTACCCTCCCAGAAGACCCTGCCGAAGCCAAGAAACTCAAGAGACGGACTCCGAAATTCTTCATAATGGATGGAAAACTCTATCGCAGGTCGTTCTCATACCCAGTTCTCAAGTGTGTTGGCCCCACCGAAGCAGATTACATCTTGCGGGAGATACATGAAGGTATATGCGGAAGCCATCTGGGGTAGGGCGCTCGCATACAAAGCCCTACGGCAAGGGTATTACTGGCTGACAATGAAGGAGGATGCATCTGAGCTTGTCAAAAGGTGTGACAGCTGCCAACGTCATGCTAATATTCAACATCAGCCGCGTCCCAGCTAACCCCCCTGGCCGCGCCCTGGCCCTTCGCCCAGTGGGGTATGGACATCTTGGGACCATTTCCTCCAGCCTCCGGACAACGTAAGTTCCTAGTGGTAGCAGTTGATCATTTTACCAAATGGATTGAGGCTGAGGCCCTCGCCAAAATCACGGAAAGCAAAGTAAGATCCTTCTTCTGGAAGTCGGTCGTGTGCCGATTTGGACTGCCGCACACCCTTGTCACAGATAATGGCCGACAATTTGACAACACAGCCTTCCGGGAATTCTGCAGCGGCCTGGGCATTCATCAGCGGTTCACCTCTGTGGGGCACCCCCAGACCAATGGCGCAGCCGAGGTGACCAATCGCATTATCCTCCAAGGACTTAGAGCCCGCCTAGATGGCTGCAAGGGGCGCTGGGTAGAAGAGCTCCCCAGCGTATTATGGGCATACCACACGACACCACGAGCCCCACAGGGAAACTCCTTTCAGCCTGGTCTTTGGGACCGAGGCAGTCATTCCAGTGGAGATAGGTGTCCCCAGTCCCCGGACAGAGCTATACACGAAGAGAACAACCCAAATCAACTGCGGGCCGATCTCGATCTAGTGAAGAGTTGCGGGACCAAGCACAACTTCGCATGGCGGCCTTCCGCCAACGAGCGGCCAGATACTACAACGCTCGAGTACGGCCCAAGACATTCCGCCCAGGAGACCTTGTTCTGAGACGAGCTGAAGTATCAAAGCCGACGGAAGGAGGCAAGCTGGCACCGAGATGGGAAGGACCGTACCGCATCAAAGAAGTTCTTCACCATGGGGCGTACAGAATTGAAGAACTAGACGGAAAATCGCTCCCACACTTGGAACGCCGACAACTTACGCCGGTATTATCAGTAATATACTACTTTCGTTAATTTGAACCCACTTGACAGATAGCTCTTCAAAGTCTATTCATTACTTCCTCGAATGGTCGCTCTATTCAACAAAGACCGGCCTCCGCATCGGCATCAAAAAGCCCTGGCCAGCCAGGCACAAAGACCTCCCTCCGCGTCGGCACAGAAGATCGACCTCCGTGTCGGCACCAAAGACCGGCCTCCGTCGGAGTAGAAGACCGACCTCCGCGTCGGCATCAAAAAGCCCTAGCCAGCCAGGCACAAAGACCGGCCTCCGCGTCGGCACAGAAGACCGACCTCCGTCGGCATCAAAAAGCCCTGGCCAGCCAGGCACAAAGACCGGCCTCCGCGTCGGCATAGAAGACCGACCTCCGCGTCGGCATCAAAAAGCCCTGGCCAGCCAAGCACAAAGACCGGCCTCCACGTCGGCACAGAAGACCGGCCTCCGCGTCGGCACCAAAGAGACCCCGCGTCGGCACCAAAGACCGACGCGGAAGACCGACCCGCGTCGGCAACAAAGACCGACTCCGCATCGGCACCAAACATCGGCTCCGCGTCGGCACCAAAGACCCGCGAAGGCAAACAGCTGCGAAAAAGCTAAGTATACTACACTGAGAAAAAAGTTTCTTTTCATTAGTGTCTGGATGCATTATAGGAAAACCACCAGAGACCGACTCCCGTCGGCACCTCAAGACCGGCCCCGTGTCGGCATCCTCAAGCTCAAGACCTGCGGATTCCAATCAAAATAGTTTTTCGGGGAGCAGATCAACCCTGCAGAAGGAGACCAATTTCTTTAAAGAAAAAGGCACCTGAGCCTGGCCCAAGCACCCTCTGGTCACCCTCCGGGGTTCGACAGGTTCTCGACGGCCTCAACTTTGCCTCAACGGCTAACTGACGAGCATCCTCCCAAAAAAGTTAGCATACGCTGCTTCCAGTGGCGGGCGTGAGGTAATCAACTTGCCTCCAAAATTTTTTTTGAAGTTCTACACTCCTTTCGCTTAGCTGATGCAGGGCACGCAAGCTCAAGGAGTGTGGGGGGCATTTGATGGAGCCAGTTGACCCCATGAGAATAAAAATTTTTTTGGATGGCCCCAAAGGCCGACATCTCGAAGACCGATACCACCAAGGCTGGCACCTCGAAGACCGGCACCCCAAGGCCGGCACCTCCAAGACCGGCACCTCCAAGGCCGGCACCCCCAAGGCGGCACCTCAAAGACCGTCGGCCTCGAAGACCGACACCTCGAAGACCGGCACCTCCAAGGCCGGTACTCCAAGGCCGGCACCTCGAAGACCGGCACCACCAAGGCCGACACCTCAAAGACCGACACCTCGAAGACCGGCACCTCCAAGGCCGCATCTCCAAGGCCGGCACCTCCAATGCCGGCACCTCGAAGACCGGCACCACCAAGGTCGGCACCTCGAAGACCGGCACCTCCAAGGCCGGCACCTCGAAGACCGGCACCCCCAAGGCCGGCACCTCGAGACTGGCACCATCAAGGCCGACACCTCGAAGACCAGCACCACCAAGGCCGGCACCTCGAAGACCGGCCCTCCAAGGCCGGCACCTCGAAGACCGGCACCCCCAAGGCCGGCACCTCGAAGACCGTCGGCCCCGAAGACCGCACCTCCAAGGCCGGCACCACCAAGGCCGGCACCTCGAAGTCTGGCACCACCAAGGCCGGCACCTCGAAGACTGACACCCCCAAGGCCGGCACCTCGAAGACCGTGGCCCGAAGACCGACACCTTGAAGACCGGCACCTCCAAGGCCGGCCGGCACTACCAAGGCCGGCACCTCAAAGACCGTACCACCAAGGCCGGCACCTCGAAGACCGGCACCCCCAAGGCCGGCACCTCGAAGACCGTCGGCCCCGAAGACCGACACCTCGAAGGCCGACAACTCCAAGGCTGAGAGCTCCAAGGCCGACAGCTCCATGGCCGACTGCTCCAAGGCCGACAGCTCCATGGCCGACAGCTCGAAGGCCGAGTACTCTAGGGCCGACAGCTCTATGGCCAACACCTCCAAGCTGCCAAGCTCCCTCGCTGTTAACAGTGCCATGCAAGTGAACAAAGCCTTGTACGTGAACAGTGCCATGCAAACTCATCCAAAGGCATGAGCTGAGCCACGCAAGCAATTCCACGTGGGCGGTCACCAAATATTATGAACCGGCAATTACTAAGGTCATGGACAGTTTCCAAGAAATTAAGAGGCGTACTTATGACATACGTTTAGCAGTTAGTACGCCCACCTACGAAGAACGAAGATATTACTCGGCTGTTACCAGTAAAGGGTAAGAGGGACCCCCGAACAGGTATATAAAGACCCCAACCCCCAACGAAGGGGAGGGGAAAAAGACTCTATCTCTACTTTCTCATCAAAAAATTCTACTGTCCTACAAGTTACTAATTTGGGCATCGGAGGGTCCCCACCGGAATCACCGGCCCGGGACTTTTCTTGCAGGCCCCAGTAAGGAGACGGTGACCATTCTACATCCTCAGAGGTCTGCAGAGATCTCAGCTCGCCCGGCGCTCATCAAAAGTGATTTGGCAGCAACAGATTGGCGCGCCAGAAAGGGGGGCGCTAGTTCTCCCTGTGACAGACTCCGATTCTATGAAAGATATGATGGTGACCACACGAGCACAGGAGGCTTCCACCAATCAAGCCGCGGAGCACATTCCACAGGCTGAACAAGCGGAGGCCAACCTCCGTGCTCCGCCCCCCGCCCAGATGAGCTAGCCTGACCGGCTGGAGGTTCTATCTCACCAAGTTCAGAACCTAGCGGCGGTAGTACGGGGATTGCAGGAATGCTACTTTGCAGCCGCACCTCAGCTCCCTCCGCCCGGCAAACGGGTACGGGGAACAGTTCTATCCCATCAGGGCGGGACCCCGCCCGAGGCCTCCCATCACTCGCTTTCAGGAGATCGCCGTCAAGATGCCTCAAAGTGACGACGGTCTCTCTCCCGCTCGCCTTCGGGACCTCATCGTCGAGGGGCCTCAAAACGGCGACGGTCCCTTTCCCATCACTCGCCTCCTGAGCCCCATCCCCGAGAGGCCTCAGGGCGACGGCGGTCCCATTCCCGCCATTCTGGTCGCTCCTATCGACGCCGAGATGGATCCAGACGAGCGCGTTCCTTACCTCGGCGGTCTGCCCCAGCTTCATCTTCTGATTCTTCTACAGACGACGCCCAGCGGAAGACTACCCGGCGGCTCGATGAGTATCACCGACGGTTGGAGGAGCTTAGCCGCCGGATCACCAATCCTCATGGAGCGGACTACGACTATCGCCCCCCGCTTTCCCGACGGATCATGGAGGAACCGGTCCCGCCCCATTTCTGTCTCCCACAACTGGATCCATATGACGGCACGACGGACCCATTGGACCACCTGGAGAACTACAAGGTCTTTATGCGGGTCCAGGGAGCGACGGACTTCCTTCTATGTGTCGCCTTTCCGGCCACCCTCCGTAAGGCGGCACATGCATGGTATTCCCGTCTGCCACCGTGCAGCATTGATTCATTCCGTCATCTCGAGCGAGCTTTCCTGGCCCACTTTAATGCAAGCCGAAAGATCCCACGAGTGACGGATAGTCTATTTGCTGTACAGCAGAGGAGTGGCGAGACCCTAAAAGACTTTGTCGCCCGGTTCAAGGATGCAGCGCTGGAGGTATATAATCTAGATGATTCTGTAACCACCTTGGCATTAAAGCGGGGACTTCGTCCTTCCAAGTTCGCCTATTCTCTAGACAAGAAGCCTCCGAGCTCTTATGCCGAACTTCTAAGCTGAGCACAAAAATATATCCATGCGGACGAGGCAGATTCCTCCAGGAGGGAGGCTGATAAGAATCCTAACAAGAAACCAATGCCCACCGAGCATGCCGGAGCACGACCTCGAAAGACTGAGCCCTCTCACTGCCCAGACCACCAGCCGCAGACGCTTGTTCCTAAGGAGCAATTCACTCCCCTCATGGCTCCGATATCCCACATCCTGCTGGAAATTGAGGAAGAACCTTACTTCAAGCGTCCGCTCCCCCTGAGGTCGAGGACCCCCCGCAATAAAGAGCTCTACTGTCGGTATCACTGAGATTATGGTCACGACACCGAAGACTGCCGCCACCTGAAGAGGGCCATTAAAGAGCTTGTCCAGCAGGGTCACTTGGGCAAGTTTGTCCGAAGGGGAAACCCTCCTACTCCAGGCCCAGCGGTGCCTCCTACACTCCAGGCCAGTGCAGACAACGCCCCTACGGAGAAGACCATAGCCATGATTGCCTGGGGGGCAGGCGGCAGTTCAAAGAGATAGCGGGAAGGAGTAGACCCCGTAATTCCTTTCTTTGGAAAGGACTTAGATGGAGTAGTCAACAAAAACAATGACGGCGTGGTGGTATCCATGACCATAGCCAAGCATCCTGTGAAATGAATCTTAGTTGATAGTGGTAGTTCTGTGGACGTCCTGAGCTATGAGGCTTTTGTTCGAATGAACCTCTCTGAGTCTTCCCTTCGGCCTGTCACTATGCCTTTAATGGGCTTCA